>JAOBAM010000011.1:28826366-28837547 GCA_025212355.1 Notarius kessleri
TGGCCAGGGTTTAAAGAATTGATGGAACACATAATGAGAGGTGGGTCCTGCATAAATACGTCATGGGAAGCTCCCGGCATGGCATTGACTGGGGAAGCTGTCACAGAGCCATCTATGTCAGCACCGCATCAGGGCGATACAAGGAGTGAGGAGCACCCCGCCCCTCCTCCCTCTCTCGGAGATTCCCTTGGGGATTTCCCGTTAGTGCAGTCACGAGAAGAGACTCTGCGGCATGCGTTTGACCAAGTGAGAGTAATCAATGGTCAAACTCTCCAGCCGAGCGCGACACTGTCCTTCCCTTATTTTGCTATTATTAAGGATAGGTTGTACCGAGTGACACAGGACACTCAACCTGGAGAACAGATAACTCAATTGTTGATCCCAAAGAGCCATAGGGAACTCGTATTCCATGTGGCTCGCTTTAATCCCATGGCTGGACACTTGGGCAAGATAAAACACTAGCCCGAATAATGGCGTGGTTCTATTGGCCAGGGATTCACAGGGATGTCCAATGGTGGTGTGCGGTGTGCCATGAATACCAATTAGTAAATCCCGCGGCCACTCCAAAAGTGCCTTTGCGCCCTCTCCCTCTAATTGAGGCCCCGTTTGAGCGAATTGGGATGGATCTCGTCAGGCCATTAGATCGGTCAGCACAAGGATATCGCTTTATTTTAATTCTGGTGGACTATGCAACACGATATCTGGAAGCAGTGCCTCTCCGCAATATCTCAGCATGCAGTATTGTGGAAAGGCTCTTCCGTATTATCTCCCGGGTCGGGATTCCAAAAGAAATCCTGACAGACCAAGGCACTACATTTATGTCACACACACTGCACGAGCTGTATGGGTTACTGGGAATTAAGTCTATCCTCACCAGTGTCTATCACCCACAAACAGATGGCTTAATGGAGCGTTTTAACCAAGTACTCAAGAACATAATTCGGAAATTTGTAAGTGAGGATGCATGTAATTGGGATAAATGGCTCAAGCCCTGTTGTTTGCAGTCCAAGAGGTCCTGCAAGCCTCCACGGGGTTTTCTCAATTTGAATTACTATATGGGCGTAAGCTGCATGGCATTTTGGATGTGCTACAAGAAAATTGTGAGGAGGGACCTTCGCCTAGCAAAAACGAAATTCAGTATGTTCTTGACTTGCACGTAAAACTCCACACCCTCATGCACTTAAACCAGGAGAATTTGCGGCAGGCACAAGAACATCAAATCCAATGGTATGACAGGGGCACGCACCTTAGAGAGTTCACGCTGGGAGACAAAGTGCTTGTATTATTGCCCACGTCAAGTTCTAATTTAATTGCTAAATGGCAAGGGCCCTTTGAGGTCACACGGCGAGCCTGGAAAGTCGACTATGAGGTGAGGCGAACGTATGGGGGCGGGGCACTGCAAATCTACCACCTCAACCTTTTAAAATGCTGGAATGAGGTGGTCCCCGTGGCGTTGGCATCGGTAGTTCCAGGGAAGGTGGAGCTGGGGCCGGAGGTAAAAAAAAGGTAACATCTCAAAACACTCCGGTCCCCTGTGGAGACCACCTCTCACCGACCCAACTCATGGAGGTAGCCAAGTTGCAGGAGGAATTTTCCAATGTGTTCTCATGCCTACCCGGCCGCACGCACCTCATAGAACACCACATTGAGACGCTCCCCAGGGTAGTGGTGCATAGCTGCCTTTACCACCTACCCGAACACAAAAAAGAGGTGGTTCAAGACGAACTCAAGGCCATGCTCGAGATGGGCATAATCGAGGAGTCCCACAGTGACTGGAGCAGCCCAGTGGTCTTGGTTCCCAAGAACGATCGGTCAGTTTGGTTCTGTTCTGTGTGGACTATAGAAAGGTCAACACAGTGTCTAAACTTGATGCAAAGCCAATGCCTCACATTGATGAGTTACTCAATCGGTTAGGCTCTGCTTGCTTTTATTCGACACTGGATCTAACAAAGGGATACTGGCAGATCCCCTTGACTCCTCTATCCCGAGAGAAAATGGCCTTTTCCACACTGTTTGGATTACACCAATTTGTCACACTCCCTTTGGGGTTATTTGGGGCCCCCGCCACATTCCTGCAGCTCATAGACAGAGTCCTCCATCCTCACGCTGCCTACGCGGCTGCATATCTCGATGATATAATAATCTACAGCCATGATTGGCCGCAGCACCTAGAACATGTTAGGGCCGTTCTAAAGTCGCTGAGACATGCAGGCGTCACACGCAGGCGTCACACGCAGGCGTCACACGCAGGCATCACAAAGTTGCTGAGACATGCAGGCCTCCCCAAATTAACACCTCACAGCTTAACTGAAAAAGTGTGCAATTGGGCGGGTGAAAGTACAGCATCTGGGGTTCCACTTGGGTCATGGGCAGGTGCGTCCCCAAATTAACAAGACTGCAGTGATTATGGCCTGCCCGAGGCCCAAGACCAAAAAGGAGGCGAGACAGTTCCTGGGCCTGGCTATTATTGTAGATTTATACCTAATTATTCAGACGTCACCAGCCCTTTAACCGATCTCACTAAAAAGGGGGCTCCAGATCCTGTCCAGTGGATGGAGCAGTGCCAACAGGCGTTCTCTAAGGTAAAAGTTGCACTGTGTGAGGGGCCACTTTTGCACTCCCCTGACTTCTCTCTCCACTTCATTTTACAGACTGACGCATCAGATAGAGGGCTGGGGGCTGTTTTGTCCCAGAAGGTGGAGGGCAAGGAGCACCCCGTGCTGTACATCAGCTGTAAACTCTCGATGCATGAAAGCAAGTACAGCACCATCGATAAAGAGTGCCTTGCCATCAAGTGGGCGGTCCTCGCCCTCCAATACTACCTGCTGGGGCCACGCACCCCTCCAGTGGCTCCACCGCATGAAGGATGCCAATGCACGGATCACCCATTGGTATCTCACCCTCCAGCCGCTTAAGTTCGAGGTGGGCTGGGGGCACAGACGGTGGTGGCGGACTTCTTGTCCTGTCGGGGGGTTGAGTCTGCTTCAGGCCAGACAGCTCCCCAGCCTGAGTCGGGCGGTGGGGTATGTGGTAATAGGGGCGTGGCCAAGCAGCAGTTTGTGAATGGAGGGCAGGGTCAGGGAAGGGAAGTGGCTCAGTCATTACACCTGGTGTCAATTAAATGTGTGTGTGTTGCAGGGATGGAGCATAAAAGGAGGGGGAGAGCAGAGAAGAGTCTCTCTCCCCGACCACAACGCATGTGTGTGTGTTGCGTGTGTGACTGAGTGAATGAAGCTGAAAAGCTAAAATAAGGAAAATAAAAGTGTGTGTATGTGAACATCAACTCTCACCTGCCATGCTTCTGTGCTCCACACTCAGGAACTGTTACAGTGGTGTTTTGGAAAAGGACCCAAAGAAACAAAGTAAAAAAAAAAAAAAAGTCAAAAAATTTTCCCAGATCTAAGATGAACTCAGTGTCACCATAAATCCACACTAAACCTCCCTCAATGGTACAATAAACGCTAAAGCTGGAGCAAGTTTATCACTTACTCATACACTTCTCATATGACTGCAGGATTATAGAGCACTGTGAGGAAGCTAAGAAAGCATTATTACAAGGAGTCTCTCTCTCTCACACACACACACACACACACACAAAGCAATATAAAAAGGATTTATTACATCACTAACACCACAGACCTCAAACTTTTGTAGTCCCTGTGGCATTTAGCTCATAATGACACCCTCAGTTCAGCAGCAACTCCCCTAATAACCAATATATCTATTTGTCTTGCTCTCTGTCTCTCTTCTCTCTCTCCCCTTGTCCCCCCCCCCATGACATTCAATTAGGTAGGGTTACTATGCCTGAGGCACAAAGGTGCTAGGAGCTGCACTGCACATAACAGATAACTAAGCCTTCAGAGCACTGTGTAGTACGCGTGCGCACACAGTCATTTTGTAGAACAACTCTAATTCAAAGACACCTGAGTATTCCAAGAGAAATTCTCCTTCTCCTCACACGCCATAAAATATTCTCACTCACGCTTCCCTGATTAGATACAAGGTACTTGCATTAAATCAACAACTTTGATCTAAACCTGTGCATGATGTGAAGAGATTTTTTTTCCTCCATAAAAAAGAAAGACGTTGACCCTCACATACTGAATTTGTAGTTTTTAATTTTTTTGTGGCAGTAATGGATGCAGAGGCAGCTGGACACGCACTAACATACAGCCTCTGTAACAGTAATTGTGTTTACTGCATAGAACAACAGCCTAAACACATTTCACTATACTGTAACCTTGTATATATAAACCCTCCCCCACCCACTTGAATTGAATCTTTATGATGTTGCTATTTATCTGACTGGGAATGATGTGAGAAGAACAATTCATAACTAGATAGAACTCGACGCCAACGGTGTCGATGGGGATGCCTCCGTAATTACTTGTATTAGCCTTGGAGATATTGTGTTCACAAGATTCTCGGACAGACATTCGACCTCACAGTGACCTTGACCTTAGACCTTTTGATTTCAATTTAATCAGTTCATGTTTGTCCCCAAATGCACAAATGGTAAGTTTGGTGAAATTCCTTTCATCAGCCTTTGAGATATCGCGTTCACAAGGTTTCGGGACGGACGCATGCGGACAGACATTTGACCTCACAATGACCTTGACCTTAGACCTTTTGATCTGCAAATCTAATCAGTTTATCTTTGTCCCCAAATGCACACATGGTGAAAGTCTGGTGAAATTCCTTTCATCTGCCTTGGAGATGTTGTGTTCGCAAGGTTTTCGGACAGACATTTGTCCTTACAGTGACCTTGACCTTAGACCTTTTGATCTCAAAATCTAATCAGTTCATGTTTGTCCTAAAGAGCACAAATGGTGGAAGTTTGGTGAAATTCCTTTCATCAGCCTTTGAGATATCGCTTTCACAAGGTTTCAGAACGGACGGACAACCCGAAAACATAATGCCTCCTGCACCTTACGGTGGCGGCGGCATTAAAAAAAAAAAAATCCTGTTACGGTCAATGCCCACTTCAGGTTGAAATCTAAATACAGATAGATATTTAGAGCGCTAACTTGATACAGATAGTGGCATTGAGTGACACCCCGAATACACACATTTACAGATACTGGCATATTTGAGAACACCTGTGCAGGCATATGTGAAACACTGACCGTCACATGAGGTCAGGTTCGAATGTGGAACTGTTGAGCTGTCAGACACATGCAGCACCACCCATGCATCCCTCTTGGTGGCTCTGAGATATGAAATTTGTGGTTGATAGAGGACTGCTGGGTGGCACGGTGGTGTAGTGGTTAGCACTGTCACCTCACAGCAAGAAGGTTCTGGGTTCAAGCCCAGCAGCTGACCAGGGCCTTTCTGTGTGGAGTTTGCATGTTCTCTGTATGGGTTTGCTCTGGTTGATATTCCAAAGGTGGCTCTAAATTGTCCATAGGTGTGAATGGTTGAAAGGAAAACAATCCAGTTGAAGGCCATGGGAAACCATTACTGTAATGTTCCCAAGACACTTTGATGGCTGAAGCCGTCAGAGCGGCCACGTCACTGTAGTGATATGCCTGGATGGAGAGGACAAAATCTGAGATTTGTTGCAAAAACCAAACACCACGACAAACTAGTATGAGATGATCAGTACTGAATCTTCCAAAATGTCTTCCCAAGGACTGACACTTCCTCACCTTTTCACTAGGAGGCGTACCGACATGATTCTTTTTCATCACAAGTCTACAGTGAATACTCCTTTCTACTTTGTTACATTGCTTTTCTTTTTAACAGGAAGCGCAAACCGAAAATAAGTTTCTGTAAGTGGTTCCTCAGAGAAAATTCCGTGTCTCACATGCATTGAATAAGATCATGTGTTTTGAAAAAGCCTCATTTCCTAATTTCAGAGTGAGAGTCCACTTTTGCTTTAGTATGAAGAGACTGCTTTTGACAATAAATACCGAGCAAACCATAAACCCACCACAGTGAGCAGGATGCAGAGAAGGGGGACTGGTAGGATTTATCACGGCTCTTCTATACTATATATCTCAGCTTGTATTTCTACGTTAACTCTTTTTGTATTTCCTATTTGTTACGCTTGCAGTGGAAGGCTGAATTTGCATCTCTTCAAGCTATTTTTTGTTTATCTCAATATCTAAAATAACTTTCTTCAAGATGTGCATCACATCACAAAAAGGAGGGTTGAATATTTTCGAACAGCAACATGAGATTTATTTTAGATGTGAAAAACTTGTCATTTGATTATCTCTTTAATGATGTATGTGTCAAACAATTGCTAGCACATAACTGATTGCTGCAGTTCTAGAAAAGGGAGAGGCAATTATTTGTCTGGTCACAAGAAAAAAAATTAATAAGAAGAATTCAGCAGGAATACGAATATTAGAAAGCACAAGACCTCATTAGGGATAGTAATTAATCATGGAATAATATTATGGCAGTGCAAACAGCAATACAGGGATTGTGTACTAATATAAATATTTCTTCTTAACATGTGGGGACAAGATAATTAAATTAACTCATAGCCGTGACTTGCGTAGTAAGGCAAGCTATCGTTAAGGCTTGGCCATGACTTAGTAACACATGAAAACGAGCTAAAGTCATGGCCACAATTTAGTAATACACAGGAGATCATTACGGCATTACTGTTACTTGGTAACGTGAAAATGAGATGATAAAATCATGGTCATGACTCGTGACACAGGAATGAGAGAAATAATGGCCACCACTTCATAACACATGAGAATGAGATGATAAAATCATTGTAACTCATGGAAATGAAATAATTGTCATGACCACGACTAAGTAACACATGGGAACAATGTCGTTTTTCTTGTCATTGCCATGACTTAGTTAAACAAGGGAAATATCAACATATATAAGCTAAAACTTATATTGGTTGATATTTGATATATACAGTTACTCATTCCCTGAGCACTTTACCCTGTGTTTTAGGTAAGCTGTGATCACTTCTGAATGGCCTCGTCCCCTTCTATTAGTAGTTTTGGCCATGACTGAATAATCTCATTCCTACTCCTTATTAAGTAATGACCATGACTTATTTATCTCATTCGCACTCCTTACAAAGTCAAGGGCATGACTTTATCTGATTCTCACTTATTACAAAGTCATGACCATAATTTAATGATCTCATACCCATGTGTTACGAAGTCATGCCCATGACTTAATGATCTCGTTCATATTCCTTATTAAGACGTGCCTGTGATTTAATTATCTCGTTCCCACACCTTACTAAGGATGTGTCTGTGACTCAGTGATCGTGTTCTCATGCATTATCAAATCATGCCCAGGACTTAATTGTCTTATTCCAGTGTGTTACTATGTCATGGTCATGACTTAATTGTCTCATTCCCATTTGTTACTAAGTCATGTCCAAGACTTAATTATCTCGTTCCCATTCCTTATTAAGATGTGCCTGTGATTTAATTATCTCGTTCCCACACCTTATGAAGGATGTGTCTGTGACTCAGTTATCTTGTCCTTATGCATTACCAAGTCATGTCCATGACTTAATTATCTTGTTGTTGTGCATTGCTAAGTTGTGGTCATTACTTAATTGTCTCGTTCCAGTGTGTTACTAAGTCGTGGTCATGACTTTGTCTCATTCCTATCTGTTACTAAGTTGTGGTCATGACTTTGTCTCATTCCCATATGTTACTAAATCGTGGTCATGACTTTGTCTCATTCCTATATGTTACTAAGTCATGGTCATGACTGTCTCATTCCCATACGTTACTAAATTGTGGTCATGACATTGCCTCATTCCTATATGTTAGTAAATCTTGGTCATGACTTTGTCTCATTCCTATATGTTACTAAATCACAGTCATGACTTTCTCATTCCTATATGTTACTAAATGACGGTCATGACTTTGTCTCGTTCCTATGTGTTACTAAATCACGGGCATGACTTTGTCTCGTTCCTATGTGGTACAAAATCACGGGCATGACTTTGTCTCGTTCCTATGTGGTACAAAATCACGGTCATGACTTTGTCTCGTTCCTATGTGTTACTAAATCACGGTCATGACTTTGTCTCGTTCCTATGTGGTACAAAATCACGGTCATGACTTTGTCTCGTTCCTATGTGGTACTAAATCACGGTCATGACTTTGTCTCATTCCTATATAATTACTGAATCACGGTCATGACTTTGTCTCATTTCTATATGTTACTAAATCATGGTCATGACTTTGTCTAGTTCCTATATGTTACTGAATTGTGGTCATGACTTTGTCTCGTTCCTATGTGGTACAAAATCACGGTCATTACTTTGTCTCGTTCCTATGTGTTACTAAATCACGGGCATGACTTTGTCTCGTTCCTATGTGTTACTAAATGACGGTCATGACTTTGTCTCATTCCTGTGTATTACTAAATGACGGTCATGACTTTGTCTCATTCCTGTGTGTTACTAAATCGTGGTCATGACTTTGTCTCGTTCCTATGTGTTACTATATTGTGGTCATTGTCTCGTTCCTATGTGTTACTAAATTACGGGCATGACTTTGTCTCATTCCACGCGTTAATAAGTTGTGTTCACACATTATTTTTTTAAAGGAATGCCACCAGCAGGGCTCCATACAAATATACATTAATTCACCCATTACTTTTTTTAATTTTAATAAAACGAGTCGTTTGTGTTTGTTTACATGAACAACCTGCTCGCGTAAAGCGACCCGAGTGTTTCTTCTCCAGAACCCCGCCCACCGCTGACTGAACATCCTCCTCACTCCGCCCCGCCCCGCCCCGCGCGCGCGCCTTGATTCCTTTTGTCCGACTGGGTACTTCACGGATCGGCCCATTGTGGCGCGCAGGGGGAGCAGGAGCGCTGCGTCATCCAAATAAAGCCAGAATTAAACCGCACTCTGAGCCGCGTCCAGAATAAACACAATCACGCGGTATCGCAGTGATCGGTGTGGGGTTTGTGTTTAATTTGCGCCATTGCTAAAACACACCGAGCGGTGTACTGTGCGGCTCCCCCTCCGCCGGGTCTCCCTTCGCAGCGTCCGACAGACTCCCAGCCGCCTCCTGATTGGTTCTTGTGTTTAGACGCGAAGCATGAGACGCTCAGAGCGGCGGCTCGCGCGCATCACATGGGCAGAAGGCGACGTGTGCTGTAACCATGCAGCCCCCGCGGGACACGCGGCGCTGAACGCGGACACCACCATCACCACCACCATGCTGCGGGAACACTGAGCAGGAAACTGCACTACCCTGTCTTCATTCCTCCTCCTCCCTCCCTCTGTCTGTCTGTCTGTGGTTCCAGACAGCGGGCGGTTTGTCCCGGTGTGAGTTCCAGCACTCGTTTGGGAGAGATGAGAATGTAGGCAATACTTCGATTAATGAGGTCAGATAAAGAAGGGGCTTCGAGATCATCCCGAGCTGATAAACGCGCTGATCTGAAAACGGAGGTCCTCAGTTCGCAGCCCTCAGATCCGGATCCCGGAATGGTGGTGAGTGTGTGTGTGTTTTTTTTTTTTTTCCTCCTCCTTCTTCTTCTCCTTTTGTGTCTTACTTGGATGGATAACATGGGAGCAATTCATGGATCCTAGTCAGGATGAGCTGCTTCCATGAGTCAGTGTTGTGGAGATCACAACTCCAGCTGATCTAACTGGGTGAGCTGCTGTCTGAGGCTTTGTCTGCACCAGTGTTCCCAGTTAACCATTAAGACTCCACACGTGTTCTTCTAACACACTGGGTTTTGTTCTGTCTCTATCTGATGCTGAACACAAAGCCTAGGTGATGGTCTTCTAGCCCCTCCCTTTATTATTGTGTGTGTGTGTGTTTTTGGAGGACTGATGCACCACATGCTTCCATTGTTTTGTTTTGATTCCTTCACATCTTCAAAATGGGCTCATGCTCTCATAAAATTCAGCACAGCATGATCTCAAAGACAAATCGTTAGAATATCATATCATCTTTTCGCTTTGGATGCACGCCGATGTTCTGGGAACGGCGCCACAACAGACGGATGTTTGCCCTGTAGATGGTTTGCTTAGAGACAGTGGATCAGCCAGTTCCACTAGTTATATATTGGCTGCAGCTATGACGTTCTGTGGTTTCATGGAAGCCCCATCGACGTCCACAGGATTGGTAATGTACCAATATATAGACTGTAGAGAAGAGAGTTCTCTTATGAAGAAGAAACCAGCTTCGTCAGGGTCAGAGCAGAGAAGGTTAAGGACCCAACAGTGCAATGACAGCTTGGCGGTGCTGGGGCTTGAACCTGCAACCTACTCATTTATAACCCAGAGCTGCTGCTCTTCTTCTTAAGCGTGACGTTCACTAATAAGACAAGCAACCCTGTTCTATCGTATTTTTTTTTTTTTTTGGTCAGGTTATCCAGCTTATAGAATGGCAGTGCATGAATTGGTAGAAATGACCTTTGAAACTTATAGCCTCTCTTGAAGGTTTTAACCCTAATTGGTGTTTCAGACCTATTTTTACTGGTCCCTTACACCAGGACAATGGAAAAGATTTTTCAGAACTGATCAGAACCGGAAATGTTGTGATGTAAGAGAAAAGTGTATGTTTTGTTAGGAATGTTATTATATTATACTAGCAGGTTACCCGGGCATTGTCCGGGTTCTTGGGGGGGAGTGAAGCTCAGACTTGATTTTTTTTTTTTTAGTATGTGATGTACAATATATTCGTGAAGATCTGTCGAGAGTTTATGTTGATAAATATAACATAAAAGCCATTGAGGGAGGGGGTGGGTGGATGTTGTGCCCCCCAGGGACAATTCCGGGTCCTCCCCGGACCTACTTGCCAAATTTGGTGAAAATCCATCAAGAAATGGCGACGTTGGCTCAAGACAAACAAATATTGCCTTGCCCTCCAGGGACCTCCCTGGGGCCCGTACATGAATTTTGTTTATATCTGCAAAATTCCGGGTCATCCCCGGACCTAATTGCCAAATTTGGTGAAAATTCATTGAGAAATGGTGACGTTAGCTCAAGACAAACAAATGTTGCCTTGCACCCAGGGACCTCCCTGGGGCCCGTACATGAATTTTTTTTGTTTATATCTGCAAAATTCCTGGTCCCCCCCAGACCTACTTGCCAAATTTGGTGAAAATCCATCAAGAAATGGCGACGTTGGCTCAAGACAAACAAACAAATATTGCCTTGCCCTCCAGGGACCTCCCTGGGGCCCGTACATGAATTTTGTTTATATCTGCAAAATTCC
>JAOBAM010000011.1:32591647-32602483 GCA_025212355.1 Notarius kessleri
ACATAGGCTAAGATATTTCTTGATTCTCGTGAATCAGGATTACATATTTGCCACTGGTACAATACCATTGGCCTTTCATATCCACACTTCTTCTGGTGCATCATGGACAGACATTGTTACACTGCATCAGTATATGACAGTTCAGAAAACCATGGTTCAAGCTTATTTCCACCCCATGGGGAGAATGAGAACCTAGCACCTTCCTTACATGCTTTTCAGAGAATTGTTGCTTGAGCAAAGAAGATGAGAATGCTGCATTTGTGCAAATGGAAGGGCTACAAGACAACTGCTTCACCTCAAGCAGCAAAGATTGCCGAGACCTCCCTTTCTGTGTTTCACAACACTAAGAAGAGAACTTTGGAGATGCTGGGGATTGAACCCAGGACCTCATACATGCGAAGCATGCGCTCTACCACTGAGCTACATCCCCTACGTACAAGCACAAACGGATTATTGGTATCCCATGGGGAGAATAAGAACATCGGAACAACTGGTTTCTTCAAGGCAGGAATGGGGAGCGTCTCGGCTACCTTTGGTTAACAACACTGCGTCCTTCTCACTTTTGCACGCATAATTCTTCTGTTGCACGAGGGATAGATGTTGTATGAGTATATACATCTTGTTTATGACCTTTGGTCGGCACAACAGACTTCCCTGATTCAATCTGATCCAAAGGAATCAGCACTGGCACATCCCTCCACAGACCAACAAACAGATGAAAAGTTGTGCAGAGCATGATACTTGCGAAAATCAAGTATCCAAAGGAATCAGTTTTTACAAGATTTGACCTTGGTGACCTTGACCTTTGACCTTGACCCACCAAAAATTAATGATGTATTTGGTGACCCTAGTGAATTGTCCTGTGCATTTTGGTGAAGATTTGTCAAGAAATGCCGACGCTAGAGCACCAACAAACAAAAGGACCAATGGACAGATCAACATACTTGCAAAAGTCTCCGATTTTTGCAAGTAACAAGGCAGTAACAGTGCACACAGAAAAGTGTTGACCATGCTGAGACATGCTCAGAACCATAAGACACCAGTACGGCCCAAAGCAAATGGCGAAAACACCTGATGCTATGCGATTGGTCGAAGATACTTCTCATGACCCAGGATTATGTATTTGCTGCTGGTCCATGCCATGCCACGCCACTGGCCTTTTGTACCCACAGTTCTTCTGGTGCATGACAGACAGACAGTGTTACACCGTACTGGTACAGCACAGCACAGCAAACCAGTGTTCAAAATCAACATCATGTGGAGCAGGAGTGACAACTTCGGTCATGCCCAATCAGCATTACTTGTACAAAAACAGTTAGGAAGAGAACTTGACATTGCTTGACTGTTTATAAGGCATAAACTGGGGTTGAACCCATACTCTTCGGTTTACAAGACTGACACCATCCTACTTTGGCCACCATGCCCAAGCTGGTGCCATACATACAAAAGGTCATTTCTACCCCATAGGGAGACTAAAATCATCACCATAGATAGCTGGCAAGCAGTATTGCTCAAGCAAAGAAGATTGGAACCCTGCATTTGCTCCTTGGGCACAAATTAAACAGCTGCAAAGGCGATCAGAGTGAAAGACTACCACTTCACTTCAAGCAGCGAAGATTGCTGAGACCTTCTGTGTTTTGTAACACTAAGAAGAGAGCTTTGGAGATGCTGGGGATTGAACCCAGGACCTCATACATGCGAAGCATGTGCTCTACCACTGAGCTACATCCCCTATATACAAACTAACCCTGGTGGTAAACAAAGTTAGAATAATTGCTTGCAAAACAATTATTTCTCCCCCATGAAGAGAACATCAGAGCAGCTGGTTTCTTCAAGGCAGGAACAGGGAGTGACGTTGCCATCTTTGGTTTACAATACTGAATCTTTGGCCACCATGCCTGAGCCATACCTACAAAAGATTGCTTCTACCCCATAGGGAGAATGAGAAAATCAACAGCTTTGGAGGCCGAGCCCAGGAACTCATAAGTGCAAAGCATGCGTTCTACCTGTGGTATAAATGTTTAAATAATATTGGCTGGCGTTGAGTGGTATATCAGATATATTCCATTCAGCTAGCATGATACTAAAAGAGTCGAAGATGAATAGCTGAATGAAATACATCAGATATACCAAGAAAAAAGCCTGCCAATATTATTATTATTATTATTACACATACTTTTGGATATTCAACGCATCTTTCCTTTTCAAAATTCTCTCATAATCTTCGTATTTAACGACGCAAACCTGGTGGCCATGTTTGTTTACAAATTGTCACAGTCACTCACTAGCGCGGAAGTTTTACGTCTCTGATGCCTGACATCATGTTGTCTTGACAACCATGCAATATCAAACCATATTCAACGCTCATTCTCCATTGAGTAGAGTGACATAGTACACGTAGGATAAACAATATGCTAACAATATTGTATGCTATTAAACCAAATGAATGAAACCTGATAGAAGGGAATTGAATATATGTTTTTATTCCATCGAAAAAGTGTCCTGTATGCATAACAAAGTGTTCTAACAACTTATTACTATAAATGGTTCTCACTATTCATCCATCCATCTGTCTATGCATCTGTTACTCTTTCTATCTGTCTGCCTTTCTGTCTATGTATTTGCCTCACTATCTATCTATTTGTGTGTTTCTCTGTCTTTTTGTCTCACTATCTGTTTGTTTGCCTGTGTGTGTGTGTGTGTCAGTCTGCTTTAAGGCCTTTCAGCTATTCATGCATGATCTTACGTGGGTTCCTGATGTGCCAGCTTAACTCACGGAGTCTCTCCAGATCTGTAAGATAAAAACACCCAAGTGGGGATCAGGACACTTCGTCCAACGACCATTTCGTCCAATGCCATTACGTCCAACAGTTGAGACATTTTGTCCAAAGCCTTTTTGATTCGCACTATCAATTATTTTATATGTGTGACAAAATCGAGGTATAAACAAACCATAATTCATTTAAACGTGAAACTAGCAAAAGGTTGGGTGAGGCACAAACAGGCTAAATCAGGCAAAGACAAAAACAGAAATTAAGAACAGGAAACAGGATCGGAATACCAGGGAATCTATACAGGAGAATAAGGCTCGGTAATGCGCACTGACGTGGCGTAATACTTTGCACTGAAAGTGCGTTTTCTCAGTCTTTATATAGGCACGCTGATGCCTCTTGATCATATGCAGGTGAGCCTCATTAACAATGTGTGTGCAAGAGTCCGCTTGGCACGCATGCGTTCTGAGTGCACCCAAGAGTCCTTCAGGTGCATATGCCAAAGCGTGCAGGACTGACAGTTTGGAGATGGGCTGTGGCAGCTAAGGGGCATGGTCAAGAGTCGGTCTGTGAATGGAGGGCGTAGTCAGGGAAGGTAAGTGACAGAATCACTGCACCTGACATAAATTAACCTGTGTTTGTGTGTCTCCCCCAGTGACCGCGCCCTATAAAAGGAGAGCGAGAGCAGAGAAAGGGAGCTCTTTCCCCAACCTGGACACTTGCATGCGTGCGTGCGTGCGTGTGTGTGGGCAAGTAAAGTAAGCCGCTGAAAAGCACAAATAAAAGTTTTTGTAACACCCAGTTCTGGCCTGCCGTGCTTCTGTGCTCCACTCACCTTCAACGATTCCTACAGTGGTGCTGAAACCCGGGACAGAGTAGAAGAGAACAGCCTCATGGAGTCCTCCCCTTCAAGGACCTGGTCCATGCCCTCGCCACGGCCCAACAGAGCCAGCACCAGGCGCTGGTCGCCCTCTGGAAGGAGCAGGAACAATGGTTTGAAGCTCTGGTGCTGGCACAGCAGGAAGATCGCCAGGCATTCTGGCACCAGCTCACATCAGCGTGGTCCACCATCACCACCACCGCGGACCCTACCCCCCTCACCCTGATGAAGATGGGTCCGCAGGACAACCCCGAAGCCTTCCTTGCTCTTTTTGAGCAGGCAGCAGAGGTGGGGGGTTGGCCGGTGGAACAACGTGCGGCGTGCCTCCTTCCCCTGCTAACAGGCAAGGCGCAGCTGGCTGCGCTACAGCTCCCCGCTGACAGCAGGCTGGTCTACGCCAACCTCTGCAGGGCCGTCCTCCAAAGCATGGGTTGCACCCCAGAGCAGCAACAGCAGCGCTTCCGCGCGCTGTGCCTGGAGAAGGTCGGCTGGCCGTTCGCGTTTGGCCAGCAACTCCGGGACACCTGTCGGCGGTGGCTGAGGGCCGACAACTATGATGCCAAGGGAATCATCGACCTGGTGGCGCTGGAGCAATTCATCGCCTGACTTCCGGAAGGAAGAGCAGAGTGGGTCCAGTGCCATTGCCTAGCGTCGCTGGATCAGGCCATCATGCTGGCAGAGTACCATATGGTGGCTGTTCCGATGGCAGGATAGTGTGTCTCCTCTTCTCCTCTCTTTTCTCTCTCTCTCCCCTTCTGTTCCTCACCCTCACCCCATTCCCCCACTGCTGAGGCGGGGGCCGGTGTAGAGAGAGAGCCTGGGCTGGTGTGCTGGCGCTGCAGGGAGCCGTGGCACCTCCAGCATCAGTGCTCAGTGATAGAGGTGGGCGCGGTGGTCCGGATCCCCGACGTGCCAGGGACCGCCCTCGATCGGGCCGCAGCGTATCGCATACCGGTGAGTATCCAAGGGGATACGTATCAGACTTTGGTGGACTCCGGCTATAATCAGACCTCAATCCACCAAAGCCTGGTGCAAGAGGAGGCATTGGGGAGAGCACAATTGGTGAAGGTGTTGTGTGTGCACGGGGATGTACGCAACTACCCTTTAGTGTCGGTCCACATTCTATTTCGAGGGGAGAAATCTAGAGTAAAGTCGGCAGTTAATCCTCGCCTTACCCACTCAATAATTTTGGGGACTGATTGGCCGGGATTTAGGGAATTAATGGCACATTTAGTGAAGAGTGGGGCCTGCCATAATTTAGCGGGGGGAGGTCCCGGTGTGGCATTGGTGGGAGCAGCTATCACAGAGCGGTCTACATCATCATCACGTCAGAGTGAGGAGCAGCAGCCTCCTCCTTCCTCTCTCGGGGAATCCCTCGCGGATTTCCCATTGGAGCAGTAGCAAGACAAAACTCTGGGGCACGTGTTTGACCAAGTGAGAGTAATCGATGGTAAAACGCTCCAGCTAAAAGCCACCCTGTCCTTCCCCTATTTCTCCATTATTAAGGATAGGCTATACCGAGTGACGCAGGACACTCAGACTAAGGAACCAATAACACAGATTTTAATCCCAAAGAGCCGCCGGGAATTTATGTTCCAGGCAGCTCACTTTAATCCCATGGCCGGACACTTGGGGCAGGATAAGACACTAGCCCGAATAATGACCTACTTCTATTGGCCAGGGATTCATGGCGATGTCCGTAGGTGGTGTACAGCATGCCGCGAATGCCAGGTAGTAAATCCCGTGACCAATCCAAAAGCAGCTTTGCGCCCTCTGCCATTAATCGAGAGCCTGTTCTAAAGAACTGGGATGGAGCTCGTCGGGCCATTAGATTGGTCAACACGAGGATATCACTTTATTTTAGTTCTGGTGTACTATGCAACGCGATATCCGGAAGCAGTGCCTCTGTGCAATATTTTAGCATGTAGTATTGCAGAAGCACTTTTCCACGTCATCTCCCGAGTCGGAATCCCCAAAGAGATTCTGACTGAACAAGGCACTACATTTAGGTCACGCACACTGCGCGAACTGTATGGGTTACTGGGAATTAAGCCTATCCGCACCGGCGTTTATCACCCACAAACGGATGGCTTCATTGAATGGTTCAATCGCACCCTCAAGAACATATTTCAGAAATTTATATGCGAGGACGCAGGCAACTGGGATAAATGGCTTGAGCCCCTGTTATTCGCAGTACAAGAGGTCCCACAAGCCTCCATGGGGTTTTCCCCATTCAAATTATTATACGGGCAGAAGCCGCATGACATTCTAGATGTGCAGCGTGAAAATTGGGAAGAGGGACCTTCAACAAGTAAAAATGAAATTCAATACATTATCGACCTGCATGCCAAACTCCACACACTCACGCACCTAACCAAGGAGAATTTGCTGTAGGCCCAAGAATGTCAAGTCCATCTGTTTGACAGGGGCACGCACCTTAGGGAATTCACACCGGGAGATAAAGTACTCATGTTGTTGCCCACGTCGAGCTCCAAATTGATCGCCAGGTGGCAAGGACCCTTTGAGGTCACACGGCGAGTCGGGGACGTCAACTATGAGGTACGGTGAATGGACAGGGGTGGGGCGTTACAGATTTACCACCTCAATCTGTTAAAACGTTGGAACAAGGAGGTCCCCGTGGCATTGGTGTCGGTGGTTCCAGAGAAGGCGGAGCTGGGGCCGGAGTTTCAAAAGGAAAATTTACATCACCCACTGCTCCAGGCCCCTGTGGAAACCACCTCTCTCCAACCCAACTCACGGAGGTCGCCCAGCTGCAGACAGAATTTTCTCACGTATTCTCGCCCCTGCCTGGCTGCACCCACCTCATAGAACACCACACTGAGACGCCCCTGGGGGTGGTAGTGTGCAGCCACCCTTACAGACTGCCCAAACACCAAAAAAAGGTGGTTCGGGTGTGTGCATGTGTGTGCATGTCCGAGAGAGTGCATGAGCTGAAAAGCCACATATAACTTTAAAAATAAAAGAGTTGTATGATTAATTGTCAAATATTTATTTATTTACATATTTGTTTGTATGAATGATGCATTGATGTTACGTCTCTTTAAATTTTGCTTCTGCAAGGAATTGTGGGACGGCATTATCTCCTTTCCTTTTGGAAAGGATGGACCCTATGCTAAAGGAGATAGGAAAGGAAGTTTTGAAGCATTTTAGAGAATTTTAACAGCTCTTGTCATGGCTGCCACTGAGATACTACCGGGTCATTTCACTCAGTTAGGAACCTTCCTCAGCAAAAAAAGACTATTGGAACACAGCCTTGAATTTTTATTTCAAACCCATGCCCAAGCTTTTTTTTTTTCCCCAGGCCCACCCACTGGTCAGTTACTGGCCTTGTCACTGCTGCAAATTGTCACTCCTCCTCATGACACGCTATTTCACAAGGAGTGTTGAATGTGTTAGACCTTGGTGGTTTATCCAGTGTTCATTGAAACACAATAATATTATTAAGTAGTCGAATTGCCTTTTTTTGTGAGTGTGTGTGTGTGTGTACATGCACATTTGTGTGCGTGTCATTCTGCACTGACAATATCACAGTGGACCTGACAGAGAGACTAAAAGATTCAGTTCAGTTCCACATGCAATATGGTGACTGGTGTATATGAAGTAAAACAGTTACAGGTCGTTGAAAGTATTATTAGACTTCTGTGCAAGCCATGGATGTCAGTAACAAACAAATCTGATCTTTATTTGTCTGAACACAAGGTTGCTCATAAGTGTAATAATATTTAATATTTTGGGCCAATGGTCAACCGTCGATTTGGTGATTACATCCTCAGACTGGAGGCCACTTGTAGAAAAAGAGGGGCAGAACTGATCACTGCTTCATGGTGAGTTGGATATATCACACAGAATGCTGGTGAGATTTACTTGGTAAAACCTGGTGAGCTTTCTGGGTTGCTTGGAAACAAATTTAACTGAGTATAAATGGAAGTTAGATGCAAAATGTGATTTTTTTTAACTTGAATACTGTAGAGGAGATTATTTAAATATGCTGCACAAGAATAAAGAATAAGAAGAACAGTAAATATGCTTCTTAAAGTTCAGCTTAATAATTGATTAGGAACTTTTTGTTTTCACTCGGACTGATTTGTTTGAATGAGTGCATATATGTGTATATGCATCACAATATATCATTGGTGGAGGAGCTACTGTGATGAAAGCACTATAGCCTTTTAATGAGCCAATTCATATCACACAGTTGATAAAAAATGGTCATTGTAAAACATAACAATAAAATACAAATGAAGTTCTAAGTGACAATAAGTAATGATGAATAATTTTCAAAGCTTAGCTTTACGTTTGTATACATATATCATTCCTCAAAAGTAGCATACTGCTATTTAAAATCTATTCATATTTCAGATCTCTGAATACACAAAACTCCCCTCACACTGTACTTTTCACATCAATCACTATGGAGTAGTGCACTAGCTCTGCGTACTCCTGCCCTCTGACCGTCTTGAGTTCTGGTGAGCGTGGATCCTGCATCAAGGCAGCCAGAGCCCCTTGCTTCTTCCAGTCCTTTATGTACAACACATTTGCACTGATCAATTTAAATTGTCATTGACATTGAACAATAAAAAATATAATTAAAGATGTTATTACCTGGGATGAAGGGTGAGTTTCTTCATTTCTTTTGCTACATAGGCAAAAAGAAGTGGAACAATTACTTTGCACCAAGTGAGTAAGTGCAGGTAACCTGAAGTCCATAGAAATATTATACCAGAATTTGACAGTTATAATGTACAATAGAAAACCCAACTGCTCTCCTGGAATGAAGAATAGTTTGGTAGTGCATGAATATAGCTGATTCCAGTAAAAGAGTTTATTACCAGGTTAAGTGTGTGTGTGTGTGTGTGGGGGGGGGGGGAATCATCAAATATGAAATAATCAAACACCATATGGTGCTTCATTATAGCCTTTTACCATCCCTGAGTTAGAAATCACTTATGTCTATTGTCATAAAAATAATCTGATTTGCTGAACAAATGGTGTAGTCATGGTTAATGTGGCAATATGTATCCTCTGTTTATATAAACCACTGCATATCCTGTTTATGAAGAGCATGTCACGCAGATCTAGGTGTACTACCTTGTTTCCTGTTTTGTCTACAGTCTCACCTATGTCTGGAAAACCAACAAAACAGCTGTTAGTCACCTATGCTCATGGTAAAATTAGCAGCAACTCACCAGAATATGCAAAGTATGACCATCAATATGAGGGTGATTGCAACAGCAGAGGAGAAACAGATCAGGATAATCATCACTGTATTTCAGAAAAAGAGCACATTAAAAATGAGCCAAAGTTACCCATTAAATGTTGAAGACAATAAAAGTATATTGTCTGAGATACTGTATCAAGTGAGGATAACCAGGCCCACTGTAGAGACATTGCAATGGACTATAGCCATCATAGGACAAAGCAGTAAATACTCACTGCTGTGGATTTCCTGGCTGGTTACATCCACCAGAACAGTGACCGTGGCATTGTGATGGTACCAGGAAGCAATGCATGTGTACAAACCAGCATCACTCTCTGACACTTGCTCAGCAAAAACCAGGGCCATACCAGCAGTGTGTGCAGAAAGTCCATTGGATCTAATGTTACCCAAGCACAGACATCAAACATTAAACGACAATCACTGATATGCAAGAGCTGTAATAATATATAATCATTGAGTAAGAAAAACATTTTGAGCGAATGTGGACTATTTCTGGAGACATACAGTTATAAATATGTCATAAAAGACTGGGAGGAAATATGCATTTTAGGTTGAAATATTTTTTCTTAAATGTTGTATTGTAATGAGTACATGAACATTTTGTGACCCTGACTGATCATACCTGAAACATTTGATATTATATGCTGGTGCATTTCCATTAACTCTAAAAATTATCCTTTGATTGGAAACGTGTTCCTTCAATGCCACTCTGTGCAAGCCAGTATGCTGCCCATGGCTCCCATGTAATGGAATGGTTTTGTTCAAAACCATGATAGATGAGATAACTGCAGAATGAAAACTCAATCAGAAATATGTATTTTCACTGCATGTTATTAAAATATATACATCAATTAATGACATGACACAGACCTTCTCTGTCCAACATTTTTTTTTTCCTTTAAAAAATTCAATGCCTAATAGATATTAATCATACCTAGTACATTTCACAAACGGTTAAAATAATCACATTTTGTGATTATTCTAAATTAATATATCAATATTTGCCATGAAAAGCATTTAAAATATTAATATTCAAAAGGATTTTAGTAGATGACAATAGACATTATAAACTTTAAAGGATCAACATCTCTTTCCTCCCATACATTCAGAACATTTTTTTTTTACTGTTCTGTGTCGAGTTTCCCAAAAGCATTGTAGCACAAAGATCATCGTTAAATGGTAAAGCAAGCAACACAATGAACAGTCTCTCTCCTAGTTAAGATGCTCTTAGTGTTAAGAGGCTTTTGGGAAACCCGCCCTTGTTTAGTATTAAAATAAGAAAATTCTTGGAACGAGGGGTGACCGGAACAAGAACAACTGTAGGAACAAGGAGGAAAACAATACACTAGGCAAATAAACATTTCCAAAGATAGTGTTATATTACTGAAATTTGATGTCTATTACAGTTCTCAGGTCACTCTCAGGTCACAGTCAGGTTGAGTTGGGGAAAGCTTCGAGAGATGTACCTGACGTTATTATACAGAGAACAGCTGCACATTTCTGTGCAAATAACCATCACCCAACTGCTAATGTCACTGATATGCTAAGGGAACTGGGGTGGACTGATCTTGAGTCAAGAAGGACATTGTCTAGATCAGTGTTTCTCAACCACTGGGCCCATTAGTGGGCTGCGAAGCGCCATCTAGTGAGCCGTGAAATTTTTTTTCAAGTTTGAAGCCAAATACCAAATAGTTCAGGATGTTGTAGTATCCCAAATCAAGTAGCTGGTTTGATGTACACCTTTCAAGTGGAATAAATACATTTGTGGATAAATTAAGAAGAACAAGTCTTTATGATTGCCACGTCCCTCCTTTGCATTTAACGCACACACACACACACACACACACACACACACACACAGAGCGTGCACACAATAAATAAATATATTTGTGGGTAAATTCGATGGATCTGTGAGGATTGAGAATCGAGCGGCTGTGGTTTGTTTA
>JAOBAM010000011.1:32730638-32740653 GCA_025212355.1 Notarius kessleri
ACGTTCTAAACAATTCTAACATGTTGTCAGAATGTTTATGCAGGTGCTCATGGGAGTTGTAGGCGCGTAATATTACACTGCAATGCGTTTATTATATCAGATGCCTTCAGAGAAAACTACAATTAAAATATATTGTCATACCACAGAATAAGTGTAATACCGCCAAAGTGGCTAGTGGGACTAAAGTTATTACCCGCCGAAGCCGAATTTTACCTGCATTTGGCGGGTGGGCGGGCGCTAATGTAAAGCCCTGGTGTGTGTGTGTGTGTATATATTTCATCCAAAGCCTTTTTCATATGCACTCTCAAAGCCTTTTCCATACACGCTATCAATTATTTTATATGTGGTGACAATATGTGCGACAAGATCAAGATATAAACAAACCATAATTAATTTAAGGGAGTGCATTAAGCAGGTTTATGACTGTGTCTCAGAGTAATAAATGGAAATAAACAAAACATAAGCTTTTTAACAGCGTGTGTGCGAGAGTCCGCTCGGCGCGCGGAGTCCAGAGCACGCCCGAGAGTTCTTCAGGTGCGCGCGCCAAAGCACACAGGATTGACACCCACATAATAGTTGGGGCCCCAAAAAAGGATATCTGGCAAGTGCAAGTATAAATTTTCTATGTAATCTGGTCGAATAAAAACGATCTCTCCCCACAAGCGGCCCCAGCCAAATGCACCCGAAGTTGACACTCGCCGATTCCCATCATTTCCGGTTTCATTTTCATTTTGCAATGGTGGCCCCCAACATGTGCGAGCAAGGAGTTTTTGCCAAATATTTCTTGGATTTTACATGAATACTAGGTAGGAACCCATCATTTTGAATGCACTCGCCGAGAAAGGCGAATCTGGGGTGATCTTTACTCGCCATTAGATTTCACAACTCGCGTTTGGTGAGTGGCAGGTAGTTAAACTACACGCTGCAAAAATGTGTTTTACTTTGGTCAAATTCCATTGAGAATTCCTCCTTTTTTCGAACAAACAAATACCTGAAATATAAAATAACTGATAGTGCATATGAAAAAGACTTTGGACGAAATGTCTTAACTATTGGACGAAACGTCTAACTATTGGATGAAACGGTCGTTGAATGAAATGACCTGTATCCCCCTACATCAGAGAACTACAAACATGGCCTTTCTCTGCAGGTTAGATAACAAAAAATAAATAAATTAAAAGTATCAGCATATGCACTGAATGCCACTGGCCTGAACCTTGCTTGTGTAAAACTGCAGCTCTGCAGACAGATATAACAAATTGTTACTACTGTTAAAGGCTCATTTTGGGTAAATGTGTTTTTGGGTGCAGTAGCACCAACAGGGGATACAGCAGCACCCAAAGCAAGCCTACTTCCTGTGGTTACAGGACAGATGGAGGAGGTGCAGATAGAGAGATAAGAGGAGGTTCAGATGGAGCAGCAGATGCAGATGGAAGAGGCATGGTTGGATAGAGACCTGATGGAGGCGGTGTGGCAGCGCAGCATCGTCTCCTCTCTCCTCTAACACACGCAGAGACTCCGAGATGCAGCAACTGAGATCACGAGGAGAAAAAAGACCAACTGGGATTTCCTCAGGACTCAGAGGACCTTCACACACTGTGCATGCATACACACAGAATAAGGTTTGAGTGCCACATTTAAAGGACGTCTAATAAAACTATTAACACACTGATTCTCAATGTACACTTGACTAAAACAAATCCAAGCACTGAACCCTAAGTGCTTTCTGAACACTAAGTGCACTATTTTGTAATAATTATTGTAAAAATTTATGTTGCGTTTCAAGCTTTGGAAAACCAAAAATAATTAATTAAAATTATGACGGCACAGTGGTGCAGTGGCCATCACTGTTGCCTCACAGTAAGAAGGTTCTGGGTTCAAACCTCATGGCCAACAGGGGCCTTTCTGTGTGGAGTTTGCATGTTCTCCCTGTTTCTGTGCAGGTTTCCTTCCGCTTCAAAAGACATGCAGATTAGATCAAACTTGTTCTGCGTCGCTCTAGATAAGAGCATCTGCTAAGTGCCTGTAATGTAATTTAATGACTGAATGAAGCTGAACTGAAGGGACATGACGCTTACAATAATTAATTATTAACTACATACATAGTGTACTTATATAAAACATCTAAAACACTATTAACTGGCATGTAGTGCTTAGAGCCTGTGAATGATTCCTGTCGAGAAAAAGCTGACATTTTTCTAGAATAATTATTTTGCAGTATTTTTCTCAGCCTCCTTAAAATACACTGTAACAAAATAAAGGGGGAAAAAATCAATTATGATGAAAAAGCAGTCAAGTACTCAAACGCACTATGATGTAATTTCTTCTCAGCAATCTCAGAAGGAAGGTAGAACCTAATTTGAGCAGAATTTTGCACCGTGGAACAGAATTCTGGGATCATGTTCAGTTAGCAGGACGCGTGCTGCTTTATGTATAACCTTAGAAGTACATCTGTTAACCCTACAACAGCACTGTGTTGCATCATTACTAGAATGGATTACTCACCTGTGGGTGTGTGGGTGTGTGGGTGTACCTGAGGGACTGCAGCTCAGTGATGATGAATCTCGTATCAGTTCAGGAGAACAGGCTCCACTGGTACTTTCCATTTCCTCATCCTCTTCCTCCATTTTGGAACCTTCATCATCTTCATCATCTTCTTGCTCTTCTTTTCCTGCTCTGTTGTTGTTTGTGAGGTCATGATGGAGACGGGCATGTCCTCCCTGCATCTCCGCCTCCTCTTCCTCCAGCATTCGGATCTGATGCTGGCTCTGGCTCCGGTCCGGAGCGCTGGTGGAGCCCGCTTCGTTCCGCAGATCCGAGTCACTTGACCACCGTCCCTCGTTCATGAGTAACACATACACACATTCACACACACACAGAGCACTTGAAGGACACATGCATGCACACACACACACACACACACACACCACTGATTGAGTCTCTGTAAGTTCAGTTTAGTTTAATTAAATACTAAATATGAAAATATCTAAAAATATTTCACACCTTCATACCTAATTTCTGTTTATTCTACTGTAAGAAATCACACCACTGAGCAGTGAAGTGTAAACATGGCCCCACCCCTACAGAGCCCAGCCAATCAGAAGACAGAGCTCCACCCCTACAGAAAAATAATGGGTGTTTTTTTTCTGCTACTAATGAACAGTGATATGTGAATGCCCCTCTGAGACAGAGACAATAACACGCACCACCATGAGCTTACGCAACATCAATGTGTCAATCTTACACACACGCACACACTCGGATTACCTCTTTACAGGATGAGAAAGCATAATTAGTAAAAAAAAAAAAAATTACTCAAAACAAATAAATGTAAATAATACTTTAAAAATAATTAAGTAAATTAAAACAATGAAGCAAATATACATAAATTAAAAAGAAATAAAAAGGCAAAATTAAGGCTCAAAGTGCATGTGACCGACTTATTACACTCCTCTCCCACTACTGTAATGTAGTTACTGTATGTTTGTCTGTTGTGCGTATAATTATTTCAGTGTTGAGTACAGACCACTTTCTGTTTTATACTGCTGCAAGTTTTGTGATTATTTACTTTTACTTGTTTTAGACTAGCATGTGATAGCTACAGAGCTGAACACTGAGGTGAATTTCACTCTCCTCTTCAAGCTGCTAGCGCCATTTCTTTAAAATATGAAGTTGAAACTAGACAGAGTCATGACTTCTGTGGAAACAAACACCATCGTTTCACAATCCTGTAGCTCAAACTTTAAACATTGCTAAAAATAATTCACTAACACTGTCTCAGTGCTCTGTAGCCTAGTTAACAGAGGTTTTATGACAGAATGTAGCCATTTATAATGTGTTATAACAGTTTTATGAACTATTCTGCTGATCATAAATCATGGTAACTACAATAAACTTAAAGTTATAGCATCGAATATTATGACGGCTGAAGGATGATTAACAGTAATAGTCTTATGATCATATGTGACACATTTATGACACAGACATAAGTCAGTAAATGACATTTTGCACAGAAATAAAATATCACTGAAATTCCCATCACTATACTGGAAGAGATCAGGATTAACACAGTGGTGTTGTTTCACCTAAAAACATTTCTGACATTTAAAGTCTGTGTTTTTCCAAAAAATACTGGCATTGTGGAAAAACTGGAATGATTTACACAAAGTGATAATCGCCCCCGAGGCCATTCCCGTGCGTTTTTGGTTTTGTACATTACACTCAGAGTCCGATTTTCACTTTTTTCTCCACAACTTCTTCCTACAAAACAGCACTGAATGTGTAACATCCATCCATCTATCCATCCATTATCTATACTGCTTCCCCATCAGGGTCACGGAGGAAGCTGGAGCCAATCCCAACTGACTTCAGGCAAGATACACCCTGGGCAGGTCACCAATCTATCACAGGGTTTTCATGTGTAACAAACATTTTATCACTGTCCAATCAGAAGAATATAACCATTGTGTTACAAACACAACATTAACTGGAAATTAACAAATGGCTCTCTGGACAGAATCTCACAAGCGACACACAAGGAATATCCATTATCCATCCATTATCTGTAGCCGCTTATCCTGTTCTACAGGGTTGCAGGCAAGCTGGAGCCTATCCCAGCTGAATATGGGTGAGAGGCGGGGTACACCCTGGACAAGTCGCCAGGTTATCGCAGGGCTGACACATAGACACAAACAACCATTCACACTCACATTCACACCTACGGTGAATTTAGAGCCACCAATTAGCCTAACCTGCATGTCTTTGGACTGCGGAGGAAACCGGAACACCCGGAGGAAACCCACGCATACACGGAAAACATGCAAACTCCACACAGAAAGGCCTCCGTTGGCCACTGGGCTTGAACCCAGAACCTTCTTACTGTGAGGCAACAGTGCTAACCACTGCACCACCATGCCACCCCCAAGTTGCATCAACATGGTTCAAAAATAACAAGAAAAACAGTCTTCCAAGGCATGTCCACTTTAAACTATATCCTTCTTGTGCAATTTACAAAACAAGCAGCAATTCTCTATATTTCCTTAACTAGTCTTTCTGGAAAAGTCTGTATTTTTAGTTAGCAGCTGACAGTGAAGTAAATTTATTAGTTAATTTGAAGAACCTCAAGTAGTATGGGCAGCATGGTGGTGTAGTGCTGAGCGCTGTCGCCTCACAGCAAGAAGGTTCTGGATTCTAACCCCATGGCCAACGAGGGCCTTTCTGTGTGGAACTTGCATGTTCTCCCCATGTCTGTGTGGGTTTCTTCTGTGTGCTCTGGTTTCCCCTGCAGTCCAAAGACATGCAGTTAGGTCAACATGGGCTGAAGTGCCCAAGAGTGGCGGCGTACACGTATGCAGTGGCTTTGCTCTCCTATGATGAACTAAATTTTGTTGTACACTTGTGCAGTGACAATAAAGGCATTCTATTCTATTCTATTCTATTCTATTCTTGGGATGTAACAGTCATAACTAACCAGAGACAAGGCTGAGGAGTCAGACCTTTGCTTTGTTTGTACAGAACTCCATATTTAACTGGGAGAGTAAAACAGTGAAACATATGGCGTACAAATGAAACACAGGATAAGATAATATTGTTTCTCCACTTTATTATGGTGCGGTTAAAGTTGCACTCTGTGCTTATAGATAGAAAAATAATGTCAAACCTCCTAAAGAATCATGCACACCCAAAGTCTGAGAAGCTCTAGTTACTTTGTCTGAGATGTGAATTCCCAACAAATAAATATATGACAATATTTCAGCGTAATTATTATTCCATAGATAAAGATTAACAAAGGTAACTATATATACAACAGATCACATGCAGAATGTTGCTGAATGACACAACACTGAGACAATAAAGCACAAATTTACAGCTGAATCAAATACAAACAGCAAACTAGTCAGTCATATCTTATTTTCCTACTTCATATAGAGACACTTAAAAAAAAAATAAAGATGCTTAAAGCAGTATTTAAGCCAAAAAATTAACTTTGCAAAATTATGAGTACAGCACATCATGCAAGGTATTTCGTGTTTGCACTGCAAACACTGTCTTTAGTTTTGCACTGCGGCTATGAGGTACAAATAAGGGAAGCTTACAGCGACTGGTAGAAATTGTTTTAAGGGAACTTCTAAAACACTACTTTCAAACCTTCTTGATTAGTTAATAATCATACTTCTAGTCAGAGAGTTCGCTAAATTAAAGAGCAACTCTTGATAATGACTTGACTTCTGCAAGTCTTGAATGGAAGCCAGGTGAAAAAGCATCCAAAGCTCATTTGAATACCAGAAATGTGACTATAATCAGGGTTCCTAACCATTATCATAGCCTCTCAGATATTCTAAACAAACATGGACATGATATTCGTATGAGATAATGGAGTTAATATATAATGCCACAGACATGTACTCCCAAATGACACTATAAACTTTGGAACAATGTGTACAATTTATGCCTTAACAACCATCCAACATGTTGGCTAATTAGGTAGTCATCACTTCAACATTCTCTCTCTCTCTCTCTCTCTCTCTCTCTCTCTCTCATACACAAATATTTTCACTTTCTCCTAGTGAGCTTTGGGCATTGTTTCACCAAGAAACACAGCACTGATGTACAATCAGCGACTGACTTCAGTCTTGCCAAAGCAGGAAATAAATAAAAGGGTAAAAATGATCTACTAACAGCATAACATCTTCCTAGTTAGTCAGATAAGTTATGATGGCTAGATGTTTGGCTGCTACTTGAGCTACAGTATATGGCTAAAGGTATGTGAACACCTGACCATCACACCCATACGTGGGACTTCCGCAAACTATTGCTACAAAGCATACTATTGTCTAGAATGTCTTTGTATGTTGTAGCATTAAGATATTATTTCACTGGAACTAAGGGGCCCAAACCTGTTCCAGCATGACAATGCTGCTGTGCACAAAGTGAAGACATTGTCAAGGTTGCACTGGAAGAACTCTAGTGGCCTGCACAGAGCCCTGATCTCAACCTCAATGAACTGAACATGAATTGGAACGCCGAGTGTGCACCAAGCCTCTTTGCCTCACATCTGTGCCTGACCTCACTATTGCACTTGTGGCTGAATGGGCAGAAAGCCTTCACAGATGAGTGGAGGCTATTGTATGAGCACAACGGAGATGTTCAGCAAGCACATATAGCTATGATGGATAGGTGTCCCTATACTTTTGTCCATTTCAGTCAAACTGCACATTACTTCAACAATGTATTTGGTGCAAACATAAACCAGTTTCAACTGTTCCATCACATTCCACACAAGTGCTACTTCACCACACAGCTTAGTATTACTCAAGTTTAACACATCTGCTTCAACTGTCTGACAGTTGGCTAATGCACTGGAGCTGAGATTCGCTCAAGTCCTGGAGCATCTTACACACCAAATGGTGTGATGCAGTAATCCTACAGGCTTAGCTGTGAGTAGCACTACAAAGGCCACAGATGACACATGAGACATATGGGAAATTTTCTCTGCTCATTAGCAAGTGCTCAAGAGCTGTTTCAGTTTCCTTCAGCCTTCCTGAAGTCCACGTCTTACCCAACATCTGCTACTCATACCTGACCAAAAGCCTAGTTTTGCATTCTAAATATATCCTTTGCCCAGTGAGTGGTTTTCATTCTTCATTAACAACATTATTGTGGAAGGTTAAATAACTCTTTTCAAGCCAGCACTAAGAGTCAGAGTCACTGGTTAAGGAAAAAAGTTACTATCCTTGGATTTTAACCATCCATTCACCTAAAAGGACTGCTTCAAGTTCTGATGGTGATTCATCGACAGCCTTTTCTGGTTCAGCCAAGTCATGTAGCTGATTGTCACTCCCAGTGTAGTTCTTCTCATTTGGCAGAGGATCTGGTAGGATTCCCGGTACCCAGTTTTCTCTGTAGTTGCATATAAAGTCAGATAAGAAGACTTTGGAAATGGGTACAGGAGAGGGTAACTCCGAGCAGCTCTGAGGGACCCTGTTTGGTAGGTAGGCTTTCCTGTAATCAGAACTTGATTCATCGTCTGTCCAACCTGACTCATCCCTGGAGACAAGATCTGTCAACAAAAGAGTCCTCTCTCCAGTTGGTGTTGATCTTGCCACAAGAGGTGTGATCTCTGGGCTGTGGTTTACATTTGAATCCACAGGCTGGAATGCCAAGCTGAAGAAGTGCAGTTCCCCGTTGGCACCACGTGACACTGGCAGCACCAAAAGTTTACTGGAGTCTGGTTCTATCATGTCCAGGTCTGCTTCTGGTTCTGCAGGAGATAAGACCTGGAATAGGTCATCTTCTGTGCAAGAGGACAATCCAGGACTAATCGAGTCTCCTAACCCACTGTCAGTAGCATAACTGGACAACTCCTCTTGACCCTGGGGTACCTTTACAGCCATGACCATGCTATAACTAGTGCAGGATTCACCACTCCGGTCACTAACTGGTGCTACCTGTTCATTAGTGTAAGAACGACAGTGCCAAGCTTGGTTATGGTAGTCCTGGGCTGCATAATCTTCATTTCTCACAACATGTGGCTTCACCAAGACAGAAGGTAAGGCTGGTTTGGGCTTGATGGCAAACACTGGAGATTCAGGGTATACCTTCACAGTGGTTAGCTCTGCTTTAGGATCTGGGTTGAAATTTGGAGTTGTGTTCAGCGACATGATCTGCTATAGAGAAAAAGAGAAATGAGGTGTAAAGTTGATGTTTAGTTGATTTCAATGGCCACATGTTAATATCAGACTTCTTTTTATTGTTATAACGACCAAACTTGATTATAGCTTTGTTTCATTTTTCAACCCTGGATCTCTACTGCATCTGTGGCGCATGGGAAATTACCACAATGAAGAACCCCTATATATTTCTTTGTACTAGAAAAAGAACTGAAAACTACTTTTCTGATTATGTGTAACCATCATGGGTCTGTATTCAGAGTTCAGTAGTGAGGTGTTATAGATTGTTGTAGAGTTAGAGAGTTATAGAATACACCAGTATTCAGACCTCAAAAACAGAGCATGTCAAAAAATCAAGGTGTGTTTCATTGAACTTCGATTCTGACCTTGAACTTAAGTTGATTTTTGGGGGTCATCTTTAAAGTTTTTGTCTTTAAAGGTGGTGATTTAAATGATATAGAGTTAATTTTAATAATCTGAAATGGGAGCCTAGAAAATCAATCTAAGCATGTGTGTAAGAACCACAAGTTGGCCTAAGGATTACTGTATCCACCTTTCAACCAGGAGATTGTGAGTTCTACTCATGGTTGGGTCATACTAAAGACCATTATCAAAATGGTACCTACAGAATGGTCATCTGGCAATGCATGCCGTAATACAGATGCGAGTGGGGAGTCAAACTCTCGTGGTTACTGGAAGACTGCCCCCCCATTGTGACTATGTAATAGGTGAGAGGCCAAGGGCAGTAGAGGCTTTGCACCATCACGTGACCCCATAGCAGTGATAACTATGCCGCCATGACAGGGGGCACATTTGTAGTGCTTCATTCAGCCAAGTTAGTTGTTATTGATGGGCATGGGAAGGTTTTGTTGAGTTTTTGGATGTGCAAATCATTTTGAACAAAACAAAGACATCAGATTTTTTTTAAATTTACCGAAAGTATTTCATCATCAGGGGAAAAAACTAGAGAGATTTCTTAATGTAGAAGGGGAAAATGAGGGAAAAAAACATTCAACAGGACTCAGTGTCGAACAAATAGGTCAAAAACCCGATGGTATGCTCACTTCATTTCCACAAAGGTAAGAATGAAAAAAATTTTTTTTCACAACTGCAGTAAGGTGCTCACAGTGACGTGAACATGACCATCAATGCAGCGGCTCGGCAGAGCTTCACCAAGACTTAAAAAGTTAATTTACATTTGGGGATCCTTTGGAGTGCGCTTGGGACCCAGTCATTATGAGAAACACCTGATGCTGATTTGAGCGCAATCCGCACTCAAATCAGTATCAGGTGTTTCCCATAATGACTGGGTCCCAAGTGTGCACACAACACACTCCCTGAAATTA
>JAOBAM010000011.1:34954123-34968683 GCA_025212355.1 Notarius kessleri
CAGCTGGGATAGGCTCCAGCTTGCCTGCGACCCTGTAGAACAGGATAAAGCGGCTAGAGATAATGAGATGAGATGTTAACACTTAAATGGTAGAAACCATTTATTCACAAAACATACATCATATAGGCAAGGTGATTTACAGGATGGTCTCAACCTATTCACTATCATGTTCAACACACAAAATCCAGAGAGCAACAGTACCATTTAAAGCCTGGACACACATTTCACGGGGAATAGATGATACCACATTCCTTATTCTGTCCTTGAGGTCACTGATATCACAAACTTTCCTGTTATACATGCGCTCCTTCACCATACCCCAGAACCAGAAATCATAGGGCGTCAAATCAGGGGAGTGTGGATGCCACGGCAATGGTCCACTGCAACCTATCCATCGACCTGGAAATGTGTGGTCAAGATAAACATGAACAGTATGGCCAAAATGTGGCGGTGCGCCATTCTGTTGGAAATACCCTGCCAATCGGATCTATAGTGGAAGTTCATCAATGGCGTACTGCTGCACCATCTGTAAGTAGACGTTTGACATCACTGTTGGGGTGTCAAAAAAGTAGGGCCCAATTATGCCAACAACGGTCATGGCGTACCACACATTCAGGAGAAAAATAATCCCTGAGTGTTAACATAATTTTGACTAACCCTGTATTTCCAGAAATAGCCATTATTCCAGTGGTAAAACAGAGCGCACAAAACACAATGAATACGGTTCCGATCAAAAGGTCAAAAATGTAAGTGTGGACCTTTTTGTGCTATTCTCTGCATTACAACCCAATGCGGACCCTCAGTAACAAGGTCCAGATTTCCATTAAACAGAGCAAACACAAAACTGTAGATCCCAAAAGCCCTTTATCTCTCTGCACCATTTATCACACAGATGGTGCATGCGTGGTTATATATACACATGCATCATAGTGAATTACATGACATAATGCAACTGATGGTGCTGTCTTTGTGATTACCTTTACTTTACTTAAAATCGTTAATGCAGTATCTATCCATCCATCTATCTATCCATGCATTATCTATATTGCTTATCCTACTTAGGGTCACAGGTGAGCTGGAGCCAGTCCCAGCTGAATCAGGTGAGAGGTGGGGTACATCCTGGACAGTCACGGAGCTAACACAGACAGACAGACAAGCATTCATACTTATGGGCAATTTAGAGTAGCCAGTTGATCTAATCCACATGTCTTTGGACTGTGGGAGGAAAACTGAAGCACGCAGAGGAAACCCCACAGCAAATTCCACACAGAAAGGCCGCAGTCAACTGGCAAGTTCGAACCCGGAACCTGCTTGTTGTGAGGCGACAGTGGAAACCACTGCCCCACTGTGTCACCCTTTATCAGTTTATAGTTCATGTTATGGAACGTCTGTTGTTATTAAACCTGTAAGGAGGCATTTTCTCGCCAGCCTTTTTTTTTTTTTAACAGAGAAACCAAAAAGCTAAAAATCCTCTGTTTATAACAGTCTCCCATAGCAGTAAACTTACTGAGTGTTACAGAATCACCGTATAAATGATTATATGGGTTTCTTTGCAAATTAACAACACATTTTCTTATTTTTTTTATTTGACAGCAACAAAGAATGCTATTTTTGCTGAGACAGAGTATGATGAACCCAAATTCTTGCCCTGAAATCTTTAAAACTGCTATGTACATATTATACTTACATACTTGCATGTGTAATGCGGGGGAACATTTGCTATTTCCTGCTGTTTTCGGGGACATCGCTTATGTGTTGTTGTGAAAATACGTGTGCATATCTGACAGAGAGAGGTGTGTACAGTATTATAACACCCTGTTCCCATACTGAACAATCTGTGAAACAGGACAAGTACAAGTTTGTCCTTGCTGTGTTCTAAGGTCCAGATATCCTCACTGAGTTCACGTGAATCATCGTATCCATAACACCCATATGAAGTTATTTATCAGCACGCAGATCAGCAACATGGGATACCTCCTGCATAATTACACTGAATGTTTTCCTTAGTAGAGATCAAAAGCAACTCTGTCTCAATGATCCAAGGTAAAAATAAATAAATAAATAGACGAGTATCCACGCTATACGGCCGACTGTACTGTAAGTCATTTCTAAGGTTCGAATATATGCATGTTTTCTCCTGACCTGCATTCCTTTCCTGAAGTTCTGTTTTTAAACCAGTCATTTTTACTCTCATGAATTTAAAAAAAAACAAAACACCAAACAGACTCCATTTCCCACTGAGCCATGTAAAAACGTATTTGCTTGCAGGGCTCTGGATCTTTATTGGCCGTAATTAGCTAGTTTGGGAGCTGACCCTCTGGGAGAACATTCCTGAACAGTTCTTTGGGTGTGCCAGGCACTCATAATGTCTTTGTTTACCTCTTACAAGTAATAGGGGGAAAAAGAACATGTCGTTGCTGATAGAAATCCAACCGCATGTATCCCAAAATAATTCTGCTGCAATTAAAGCAAGTAACGGTACACAGATTCCAACTGCTCTCTAAAGTGTGCACTCCTTAAAGCATTGTACAGACTGACTGTCCTTGTTTGCTTAATTGTATTTGTGAATTTATAGATGCATTTTTATTTCTGGTCATGTCATAAATATGTTAGAAAGAGATGATTTTTTATTTTTGACTGAATGCAGAGGTGGTGTCCTAAAATGGCAGTACTAAAAGTCAACACTTTTAGATGACCGTGACACATTTAGATTGGGCAATTAATAGCCAGTGTTATAGTCGAGTCACTAAACCTTGAGTCCGAGTCCAGTCTCGAGTCCCCAGTGTTCAAGTCCGAGTCAAGTCCAAGTAATTAAAAAAAATTTCGAGTTGAGTCCAGTATTGATCCGAGTCAAGTCCAAGAACAAGACTCTAACCGCACCATTTGACGGTGGCTGTTTCAGTGCCATGAACATTAATTTGTTCCTGAACATGACGTATGAACAGGTGAATGTGCTTTCTCTTTGTCAGGGAGTGCAAAATATTCTATTAGAGACGGTTGGGAGACGGATGTAAGTGCAGAAGGTGTGTTTATTAATACAAGTGAAGACAGGTGAACAATCCAGAACAGCAAGCAAAATCGTAAAACAGTGAAACAGGTCGAGCAAGGCAGAATCAAAGACGAGAAACAGGAACTCAGGGATCAGGAAACCAAACAAGGAAATAAGGCTCAGTAATGTGTCAGCAACACAACTCAATACTTCGCAAAGTAAGTGTGTTTTCACAGTTTTTATATTGGCGTGCCGATTGCGTCTTAATCCTGTGCAGGTGCAAGTCGTTTACGGCGCTGTCCAGAGCGTGCCCAAGAGTCTATCTAATGCACATGCCAAGGTGTGCAGGTGTGACACTCTTGCACGAAATTAGTACAAAATTAATGCAGATAGAAATAACTTATGCCAAATTATTATGGCATGTTACAAAAAATAAAGAAAAAATCCAAGTCCTCAACTTCAGTTTACGAGTCCAAATGCAGTTAATGCACGAGTCCGAGTGATCAGTGCTCAAGTCCAAGTCGAGTCACAAGTCCTTCAAATTAGGGCACAAGTCGGACTCGAGTACTATAAGCCTGACTGCATTGCAATAATGTTTTTGAAGAAATACAAACAAATTGACCGAGAAGTCATGCTAGACCATAATATTATACTATAGTACAGCATGCACTTCTACACCCCCACTGTGCTCGCAGAAATTGACATCACACATGATGGAGTTATGGCGGCCTCATCTATTTTCATCACTTTAGTGGTTATATCATTAAGAACAAATTCAACATGCAAATTTTTTATAAAGAACAGACATAAAGACTGACTTTTAGCTCAATTTGTTTATTTGTGAGATATTTCCTTTAAAAGCATAGGCTTGCCTAAATGCCAGTGCAGGAGGCGGAGCTTTCTGAATCGACAGGTAACATGATTGGCAGGCCAGTTTGCTGAGATGCCCCTTCATCCTGATTGGCTGGATTTGTTGGTGGGCCAGATATTTTTTTCTCCAGTTTATATACTCTTAGAAAAAAAAAGTTGAATCTTGCACCCTTAAAATGTTCTTAATTTTGTTTCACTGGAGGAACCCTTAAAGGTTCGATATAGAACCCTGGAACAGAGGGTTTGCATTCTACAGAAGCTTCAAACAGGAACCTCTTTGGAAAGTTAAAACCACTGATTATCCAAGTAACCTTTGACAAACATGATTGACAAGCAAGCTTGCAAATATGCCTCCTTGAACACTCTACTTTGGTATCCTTAAAAGGTTCTGTGGTTTGTCTCTTCAGGAAACCCTTGAAGGTTCTATGTATCACAAACTTTCTCTAATTTCTTTAAAAAGCAAGAACCATCAATTATTCCATGAAGCCCTGAGGAACATGATTGACAGGCAGTCTGCAGAAATATCTCCTGATTGGTTGGACTTGTTGCTAGTCCAGGTATGTTTTTTTTTTTCCCTCCAGTTTATATACTCTTCGAAAAAAAAAGGTTGAATCTTGCACCCTTAAAATGTTCTTCGTTTTATTTCACTGGAGAAACCCTTAAAGGTTCTATATAGAACCCTGGAACAGAGGGCTTGCATTCCACAAAAGGTTCAAACAGGAACCTCTTTGGAAAGCTAAAACCACTGATTATCCAAGGAACCTTTGAGGAACCTGACTAACAAACAAACTTACAGAGATGCCTCCTTGAAAACTCTACTTTAATATCCTTAACAGGTTCTTGGGTTTGTCTCTCCAGGAAACCCTTGAAGGTTCTATGTATCACAAAATTTCTCTAATTTCTTTAAAAAGCAAGAATCATCAATTTTTCCAGAAACTCTGAGGAACATGATTGACAGGCCGGTTTGCAGAAATGTCTCCTCATCCTGATTGGTTGGATTTGTTGGTGGTCCTTTTTTTTTCCTTTCAGAAAACATTCTAAAGAGATCCTGTAACCATCCAAAGAACCCTCACAGATCCTGGGGTGCTGCAGAAACCAGACTTTCTTCTCATAGCAAATACTTTACTGAAGCTGCTGGAGAGATTTTTCAAAGATTTTTCCAAAAAGCAAGCTGAGGTAAAAGTCGCTGATTGCACCTTTAATCATTTGGGATTTTGTTTGGTGTTTTTTTAAAGATGATATTTTTCTCATCATGATATTTGTCCCAGTGTCTCTGTGGCTCTACTGCTCTCAGGGTTAATGGACCTTGTCCTCCTCTGCAGTTTCACTCACAGCATCCCTCTATCACCTCCTCCTCCTCCTCTGCCTCCTGTAATCCCTGCCCCACCTCCTCCTGATCTCCGACATGCTCGGTCGACTCCAACTTCCCCATTTCATGCCTCTCACACAGCCATCCATTCATCCTCACACATCTCTCTCTCTCTCTTCACCTCTCTCTTTATCTCTTGTCTCTTTCTTCACGTCTTTCTCTCAAACATTTTCAAACATACCGTATACCTGTCTACATACGTTTCTCTGCTCAAATGTCTCTCACTCATTCTCCATCCCTCTATTTTACTCTCTCTCTCCACCATCATTTAGTTTCCTGCCACTCTGTTTATCATCGTATATCTTTATCCATCTCTCTGTCTTTAACTCTTGCTCTCCCTCTCTATCTGATTTACTCTCTATCCTTCTCACTTTATCTCTTTCACTTTCTCTCTCTCCATTCCTGTTTCTTCCTCTCTGCCTGTCTATTTGTCTCCCCTCTCTCTCTTTAACTCCCCTTTCCCCTTTCTCTTCCTAATTGTCTTTCTTTCCCTTTCACTCTCTCTATCCATCTCTCAATCTGTCCATCCCTCTCCTTTTCTCTCCACCTGTGCCAATATCACTTGCTCTCTCTTTCTCTCTCCACCTATATGCCTTTCTTTATTTCCTCACTTCCTCATTCCATATCGTTCTCTATCTAGCCATATAGTTTTTCTTCTTTCTTCCTCTCTCTCCTTTCTCCACTACTTTCTTTCTATCAATATTTCTTTTCCTCTTTCTCTGTCTTTTTTAGTCTTTCCCTCTCTCACTCGATCTATATATATCTATTTCTTTCTTTTCATCTTTTGCTCGCCTTCCTTCTATCTGTCCATTCATCATTCTGTCCCTTACTATTCACCAGCTCAGCAATACATCATCCATAGTAGGCTCTCATCACCACGCCCCTTTTTGGGGGAAAACAATCCTGAGTCCTGCATAGATTTATTGATATAAACAGAAAACATCAAGTCTCATTTTACTCGCCCTGTTATGGATCTCTCTCTCTCTCTCTCTCTCTCCATCAGCCATGCACAGATACTTTTAATCACTTTCAACCTGTCTTTGCCTTACCTTAAAGGTATAGCCTCCCATATTGAACCTACCACATCTCCCCTTGATGTAATCCCCTCAAAACTTTTAAAAGAAATATTTGATGTCCTCCAGCATCGTGTTTTAGATTCCATTATAGATTCTTCACTGGTTACCAGCACAGTTCCTCAATGTTTCAAACAGGCTATTGTCCAATTTCTTTTCAAAAGACAAAAACTAGATCACAGGAAGTACAGTATCTTCTGACCCACCTCAAAACTATCATTGCTCTCCAAAGTTTTGGAAAACGAAAAGGTTTTTGGCATTTCACAGCACTGAATCTTCACTTTTAAAGGTAGCAAACGATTTACTGTTTGCTTCTGACTCCGGTAACTGTGCCATTTTAATTCTGTTAAAGCTCAGCGCAGCCTTCGACATTGTGGATCATGATGTGCTGATTGCACCACTGAAACATTATGCTGGTATTCAAGATGCAGCACTAGACTGGCTCATCTCTTACCTCAAAGAACAAATCTTTTATGTTAATATAAATGGGTTCTTTTCTTCTATCAAATATAGATTACCCTAGGGGTCTATTTTGGGAACTGTACTTTTCTCTATATATTTCCTCCCTCCCTCTACACTGTCAGAAATAGGGCTACAGTAGGAGTCCATTTCTGTACCCCATGATGCAATCAACACTAAAGTACCCCCTAGGGCTCATTATTGGACTTCAAGGTAACTGTGTAACTTTTTAGGGTCAAAATGGTACATAAATGTTCCCAATCAGTATATAAATGGTACAAATAAATACCTCAAAGGGTACTGCCCCAGTGACAAGCCATTGCATCCCTAAAGGTACAATGATGTACTTTGTTTTCTGAGAGTGTAGGAGATATCATTCATAAGCACAACACTGACTTTGATACTCAAATATATCTACCATTGTGGCCTAATGATCCAGATCCCTGAACAGGCTTCATGATTGCTTGAACAACATCAAACGTTGGATGTTCAATAATTTCCTTCAACTAAATGACAGCAAATCTGAACTGGCTTTATTTGGTCCCTCTAAATTGACAAAAAGCATTCTCAGAAGCCTGGATTCCCTGTCTCTGTATCTTTGACCTTATGCCAGAATTATTGTGTCATTTTTACCTCCACCAACTTTAATGGAGGAGGTTATGTTTTCGCCTCCATTTGTTTGCCTTTTCCCAACATAAGTCAAAAAGCAGTGAACAGATTTTTGATGAAATTTGGAGGAAAGGTGAGCCATGGGCCAAGGAACAACTGATTCGATTTTGATGCAAATCCAGATATGTATACGGATCCAGGATTTTTTGTCTGTTCCCAATGTAACTCAAAAAGTAGCAAACAGATTTGGGTGAAATTTGGTGGACAGCTGTAGTATTACCCAAGGTTCAATCCATCCATCCATCCATCCATTCATTATCCATAACTTCTTATCCCAGCTAACTATGGGCAAGAGGTGGGGTATACCCTGGACAAGTCGCAGGGTCATCGCAGGGCTGATACATAGAGACAAATAGCCATTCACACTCACATTCACACCTACGGTCAATTTAGAGCCACCTACCTACAATTTAGAGCCTAACCTACATGTCTTTGGACTGTGGGGGAAACGGGAGCACCCAGAAGAAACCCACGCAGGCATGGGAAGAACATGCAAACTCCACATAGAAAGGCCCCTGTTGGCCACTGGGCTCAAACCTAGAACCTTTTTGCTGTAAGGCAACAGTGCCAACCACTACATCACCGTGCCACCTGCCAAGGAGCAAGTGATTTGAAAATATATGGCTTCTTCTTCTTCTACTTTTTCCCATAGCCAGCAAGGGTCGTAGGGGCACCACTGATGACATTTTAACAGTCCATCATTGATGTGTCTAGTGCATTTTAAACTTGGCGAAGCCCACCCCTCTCCAAGCTTGATCAATAGACAATTTAAAGTATACAGTTAGACTACTTGGCTGTCTTTGGACCCGGAGGAAACCCATGCAGACACAGGGAGAACATGCAAACTCCACACAGAAAGGCCCCCGTCCATTGGGCTGGAACCCAGAACCTTCTTGCTGTGAGGAGACAGTGCTAACTACTACACCACCATGCCACCCTATGGCTTGGTAGAGCTACACAATCTACCAAGTGCCCTTCTAGTTGACTCTGATTTGAAATTTGACAAACAAGTAAATTGTTCTTGTCAGGGGTAGCTTCTTCTAACTTTGGACAATTTAAAACATTGTCATACCTCTCTTTCCAAGGACAGGGGAAAAACTTGTTCATGGCTTTATTCAATTTCTTTTAGATTACTGTAATACACTGTCCAAAATGTCACTGCACGATTTTTAATTGGTGCAAAGAAGAGGGATGGCATTACTCCCATCCTGGCCTCCCTCCCTTGGCTCCAGTTCAGTACAGGATCCCATTTAAGATTTTATTATTCGTTTTAAAGCACCTCATGGCCTAGCTCCTTCTTATATAGCCAATTTACTAACTTCACTTTCTGCACCAAGATCGCTAAGGTCCTCTGAGCAGTTTCTTTTATCCACTCCTTGGTCATGATTGAGAACAAAGGGTGACTGTGTGTTTAGAGTGGCACCACCAAAGCTGTGGAATAGTTTAGTGTTGCACATTAGGTGTTCCTCTTCAAATGGACTCTTCAAAGTCCTACTCAGGACCCTTTTTTTTTACTTGCATTTGAAGAAAATTCCAATCTGTACCATTGCAATCTGTAAATCCATGCTGGTTTTATGCTATGCCTCTGTCAGTAAACCCACTAAGAGAGAACAAACTACAAACATGGACACTCTGAACTACAGCTCCCAAAACACACAGCACCCTCTGTCTCCTGCCTACTGAAAGTCAGCTGCCTCACATTTCCTCAATTACCAGTTCCCCTATTTAAGCTCCCCCAACAAACACTCCAGTACGAAGTATTGTTCTGCCTGCCCAGTTCATAACAAGCCTTGTTTCTTCTGACTGTCTCTCGTATATTCTGACCCTTTTACTATCTCTCTCACATTTACGCTCTTGCCTTATCTACCCTGTGTTGTTCACCAATTGCCCGACCCTTGTTTGTTTACTGATGCTGATTCCTGTCTCTTGCTTTGGCTTCATTGTCAGTCTGCATCCTGTTCTCCTCTGCGCATACATCTGTAAGTGCCTGCAATCTAACAGGATACGTCACCACAACATGGATGTAGCGAAGGATTCAAAACAGATTGCTCTCAATGTGCAGGGACATTTGCTAGGAGAACATTAGCAGATGCTCGCTAACCTCAATCCTTGGTTGACACAACTTGCAACTGTGATGTCACAGGCCTAGCACGCCTCGAGTCTCCTCTTAGCCCTGCGTTACAACTCCCCGCGCCGGAGAAGTTCGTTGGAGATGCTGTTGCATATAAAGGTTTTTTACTTCAATGTTCTATGTATTTCGCCACCATGCCTAATCTATCTGATGAGCACAAGATCACTAAGTTTTTATCCTGTCTCACTGGCAAAGCGCACCACTTGGCTACTGCCATTTGGAACAAGGGTGGAGAACAAACCGCTTTGTATAAGCAGTTCCTCTCCTTATTCAAAAGGATTTTTGATCATGAACCTGAAGGGATTGAAGTGGTAAAGAGTCTACTTGCCATCTCTCAAGGATCTTGAAGCATTGCTGAATACGCCGTGGATTTCAGGACATTTGCACCAGCCAGTGGATGGAATGATCCAGCACTTAAAGTGTTTTTTTTGCCAAGGTCTGCACCCTGAGATCATCAGTGAACTGGCCTGTAGAGACGAGAACCTCACTCTGGACTTCCTCACTGACCTAGCTATTCGTCTCGACCAACTGTTAAAACACCGACCCTCCATCCATGAGGGTGCCAGGTCTGTTCAGCCGTCTGAAGACCGCTTGCCCATGGAGGTATCCCGTACCAGGTTAACCCATGCTGAGCATGCTTGACAGTGTAAGGAGGGTTTATGCTTCTACTGCGGGAGTGCCGAGCATAATATCCGGCCCTGTCCAGGCCGTCTGGCCCAAGTGGCTCCAGCAGAAATTCCTGCCAGATCTACGAGTCTGGTGAGAAAATTCAGCTCTAAATCCTTTAAGATTCCATTTTTACTCAAGGTGACGTCCTCCACACATGTCCTATCTGCTTTTGTTGATTCAGGGGCAGAGGGGAACTTTATCAGCAGCACCATAGTACAGAAGCTCAACCTGCCTACCACCCCTCTGCATAGTGCACTCAGCATTAGAACCATCGATGGAGGACCCATAGGTGACAGGCTCGTCACCACTTGTATCCAGATTCAAGTAGGAGCATTGCACAAGGAATTCACTTCTCTATACGTCACCTCAACTGTTAATCATGACATTATCCTTGGATATCCCTGGCTGCAGCTGTATGATCCGTTGATCTCTTGGCAAAGTAAGGAAATTCTTCAGTGGTCCCTCACGTGCTTCCAGTGCTTCCAGAGCTGTCTTTCTCATCCTCAGGTTAAGGTGTCTTCCACCTCAGTGGAAAGTCCTCAGCCAGTCTCCATAGACAACTTTCCTGACTGCTACTGGGACCTTTCGGAGGTCTTCAGTAAGGGGGATGCCTGCGGGCTACCACCACACCAGCAGTATGACTGTGCGATTGACCTACTACCAGGTATGTCACCATCATGTGGTCGTATTTGCCCTCTATCCCAAAAGAAACATGTTGCTATGGAGGAGTATATTCAGGAGGCCCTCAAACAAGTCTGCTTCTGCTGGTTTCTTTTTTGTAGAGAAATAAGGAGGTGGATTAAGGCCTTGCAATGATTATAGAGGTCTTAACCAAGTCACTGTTAAGTATCCCTATCCCTTTCCCTTGGTCCCTGCGGCATTTAAGCAACTCAGAGCCGCAAAGATCTTCTCAAAGCTTGATCTTCACAGTGCTTATAACCTGATCAGGATCAAAAAGGGGGATGAATGGAAGACCACCTTCAGCATGACTGCGGGACACTTCGAATACTGGGTAATGCCTTATGGTCTTTCTTCGGTGCCCAACGTGTTCCAGTGCCTTATCAATGACGTACTGAGGAACATGCTGGCCAAATATGCCATTGCTTACATCGATGATATTCTGATATACTCCTCAGATATCAAGAGTCACCAAGAACATGTCCAAGCAGTTCTCAAACGTTTACTGGAGAACCACCTCTACGTAAAGGCCGAGAAATGTGAGTTTCATCAAAGTAAGATCTCCTTCCTTGGCTATATTATCAGTGCAGAAGGAGTAAGCATGGACTCAACTAAAGTATCAGCTGTCACCTCCTGGCCGACACCCAAGTCCGTAAAGGACCTTCAGCGATTCTTGGGCTTTGCTAACTTCTATCGCCGGTTCATTCGGGGATTTAGCATCATAGCGGCCCCTCTCGGCCCCTCTAACACCATTACTGAAGAAGAGACCCAAATGTCTACAGTGGAACTCAGCTACAGAGGGAGCCTTCAATCAGCTCAAGCTCGCATTCACTTCAGCTCCCATACTCCAGCATCCTGACCGTACCAAACCGTTCATTGTCGAAGTGGATGCGTCTGATACTGGAGTTGGAGCCATTCTCTCCCAATGCTTTGGAGAGAAACACAAGCTACACCCAATAACTTTCTTTTCAAAGAAATTATCCTCAGCAGAAAAGAATTATGACATGGGGAACAGAGAACTTCTTGCCATCAAACTAGCCCTCGAGGAGTGACGGCACTGGTTAGAGGGGGCTACTCACCCCTTCACAATCCTCACGGGTCACAAGAATCTAGAGTATCTCAAGAAAGCCAAGAGATTAAACCCACGTCAGGCCAGGTGAGCATTGTTCTTCACCCGGTTCAACTTCACAATTTCATTCCGTCCAGGTTCCAAGAACACTAAAGCAGACACTCTGTCCAAGGCTTTCAGTCCATCCCTCCACAACTCAGTTTCTCACCATATCCTTCCTCCACAGTGCTTCATATGAGCCATCACTTGAGAACTGGACAAAGAAATAAGGAAGTCACAGCCACAAAATTGTCCTATTCATCTCCCACCTAGCCTTCTCTATGTACCCAAGCATCTTTGCAGCAGACTCATCACCTGGGCACATGCATCTCCCGCCACTGGACATCCTGGCAGTCAACGCACGCACCTAATGCTAAAGAAGAAGTATTGGCAGGAGAATATGCTCACAGAAATCAACCAGTTTATCGCTTCATGTTCTGAATGTGCCCAAACTAAAGTCCCAAGAACCTACCCCTGCCAGCAAATTATGTCCTCTCCCGATTCCCTAGAGACCCTGGTCACACTTAGATATTGACTTTATCACGGACCTCCCTCCCTCTCAAGGAAACACCACCATAATGGTAACCATCGACAGATTTTCAAAAGCACTTAAACTCATCCCATTGCCAGGCATCCCCACAGCCGCTCAAACCACAGAATTGCTGTTTCAACAAGTCTTCAGATACTATGGCATCCCTGAGGATATAGTCAGTGACCGGGGCTCTCAGTTCGTTTCACGTTTCTGGACAAGCTTCATGGAAAGGTTGGGAGTATCTGTAAGTCTCACATCAAGCTATCACCCCCAGTCTAACGGCCAAGTAGAGAGAGCAAATCAAGAAATCGATTGTTTCCTAAGAATCTACTGCATGCACACTTCCTTCCTTGGGCTGAGTATGCACAAAACTCACTCAAACACTCAGCCACCCAGTTAACGCCGTTTCAGTGCATACTCGGTTACCAACTGCCCTTGTTCCCCTGGGACGACACTCCTAGCCAGGTACAAGCAGTTGATGACTGGTTCCAACGCAGTCAAGCTGTCTGGGAAGAGGTTCATCAGCGTCTTGAAACAGTCTGTTCAGTTCAGTTCAGTTCAGTTTAAATTTATTGTCCCAAAGGGAAACTTGTCTTGCAGTCAGGTACAGATACACATAAATAGCACACAAATACACAAAGACACAAGAAAAAAAAAACTGACACAAACTAATATAAATAGACAGACTAATATAAAGAAACTGTCCTACCTATCTATGTTTCTGACACATAATCATCAGACTCATTTGTGTGCAATAAAACAAAATTGTGCAACTTGAGCAGGCGTATTGCACTAGGGATAAAAAGACTTGGTTAGTACTGGGACAGGAGACTGCCTGGGAAGACCAGGTTCTGGCATGAGAGGGACTTTGACTTAACATTCACAAACAAAAAGTACCCAAATTCATCAAAACAGTTCATCGATTTCCTCATGAGTGAGGATATTGAAAAATATATCACAATTGTAGTTCTTGATGTCCTAGATGTAGTTCGTATGAAAGATACGGGTGCGGTATTTCCCAGTATATATATACATACATGGAGAGAACATGCAAACTCCACACAGAAATGCCCCCCTCGACCATGGGGTTCGACAGTGAGACAACAGTGCTAACCAGTGCACCACCGTGCCACCAATATGCGCCAACGGTTGTGAGAAAAAATATACAAAATGGTACGAAGAAGTGAGACTAAGAATGATTTCTTTCTAGCCAAGAGTGCAGATTCATGCAGCCTGTCAGTGACAGCCATACCATGTGATTCCACAGAGTCAGACACCCCACTGATATGATCCTCATTTGTGCTGCTGTTTCTCAGCACATGACACTGACACAAAAGTAACATGTCATCAGCATTGACTCATAAGGTGCATATGAAATACAGTCACAAGTGTAGTGAATGCAAACGATGTGAATTATCTCTACTCTATCATCGTTTTTCCCCCGAACTAAAAGAAGAAAGACTTCACACACATCCGAACGGAGTACAAATTACACAAATGGACAGAAGTATTAGTGTTTTCTATTAACCAACATTGGTATTCAGAGGATGCAAGACATAAAGCCAGTAGAGGATTACAGATTTGAAACATAAAAAAATGAAATCATAATACATCTGCCTCTCTCTCTCTCTCTCTCTCTCTCTCTCTCTCTCTCTGTGTGAGTAATAGTTTGCACCACAACATTCTTGTTATGACTTTGATGAAACCTCAGGATATAATGCACTGAATTGCTCATTATCAAGCTATTGTGAGATAGATTTTAGGCCTCTAATCTAATATCATGACCAGCCATTAGTGGATATAATATTATTCCATAGATTTATATGTGACGAACTTATTAATTGAGCACTGTTGCCTCACAGCAAGAAGGTTCTGGGTTCGAGCCCAGCGGCCAACGAGGGCCTTTCTGTATGGAGTTTATATGTTCTCCCCGTGACTGCGTGGGTTTCCTCCGGGTGTTCCGGTTTCCCCCACAGTCCAAAGACATGCAGGTTAGGTTAACTGGTGACTCTA
>JAOBAM010000011.1:39879491-39889989 GCA_025212355.1 Notarius kessleri
GTACCTTGCTCAAGGGCACCTCAGCCCAAGGCCGCCCCACATCAACCTAACTGCATGTCTTTGGATTGTGGGGGAAAACCAGAGCACCCGGAGGAAACCCATGCAAACTCCACACAGAGAGGCTCTTGCCAGCCGCTGGGTTCGAACCCGGAACCTTCTTGCTATGAGGCAACAGTGCTAACCACTACACCACCATGCTGCCCCTTATAACTGAAAAAATCATAAAAATTGGCACTCATTTTTTATTATTATTTTGTTCAGGGCGGCAGGCCGCAACATTTCCTCACTGTCATTCTCTATCTCTTACCGTTCCGGATCTATAGGGTACGGTGACCAGATGTCCCAGTTTGTAACAGCTAGCGCAAATTACTGTGACTTTAGTCAGAGTCTCTATCTAGTTTTAATTTCTTTCATATATACTTTACTGAGAATATTAATTGTGAAAAGCCCTTTTTCCATTTAGCTTATCCTCTTTATCCTCCCATTTTAGCATGTGCATCATTTAAACACTTGTATCTATTTAAACTTATCTAACCATAACTACGGTTTCTCTTTGTTAATGAAGTTACACTGAGTAACATTTTGGCTGTCAGCTTTTATACAATTTGTTTTCATATAAGTACAGTGAAAAGTTTGCTGTGCAGTGAAAAATTAGTTACGGTGTTGGAAATGAGAACACAAACACTGAGAAGCATATTTGCATAAATAAGGGCATAAGATATAAGAAGTCTCTCTTAATCAGATCAGTGATGTTTAAACACTATAGCTGCTTTTCATTAATTTATTTATGAGAAGTTATATAAACAGGATGGCAGGGTAGCGAAGGTTCTAGGTTCAAGCCTGCCAGGCGACTGAGGCCTTCCTGTATGGAGTTTGCATGTTCTTGTGTCTGTGTGGGTTCCCTCTGGATGCTCCGGTTTCCTTCCATAGTCCAAAGACATGGCTACTCAACTGGCTACTCTAAAGTTCCTGTAGGTGTGAATGTGAAGACTACTTTTCCTTCATGGGGGAAGCTGGAGCCAGTCACAGGTGACATTGGGTGAGAGGGCACACCCGGGGCAGGTCAGCAATCTATCAGCTGGTAGCCAGTTGACCTAAACTACATGTCTTTGGACTTTGGGAGGAAATCTGTGCAAATCACAGCGCGAACATGCAAACTCCCTACAAAGGTTGTAGTCTTCCTTTTATTTTAGCCATAAATCTGATGGAAATATATTCATCTTGACTGACCTCTAGTGGCAGAAACATTCATTACAGGCTAGGAGGAGCAAACCAACATTTTATGCCATTTCAGGCATTTCCTAATGACCTCACGTTTTCAAAGTGGATAGAGTTAAATGACAAATAACCCTTTAACAATGCAAGTATTAATACAAATATCAGGTTGTTTTATAAACTGATCTAAGTTTCTTACAGCCTTCAGTAGTTTATTTTTAAAAATCCTAGAAAAGGATGTGTAAAGAATTTTAATAAGACCATGTGGCTGTAAGACTAGTGTTTAAAAAGCATGAAGCATTAAGTAACAATGCATTATGTTAACAATAATCCTGTCTATCTAGTACTGATCTCTCTACGTGATAAGGGATATTCCTTATTAGCCTAGCAACATTCTTAAAAAAAAACACTTGTCAAGAAAAGCAAACGCTGTCTTGTTCTGGATGTAAATTATACAGCAGGCCTTTTCAGTCTTGTAGATGAAGGCAATAGCGACATCTAGCGGCGGTAAGTGGAATTGTGTAGAATGTCTGACGTCACACAGAGCAATTTAATGCTGCCTCATATTCACTCCAATATTTTTGTCCTCCACAAAAATCAAGCTTTACATTAAATCTAGATTCACTGTTACAGTGCAAACAAATTGATTTTCAATATAGGAGTAGAAAATAGTCCAAGCCACTTTATGCTTTCATATTCATATCTTTATTGGTAGTGCACATTTTTTACACAATATTGATCAACTACTTTAAAAAAAAAAAAGAAAGCATCTGCATTTTTACAATGCATGAAGCATTTCCCAATAATTTTTTTTCTAATTTGCCTTTACTAGAGACAATCAGCTGTTTCATAAAAAGATCTAACTGTTCTCATTTTAAAAGTGCATGATAATTGAGCTTAAGCATGTATATAGATTTCACGGATGTGTATATAGACATGATCAAGGGTATCTGCATACAGTATTATTTGATCCTACAGAGAGAAGAGCAAAGAGAGAAACTGTGAAAGTTAAGTGTGTAATATACATATAGGCTGTGCAAGAGGCACGAATGGTGTGGTTCAGTACACGGCCTGTGGAAGAAAAGCATGCACTTTAAACAGCTTGTTCTGAATCGATGTTGAAGGTAGACTGTATAATGCAAGCCTAAAGAGAGTTATGAGTCAGATTCTGTTATCAAACAATGAACAACTGTGAAGCAAATCTGAGAGAGAGTATTATTATTCTGATTAGGCTTTCAGAGCAACAAAAACTAATTTCCTTATTTAATTGCATCATTTTGTTTGGTCTACATCAATAATAGGTAATAGTATAAATCCGGAGGTGATTACAGAAAATTGTGCACATTGGTTGAGAGATTCTGACTATTTCTCAGTAATCACCCTGAGCAACTCGGCAAAATGGCAGCCAATCATGTCATCACATAAGTAAGGAAGAATTACAAATTATGAAAGAAAATGCTGTTCTTAACACTAAAGATGTTATGAAGTTTGGTCTAAAACTGTTCAAAGGTAACTTGCGTTTTCAAAACAAAAGTATTTTATGTGAGTCGGCATCGATAAGTGACAAATCTGCACACATTACATGTGCATATCGCTTTTGACAACGGAAGTTTTTTTTTTTTTTTAAATACGATTTTTTTTTTTAAATAATCACCTATGCATTTATACTAAAACAATTATCCACCTCAGGCTCAGTGAATATCAGTAAATAATGACCTCAACTTCATCTCGATTATTATTCACTGATATTCACTTCACCTTCTGCTCAAGTCACCTTAATTATTAATTAAACTTAATAAAGGGGTTTGATAGTGTTTGTAAGCCTAATACAAGTAGTAGTTTATTTAAAAAAAAAATTCTTTCCAGCATCTCAATCTTATTCCACTGTTTCAGCTTACGACCAAGTGACAGACTGTTAACTGTTACTTCATGTAGTGTAAACTTTTCCACTAACAGTTGTACATCTTTACATTCTTCTGATTAAAGATCACAGATTTCAAACCCTGAGTTCCCACATAAGAGTCATATAGAATATAATGCCATACTGATAGAACCAGGCTACTGTTTAATACAGTCAGTCAGGACTAAAAGAGATTTAAAGAATAATATGAACTTGGGATGTTTGTAGTGTTTAGTTTCATGTGGCTTCATTTTACCTTTAGTGTTTTTACGTGGTAAGGTAACATGAGCAAAGGCCAAGGTAAGTCTTAAGCGTGTAGTATTAGTTGTGGGTGGGCCTCATTACTTGAAACCAAACTTTTAAACCCATGTAGTGCTCCAGTTATTTTAAAAAAATTTAAACTTGTGTTTGCAACACCAAATACTCAGCATTATTTGTTTTAGATGGTTTGCATACCATAGTAGAACCGCCCAAAGTGCAGGAAGTGCTACTGAATGACTGGATTTGGAAAAACAATTGCAAACAACTGGGTGTGAATATGACACAGAGAAACCACGCGCGCGCACACACACACACACACACACACTTTTTGATATAATGAAACTGGGATTGAATTACAGTCCGAAGAATCAGCTGTACATTCCTCAGTTCCTTTTATAATAACCATCAAGCTGAAAGTGCAAAGTTATAACAGAAGGGTGGAAATATTTTTGTAATATTTAACATTAACACGAAATATTGGTTTTTTTGAGTCATTGCAACAAGAGCAATACACCAAAATGACAATAAGGCCCCATCCACACACACACTATCCACATTCACTGGATGTGAGTAATCACATGCTCTGATTGGCTACTCTACTCTAGAATATCAGTTCATATACTGTGAGTAGAGAAAAACAAAATGGTGGAGCACATCAAGTCAGATACATCACTTAATCAAGTATTTAAAAGACACAAAAACCACTAAATAAAATAATATAGGCATCTTCCCCCCAGTATCTCCTGTTCCCCACTCCAGCCCAGTAAGTGGCAGTAATGCGCCTTTAAGTTGGTTTACCAACTGCCAAAATAAAAAAAGAAAACAAAATGGCAGCGTGTTGCTGAACCAACCAAGGACAAAATAAAAACTCTACTTGAAAACAAACCCCCCCAAAAATACAAAACAAAATATGGAATGAAAGTATTTTTTTAAGAAGAAGAAGAAATTTGATGGTAAGTACTTTATTTTTCAAGAATTATTGTATTTTTCACAAATTGCTCCTGTCATTTCGCTGGTTTATTTACATTCTAAGCGGAAATGATTTTGTCAGACATATTGTATAAAGTTTTTATTTATCAAATTTGCAAAAAATAAAAATGCTCTGTTTCTCAAAATCCATTGAATGTGGATAGAATAAAACAGTTATTCCACTCAATCTCATCGTACATGGCTTATAGTTGAGTTAGCACTACGCGTCTCGTCGGCTATCAGCTCGTGTATGACTCGATTTTGTGGAATAACTGTTAAATATTATTTCTTATGTTTAATAAAATAGAAATAAATTTTAAGCATGTCATATTTCCTCACCGTGAAAAGAGTATTTGCATGGAGCTCATTCATAGCTATGTTCATAAGCTTTAGCAGTTTTTGAACCTCCTTAAAGCTTATCCTTCCATCTTTGTTTTTGTCTGCTCTCATAAACAAATCAGAGATCCATCTGAGTAGAGAGCTTGTTCAAGGAAAACAATTTCATCTCTCTTATGATATTTATACTCAATCTTGGAATTTTTGAACGGTGTTCATTCAACATGACTGTGCCTCGGCCAAACATACCAAAAAAGAAATTAATCTTAGGTGGCCATATAAAGGATACTGGTCAAGTTTTTCACACTCATCCATATTCTGCAGATTCTCGATGAGCATCCGCATGCCCTGAATCCAAGCCTGGGCCTCTTCAGCTGATGAGGCCACAAGGTCCAGGTTCTTACGGCGGCCACGAAACACCAGTGTGAAGCAACATTCTGGAGGGAATTCATCTGGCATATTGAGGAACACTTCAGCCTGATGGCCCTCTTGCACTGCCTCTACATCACCTGCAGAGACTGGGAGAATAGCACATTTATATTTACTAATTTGGCTGAGTAAAGTGAACTGAGCATCCATCCATCCATTCATCTATCCATTATCCATAACAGCTTATCCTGTGCAGGGACACTGGCAAGCTGGAGCCTATCCCAGCTGACTATGGGGAAGGTGAACTGAGCAGATGAAGGTTATTTCTCAAGAGTCCAACTGCCAGTTTAGCAGAACTCACAAATTGCCAACTTGGCAGAACTCACAATCTACTGATCTGTAACCCAGAGTCTTAACTACACACCCACCATCCTGAGCCAACTTCCATTTTTTATAGCTGCATGTATAGCCACAGCAATAAAACATACATTGTTGTACCATGGTAGGTTTTGGAAAGTTCACAGTAAACTCAGACAGTGTTAAATTACATTCTTCAGTTTACATTACATATTGTCGTAATCAGAGATTAAATTAAGATTGGGGGTGGGGTAGAGATAGTCCCTCTTTAACTGCCAACAATATAGGAACAATGCTGTCTAATTTTAATGTTATTAAATGCAGTTTTCAACAATAGTATAAGGAAATGTGACTGTCTTCGAATCATTTGGCCAGAACATTCTGTTTTCCTTGTTTTGCAGATCTATGAGAAGTAATACAGTAAAGTAGCAAAATGAAAATTGTTTTTGCTTTAATAATAAATTCACCATCTCACAGCAAGAAGGTCCTGGGTTCAAGCCCAGTGGCCAGCGGGGCCTTTCTGTGTGGAGTTTGCATGTTCTCCCTGTGTCTGCGTGTGTTTCCTCCAGGTGCTCCGGTTTCCCCCACAGTTGAAAGACATGCAGGTTAGGTTAATTGGTGGCTCTAAATTGACTGTAGGTGTGAATGTGAGTGTGAATAGTTGTTTGTCTCTTTGTTTCAGCCCTGTGATGATCTGGTGACTTGTCCAGGGTGTACCATACCATGTCCAGATTGTACCGTGAGTTGGCTTAGTGGTTAACATATCCACCTCTCGATCGGGAGACCGTGAGTTCTACTCACGGTCGTGTCATACCAAAGGCCATCATAAAAATGGTACCTACTGCTGTCTGGCAAGGCACACTGCAATGCAGATGTGAGTGGGGAGTCAAACTCTCGTGGTTACCAGAGGATTAGCCCCCCACTGTAACCCTAGCTATGTCATGGCCGAGGGTTACGGAAACGGAAATCAGCGCTGCCCTATGCACCACATGGCGTGGGAAGGACTTTGACAGGTCAAAGATTACTTACAAATCATTGTGTTAAGTTTTAATTTCAATTTACCATCCCAATTTTTTATGATTTGGGGTTGTATCATCAAATAATCCATCAGCTTCTTCAAAATGCAAATATATTGTTGGACATATCAAGGTCAACTGAACACGTGTCCCAAAAATCATTTCTGGAGATGTTCTGTAAAAGTTTGTCTCATTTCTCATTCACTTTTTTTTTTAATGGGCGGGGTTAAAAATTGTACTGCAGAAAGCCACTAGAGGGCCTCAAATACATTTTAGCACAGTGGTTTCACTCCACCCACATATAGTCATTGGATCAAAACAACTGCACGACTGTCAATCATTCTAGATTCAAACATGGATTGCTGTTTTCATTGGGGACAAATGGAGGATGCTTTTTTTTTTAGAGTAACTACTCGTACAAGCAAACATGTTTGCTCCATCTGTGGTGCTTTGATTTGATTCAATTTAACTGTTTTTACACTGAACAGCTACTATAGCATATCTCAGGTATGTATGTTCAGTCCTCTTGCTTGGATTTTGTTATTTTTGGCTTTCTTTTCTTCAAGGTTAAAAATGGTGCATAGCTGTCATTTTAAATACTTCATCAGAAGAATAAAAGGTACAGAAAGATAAGATGAAGACTTAACTCACAAGCTGAATCATTTACCTGAATATCTCTCTTTCTCTCTCACACACACACACTTTTCTTTGATTACATGGTGAATTTTCAATTGTCCTCTTTCAAATGTGTCATATGCAGTTGAGCAGACATTTCTGAATACATCTCCATACAAATTCTTAGTGACAAGACCTACGTGAGTGAATCTCACACACACACTGACTGAGTGGATGAGCTGTGATTGTGGGGGCCTGGTTTTTTTTTTTGGTGTTTTTTTTTTTTTTCTCCCTCCAGTATGAATGACTTACAGAGCTGTGAGAGCAGATGGCTCGTGGGTGACATTTTGAGCAGAGGATGGAGTGAGTGAAAGTATGCAGGAGAGGAAGGGAGAGAGAGAGAGGGAAAGAAATGGATGACACATTTGAAAAGATGCAGTAAATAACTGCTGGACAGAGGAAAATGTCTTATGTCCTTTTTATTCATTGTCAAGCTGGAACATTTTCCATAGGAAAAAGGACAGCAGGAAGTGAGGCCCAGGCTGATGGGAAGAAGTGGGAAATCATTTGAAATGATGGATAGATGGAGAGAGAGCAGACAGTGCCTGACTGGAAAAGACAAGGAGAGTGTGAAATGGCAGACGTGCCTTTGGTACAACCTCTGAGGCGGTTGTTTTGCAAACCCGTGTGTGTGTGTGTATCCTTGGCAGATACCTAACAGCCTGCCTGATGAGAGAACTATGGCTCAAAGGAAGCCTTCCTGCAGTCAATAATTCAATAAGTCTCAACTTCAGAGTGCTCGTTTGGCCTCAGTGAACCCGCCATTGACTGCATTCGTGTATAATAGAAGAGTGTTTATCAACAACTGTAATCCATTATAATCTCTCTGGAGTGACATGTCCCACCCAATAAAAAACACTTGACATCTCTCTTAACTTTCTAATCTCTACAAACAACTAGCCAATGTTCATTTTGGTTTAAAAGTTTTAAGATTATTATTTTTATGCTAATTTAACTGGAATGGAGTCCCACAGGGGTGGATAGTCCATCCATTTCAACTTCACATATTTATTAGGCATGTAACCATTCATCCAATTCGCAATTCGATTTTCCCATGATATTTTTTGAACAAAAAATAAATGAAGATAATTTTATGACCAAAAAATGCAACATTTATTTTGCTATCCTTTATCAACTTAAATATTCCTTTTGATGAATAAAAAAAACCTTTTGTTTCATTTTCTTTATAACAACAATTATGATTTACCCATATTTGTAAAAGTTGTAATAAAACATATATACATATAAAATATAACAGCCAATTAACCAAAACATTCCTTTTTAAAAAAAAATGAAAAACATTAATAACAAATAGGCCTTTTCTTTATAAAGTTTTATGAACATTTGTACGACTTCCATTTTCTTCTCTTTTCTTTATCTTTCAGCAGCCTGTAAAAAGAGAGCTCTGATGTCTTCTTAAATCTATTTGTACCATCAGTCACACAACAGCTCTTTCCCGTTTTAGATCTGTTTGTGTTGTTTTCACAGCTTTAGAGCTGTGATACTTCTGCTTAGGGTGAAGTCAAGTGCATTGCTGCTATTGTACATTATTGTGCCCTTCGCTATTGTATATGAACAACGCAATTACAGCGAGGAATAAAATCGCTTCAGTGAGGCTGTAGCTCGTACCAGCCACTGTTATTGTGTGTGAGTTTGAAATCCCATCACTCCTGTAGGAGGAGTAGCAATTTTTGTGAAATTGCACGTGACCCCTCTGTAGCCTCGTCCATGGTAGGTGGAGCCACCTTGTTGGAATATGTCTTTAGAGTCTTCTGGGTGAGTTTCAGTGAAAATGTCCCAGCAGTTTACGAAGAGTAGCGTTTTTAATGTGATGAGTCACCCAAAAATTTCAGACGCCCATAAAGTTGTAAATATGACTGGTGACGCCACCGTCTTGACAACTTTTATGCACACCCACCTGGGGAACACTGAGAGTTTGATCAAAATCTGATCAATCCTGAGGAGTAGCAGCGATTTTTATAAATTGTGGATGACGCGTGATCGCATAAGCTCATCTGGCCTGGCCTATGGCCAGATGAGCTAAAAACCCATTTGGATCTGCATGAGCTTAAGTCTGTTGTAATATTTTTTGTTAATCTGGGCTAAATCTGTTTTTGGTGCAGATTCTGTTCCTGTAGTGTGCAAAAAGACACCGGGCTCCTCCACTATATGGATCTGGGGCAGATCCTAAGCAAGTGATCCTGGTTTTACCCCAATCCAGTTTTACCCCAATCCAGTGCAGGTTATATTTTGTTGCTTGGGTAGTCTTAGCTTCCTAAAGGAGATCTATTTGGAGCCATTGGGAAAACCTCTGGATCTGCTTATCACCTACAGTATATAGGGTTCTCGAGTTAACTAGAACTTTCAGGCAGATGGAGTTCATTAGCCTGGGAGGGCAGTCTGTCTAGGGGAAGGAACCCTGACTCCAAACCTCCACTGCCTTGAGGCCACGTGGAAAAGGCTATGGAAGTAAATCCAGACAGAAAATCCGGAGTGGAAACCTGAAGGTGGTTGGTTGTCATTTTTGACTTCCTTCTGGCAGCCCCTGCAGCCTAGCTGGCCCCAACTGTAAAGCCTTGCATTCCATTGGACTTTGCCATTGTGGATGAGATGGAGGTCTTGATGACCAAGCAACACTAGACCTCCAGATCCACCCACCCTGCCCAGGCCTGCGCCCTGGAGAGGTCACTCCAGTCTCACGATCAGTGAGAGCATAACATGTTAGACAGCAGTATGAGAGACTGCTGAGTCACTCCAGATGTTGCTCTCAACAGGACTGACTACCACCATGATACTACCATTATCTCGTGAGATAGGAGATAGAAGGATGCCAACTAGAGTTAACGTCAGTATTTCCCTTAGAATGTGCCAGGTGAACACCCCCCCCATGAAGAATCTGGTAATGTTTTTTTTCCACAGATGTGAAAGCTGATTGATGCACGTTTGTGACTTTGGGGCGTAATAAATATAATTGGCTTGTCTGAATATTTTTTTTGTTTTTCCTCACCAGGTTGAGCTTCTTCAGGGATCTTCAAGACTACAAAATATTAGTGTGTGGAGGTGATGGGACTGTGGGCTGGATCCTCGACGCCATAGGTTAGAATTACACGTTTTTTTTTTCATCGTGAATACGACAGCAAGATGACCTTTGCTGGACATGGCCACTAGGTGGTGCACTTGGATAGTATCAAGTGGTGGTGTAAATAAATTACTGACTAATCTACGTTTAAGTTATTCCACGAAATCGAGTTGTACATGGACTGATGGTTGTCAATAATCCATGTACGACGAGATTGAGTGGAATAACGGTTTTATTCGATCCACATTCACTGGATTTTGAGAAATGGAGCATTTTTATTTTTTGTAAATTCCGTTTAAAAAAAAAAACTTCATACAAAAC
>JAOBAM010000011.1:40245051-40255524 GCA_025212355.1 Notarius kessleri
GTGATTCTGCCACTTACTTCCTCTGACTCCGCCCTCCAGTCACAGACAGATGCCTGACCACGCCCCCGCTGCCACAGCGAGCTGCCCACGATTGGCAAGATCTCAAACTGATTGACAGGGAAAGACAGTATGACCCCGCCCACAGAGACAGCACGGACAATTTTGCTCTCTTGCACAAAATCCTGAATACAAGAATCTGAATAACTTAACAAATAATTGTTTGAGTGTCTGGTATGATAAGTGACTCATCAGTTCGATGTGTGTGTGTGTGTGTGTGTGTGTGTGTGTGTGTGTCACTACTTTATAATAGAGCATCTGAAAACACACACAAGTTTAATTCTTTGCCTGAATAATGATGTGGCACCACAATAAACCAATTTTTTTAATTAAATTACAGCAACACAGCTGTCTGAACTCTCACTGAAAAATTAAACCGGGACAATTTTTATTTTTAAATACACAGGACTGACACCAATGTGAATGTGTCTATTATTCAAAACCTGTTTGAAAGCTTAAAAAAACCCACTTCTTAGCATTTTAAATTGACTTCATACATGATATGTTACTAAATACATCGCAAAAAGAAGGTTACAGCTATTCCGAGTCAACATAGCAGTAAGAGGACTGTCCTGCACGTGTATTTTAATTTTTTTTAATATTATATTGGTCTATAAATTGAGACGTAACGACACCTCAGTGAAATTTACTCCTGTACATGATTTTATCTTCGACCTGATTGTATGAAATCCGGTGTAAAGATCTCTGGAGCTTGACCTCGGACTCCTTCGTTATGCTGAACTGTTTAAAAAGATTCTCGTTTTGTCTGTAAATGATTTGCCTTGAATTTTATTTTCCTCTGTTTGTGTTTTGAGCTCCGTTATAAATTAAAAATAAAAGTGAAACAAGATGAACTGTGAGCTACTGCTCACTTACGTATCCTCCGCTCTTGCTTACATCAGAATGCACGCAATTGAAGGACTAGGACACTTATGAACGTTGACTTCAACAAATAACTGTAAAACGAGTAAATAAAGAGCAGTGGTCTCTCCCCAGGGATTTCAAACAGCATCCTGGTAAACTGGCATTTTGATTCTTGAAACCGCGTCAAAATCCACCCTAAATGCTTCGTAAATACATTCAGTCGGTGAACAGGAAGTCGATGTGCGACAGACCTGAAAACTGTACACACGGTATAGAACCACAAGTAGCTGCGATTTGTGGTTCCTGAGAAAAAGGGCGTTTCAGACAGACGGACCAGTAGAATAATAAAAACTAACCTGCGTGCTCGAGGGCCACCATCATGGACTGCTCGATGAGGTCGCGCTCGATGAAGCCGCGGAAATCGTCAGGGTACGTGGTGAGATCGGGCAGCTGGAAGGTGCAGACGGGGGTGTCCAGGAGCATCTCGGTGCCGACGCCACCACCTCCGACGCTGGACACGTGAGAGCGAGCCAGGGATACGATGGTGGAGCTGGCGTGAGAGATCCCTCGAGATAGACGCTTCTCTGTGGCTGTAGGTCGATACACCGAGTTATATCCATCACACATTTAATAACGTCACTATTAAAGGAAAAATCCACGTTCAGCTTTATAATTACCATAACCTGTCATAGCAGGATTTATTTTGGAATGAAATTCACAAGAGTTCAATTCATTTCTCGCTAAAGAAAGCGAGACGCGGCACCACTTTAGTCCTTCGACCAGTACTCAACCTCTCTCATCTCTACACAGCACACCATTCTGGAGATCGCGATCTGAGGGAAGAAGGAGCTAACGCCATGATTATACATCTGAGCGACACACAACTGCAAAAGAAAATACAGGAAATGCCTCAACACCCAAGAAATTAGCACCAGAATCGCTAAACACGCCAGGAATATTTCGATCCAACCACATTTACAAGTGTTTCAGGGTGGAGTTTGGATTTAATGAGTTTTACGTTACTGGTGCCAGTGAGACAGACTGGTCTGACTGGCCCTCGTCTGTGTCGGCCGTTCTTGGAAACGTACAGGTTCAAACGCTGCAGGTTAGGCGACAAAATGCGAAACGAATCCTGCGTGATGAGTAAGAAGGAGCTTCCTGACGACACCGCTGCCGTGATCAGATATCGCGAACGCTTCAGAATCGGCGTCTTTGGTTATTAATTTCACAAAGTTCTAATGGACTCGTGAATAAATCTGGAATAGGGTTAGCTCAGGTTAGGCCTTTGCGCTCCAGAAAGAGGTCATGATCTGACTACAGCACTTGTTTGGTCACAGATTTGCTTTTTATTTCGTCACGTAGTTTGAAAGTTAGGATCAGGACAAACCCCACCTCCTGAAATCACAACTTCATAACCTGATTGGATACTCGAGAAGTTCTACTCAAATGTCACAAACTTGACAGACCCTTCGGGGGCCTGAAAATGGACAGATTTTATTATTGTGTGAATATAAAAAATATATATTCCAAAATATAATTTAATCAGAAAGCATCAGGTGGTGGATTTGTAAAAGATTTTCTATTTTATTTATTCTTTTTCACCATCTGTTTCGAATACTTTAAAATATTTCTCAAATAATGTTTTTTTTTTTTTTTTAAATAAGATAAAGGAGATGTTCTGGACACTTGTTAATAGTTGGAAATGTCAGCGTGTGAAGAGAGATTCATTTTACTACAGGACGACGTCCTGCTTACGTCTCTTTACTGTTATTTTTAACCAATCAGTGGTATGTGATGTCATCATTGTGCGCCTCAGACTCCTCCCTCTCACACCGGTGTGCATTTCTGTGTGTTGGTTGATATAACTAAGAAAATCTCAGGCATCTGGCAGCAGCGACTGGTCAGAAACAGAGCGGCGGTTGGTGCGTCCGAGTGCAGCGAGCCTTCACCTTGCACCACGTCGTCCTGCCGGTGCAGCAGCGGCCGTCCCACTCTCGTCATGTCCTTGTGCTCCGTCAGCGTCTGTTCCCTCTCCTCAGAAAATGGGTAGGACAGACTCCCAGCATGCACCTGCCTCAGCTGCTCGAAATCACTCAGGGCGGCTGTCAGGTCCCAGTTCTTACCTGAGGAGGTGTGAACACAAACCGGAGTGTTTATTCAACCCTGTAGGCAAAACGTTACACAACAGAGCTCGAGTTTGAACATTAAACCGAATGTCAACATCGCTAACAGACATTCCGTCGCTTCTGCCCCAACAAACTGGGCTCTGCGCGTGCTGCAGGACAATATATTTTTAAAAACACATCCTTATCAGCTAGCACCGTTGCCTGGCAACAATGTGCCGAATTCGTCCTGCTTTCTCCTCGCTGTATACATTCGGTTCACACGACTATTTATTTATTTTTAAACGGTGACTCAAGCAGCTAATCTAAGTGAGAACTTCTGTCAGAAATTCAGGGGGACGTGATGCGATTATAATTCAATCCTACAGCCTTCTGATTTAGATTTTTTTTCCCCCCCACAGCAAGACCACTTCCTGCGTTTCAGGAAGCAGAGCAGAGACGAACAGATTTCATATCCAGGGTATCGGATTTGTATTCCTAGCTGGGACATGTAGGGTCAATTCTCTGAGACAGACAACCAGCGCGAGAGAGAGAGCGCCAGAGCGAGAGAGCGCCAGAGCGAGAGAGCGCCAGAGCGAGAGAGCGCCAGAGCGAGAGAGCGCCAGAGCGAGAGAGCGACAGCGCCAGAGCGAGAGAGCGAGAGAACCAGAGAGCGCGACAGCGAGAGAACCAGAGAGCGCGACAGCGAGAGAGCCAGAGAGCGCGACAGCGAGAGAGCCAGAGGTCTCAAGGGCTTTGTAGAGCCAGAGTGCTTGGCCCCTTAATCGCTGCTTGCAGCTATCTTTTCATATATAAAAAATAATTTTTTTATAAACAATTTGTTTTTTCCTTTAGTTATGTTAGATTTTGAAGACAATACTGGATAATTTCCAGAACCTGATTGGTTTGTGGCCCTTTTGTATTTAAGTGAAGAAAAACGTTCTGTTTCTTCATCTCACCCTCCAGCAGGTCTCTGGCCAGTCCGGGTTCGGCTCCTGTAGAGCGGACAAAGTCGGACAGGACTGCGTCCATATCCAGGGTCATGCGATCATGAAGCGACGGCGCTGCAGGGGGACATCAGGGCAGCGGAAACGAACAGGAGAGCGACTCTCCTCCAGTCCGCGATCAACACCGCTACAGCAACACCTACAGAGAGACGGGGGGAGAGAGAGAGAGAGAGAGATGTAGTCGACACCCAATATGTACTTCAAATTTTTGGAAATTCTAGAAGAATTTGGTGGTTATTTTTGACAGATGCAGTTCATTTGGTCCAGATATCCTTGGCAAGTGTGAAATATGAGATCCAGATATGAGAAAATGGTGGCACGCGTGCTGTTAATGAGGCTCACCTGCACATGATCAAGAGGCATCAGGGTGCCGATATAAAGTCTGAGAAAATGCACATCCAGTGCGAAGTATTACACCACGTCAGTGCGCGTTACAGAGCCTTACTCTCCTGTGTAGATAGCGCGTATGAGAAAGGATTTGGACAAAAATGTCTCAACTATTGGACGAAGCGTCCTGATCCCGTTTTTGATACTTGGGACAAAAAACGACAAATTAGTGAGAAAAAAAAAAAAAAAAAGGCAATGCTGGACCTTAAGTCATCAAATTAATCCAAGCAATTACTCGAGCCAATTGTTGAGATTTACCACTTTCAGAAGGAATCTGTTCGCTTAAGGCCACGCCCACTTTAGGTTTAAATCCAAATATGCATACAGTCATTGAGTTACACTTTGAAGAGACACCATTTGAGGTTCACACACTCATCCCACTCGAGCTCGTTAGTGCTTTTTTAATCACAGTGTACGCCCCGGTGATCTACAGACCAACAACTCGTGACTCATCACTTCTCATCTATCTCTCACAGGCAAAAGCACAAAACAGGGCGTGGTCACAGAGGAAACGCTTTCAGTCAGGAACAGGAAAAACTGAACTAACACACACACTGCTTTCAACAGCAACTATTAAAAGGAATCGATGTCATAAATCGGTTGATAGATATAACACTTCATTTTTAAATGTACAAGGAAAGTAAAATGTGATCAAATATAAAAAGTCGTGATTTATGACGTGTCTGATAAAACCCTCACGTGGAAAACCGATTTCCAATCTGGAGCACTCGTTTGTGTTTGGACCCACCTCCTGTCAGTCACTCTACTCGACAGGCGACTGTCGCTCCTGGGGGCGGAGCTTCATGAATATGGGTGGGAATGGGGCGGGGGCTCAGAGTAAAAATATAAAAATCATACAAAATTAAGGTTGTAATTACCAACATCTTTAGTATAAGAACTTTATTGAAACAGGATTCTTGCAAACGTTTGTTAGTGAAATTGAGCGCATGGTTGTGTTAACGGATCATCTTTAGCGTGAAAACGTAACGCGCGGATACAAAACGAGTTGTTTTGACGCACCAACATGAGCCTGTTTTCTACACCGTCTCCATGACGATTTCCCGGTTTCATTTTATTAATCAGTCACGCTTCCTGAGGTCTTTATTCCTCAAGCCTGAGCTTCTTAACATCACCTCGTTAACTTTAACAAAGATGATTAATGGGAGAAAAACATCTGAGAGGCAAATGCTGAGGCTGAATAAAGTCGAGGCAGCTATTAATGAATATTCTGGTGTAAAGTCAGATCTTGAGGGAACAGACGTCCCTGTACCTCAGCGCTGTGCTAATGAGTCCAGCTGGTAGCGGCTGCCAAACTTCTCTCTCACACACTTGTCGACTCATGCTCGACACAGCACTTAGTCACTCGATGGAAGCGGCATCCGTCACTTCGTCCCCTCAAGAAACCGACCGTGTTTGACGTACCTCAGTACCTCCATGTCCCTTCCCTCAGCACGCTACATCAGCGTTTATCTTCTGTCCTCAACAAGCTACCAAATCCTTATTACTTACCAAAAAACGAACCACAAAGTGTCTCAAAATAAAAACAAACCCATCACACCATTTTTCGCCAGGATTTTAACTTGGTTCCTGTCATCATGAGCACCGAATCACAGCTCTTCCTTCGCCAGCCTCACTTCTTTTCAGGCGGCGTGGTGGTGTAGTGGTTAGCACGGTCGCCTCACAGCAAGAAGGTCCCGGGTTTGAGCCCAGCGGCCGGCGAGGGCCTTTCTGTGTGGAGTTCGCATGTTCTCCCCGTGTCCTCCGGTTTCCCCCACAATCCATGCAGACAGGTTGACGTGGGGCGGCCTTGGGCTGAGGTGCCCTTGAGCGAGGTACCGAACCCCTGACTGCTCCCCGGGAGCTCTGGGTGTGCGCGCGTGTGTTCACTGCTTCAGATGGGTTAAATGCAGAGGATGAATTCCACTGTGCTTGAAGTGTGCATGTGACAAATAAAGGTTTCTTCTTTCTTCTAATTTGGGGACGCACCTGCCCATGACCCAAGTGAAGACCAAGATACTGTACTTCCACTTGCCCAATCGCACACTTTTTTGGGTTAGCCGTGAGGCCTGCACACTTCAGCGACTCCAGGACAGCCCTGAGGTGTTTTTGGTGCCACGGCCAATCATTGCTATATACATAATGATGCCATCTAGGTAGATGGCGGCATCGGCAGTGCATGGACGGAGGATTTTGTCCATGAATTGCTGGAACATTGTGGGAGCCCCGAATAACCTGAAAGGAAGGGTGACGAATTGATGTAATCCAAATAGTGTGGAAAAGGCTGTTTTTCCTCGGAGTCAAGGGGATCTGCTAATATCCCTTTGTCAAATCCAGTATCAAATAAAAGCGAGCAGCATCTAACTGATCAAGCAACTCTTCAAATGTGAGGCATTGGGTATGCATCGAATTTAGACACCTTTATTGACTTTTTTTCAAGTCCACACAGAACCGGACTGACCCATCAGTCTTGGGGACTAAAACCACTGGGCTACTCCAGTCACTATGTGACTCCTCGATTATTCCCATTTCGAGCATGGCCTTGAGTTCATCCTGAACCTCCTCTTTCTTGTGTTTTGGGCAAGTGGTATGGGCGGCTATGCACCACCACCCCTGGGGGTGTCTCAATGTGGTGGTCTATGAGGTGAGTTTGGCCAGGAAGGGGCGAGAACACATTGGAAAACTCCGCTTGCAACCTGGCAACCTCCTGGAGTTGGGCCAGTGAGAGGTGGTCTCCACAAGGGACTGGAATGGCTCAAGTGGTTATTTTTATCTCTGGCCCCAGCTCCACCCTCTCTGGAACTACTGATGCCAGTGCCACGGGGACCCCCTTGTTCCAGTGTTTTAATAGGCCGAGGTGGTATATCTGTAGCGCCCCGCCCCTATCCATTTGCCTCACTTCATAGTTGGCATCCCCAATTCGCCATGTGACCTCAAAGGGCCCTTATCAAGTAATTTTGAGCTCTAAGTGAGTAATACTTTTATCTCCTGGTATTCTCTAAGGTGCACACCCCTGTTGTACAGCTAGGTCTGGCATTCTTGAGCCTGTTGCAAATTCTCCTGGGTTAAGTGACTCAGTGTATGGAGCTCTGTGTGCAGGTCAAGAATGCATTTAATTTTTACTGTTTGAAGGTCCCTCCTCCCAATTTTCCCGCAGCACATCCAAAATGCCACAAGGCTTACGCCTATATAATAATTTGAATAGGGAGAACCCCATAGAGGGCTTGCAGGACCTCTTGTACTGCGAATAACAGGGGCTTGAACCATTTATCCCAATTACGTGAGTCTTCGCTTACAAACTTGCGGATCAGGTTTTTAAGAGTTTGGTTAAACTGTTTGACCAAACCATCTGTTTGTGAGTGATAAATGCTGGTGCAGATGGATTTAACCCCCAATAACTCATAAAGTTTACAAAGTGTGTGTGACATGAATGGTGTGCCTTGGTCAATCAGGATTTCTCTGGGAATCCCAACTCAGGAGGTAATTTTAAACAGTGCTTCTACCACATTGCGTGCAGAAATGTTATACAGCGGGACTGCTTCCAGGTATCATGCTGCATAGTCCACTAGGACTATCCTCATGTCGACCAATCTAATGGCCCGACAAAATCCATACCAATACTTTCGAAGGAGGTCTTGATCAGGGGAAGGGAGCACTTTTGGAATGGCTACTGGATTCACCAGCTGGGATTCGCAGCATGCTGCACACCACCTATGGACATCCCTGCAAATCCCTGGCCAATAGAACCGGAGCATTATTTGGGCTAGTGTCTTATCCTGACCTAAGTGTCTGGCCATAGGATTCATGTGCCACATGGAATACAAGTTCTCTACAGTTCTTTGGGATTAACAACTGTGTTATTTTCTCACGTATCTGAGTGTTCTGCACCACTTAGTATAACCTATCTTTAATAATCACAAAGTACAGGAAGGAGAGTGTTGCATTTGGCTGGAGAGTCTGACCACTGACTACTCTCACTTGGGCAAAAGCTTGACGCAGAGTCGAGTCTCATGTTTGTTCTACAGGGAAATCCTTGAGGGAATCCCAGAGAGCGAGAGAGAGGAGGGGTGGGCTGCTCCCCTCTCTCCCTATTGCTCTGAAATGGTGCTGACGTGGATGGCTCTGAGATGGCTTCTCCGGACAATGCCACACTGGGATCCCTCGTGACGCGCTACTGCAGGACCCACCCACTACTACATGTTCCATTAAACATTTAAACCCCGGCCAATCTATCCCCAGAATCAGTGGGTGGGTGAGGCACAGGCTAACCACCGCCTCTACACGATGTCTTTTGTTCCCCAAAATTGAATGTGAAAGGACACTAGTGGATATTGGTGAACATCTGCATGCACACACAACCTTCACCAATCTTGCTTCCCCGATGTCTCACCTTGAATCAGGCTTTGGTGGATTGAGGTCTGATTACAGCCGGAATTCATCAACGTGTGATATGTATCCCCTTGAATACTCATCGGTATGTGATACACTCCGGCCTGATTGAGCACGGTCTTTGGCATGTTAGGGATCTGGACCATGGCCCCCACCTCCATTGCTTGGCACTGGTCTTGGAAATGCCCAGGCTCCCCGCAACGCCAGCATATCGACCCAGGCTTCAACTCTGCACCGGCGATCTGGGGATCGCTCACCTGAGGGGAAGAAGACACACAAGGGGGAGGACACCATGGGCTCAGCGAGCCGGCTGGGGGGGGGTTGGCCCCTGTTTCCATGGTGTGGGCCCCTGTTTCCGTGGTGTGGGGATGGGAAGAGAGGGTAGTGAGGGAGAGAGAGCATGAGAGAGAGAGAAAAAAGGCAGGATGTCTGCCTGCCGCCAAATGGTCCTCCACCAACTTGATTGCACAATCCAGTGACGCTGGGTGGTGGCACTGGACCCACTCTGCTGTCCCATCTGACAGCCGTGCAATGAACTGCTCCAGCTCCACCGCATTGATAATCCCCTCGGTGTTGCGGTCTTCTGCCCTCAGCCATTGCTGGCAGGCATCCCTAGGCTGTTGGCTGAAAGCAAACGGCTGGCTGACCTCCTCAAGAGTCAGCGCATGGAAGCACTGATGGTGCTGTTGCAGGGTGTGGCCGACGTGGCTCGCTTCAGGTTGGCGTAGTTAAGTCAGCTGTCTCCAGGGAGCTGTTGGGCGGCAAGCTGGGTTTCTCCGGACAGGAGTGGCAAAAGTTGAGCTGCTCATTGCTCAACCAACCACCCCCACACCTCCGCTGCTTGCTCAAAGAGTTTGAGGAAGGCCTCCGGGCCATCGTGAGGCCCCATCTTTGTGAGAGTGATGTGGAGGAGGGCTGTGGATATAGCGGCCGAGGACCCCACAGATGTGAGCAAGTGCTGGAATGCCTGGCGATCTTCCTGTTGAGCCTGCAGCAAGACCTCAAAGCGCTGTTACTTGAGCAAGGCGATCAGCGCTTGGGATTGACTTTGCTGGGCGGCGGCGAGGGCATGAACGAGGTCTTTGAAGGGGGAAGACTCCATGAGTGGTCCAGTTCAGTGTCCCAGGTTTTGGCACCAGTGTTGTATTTCCCTGAGGGTGGTTGGAAAATTAAAGTGCAGACAGGCAGGTAATTATGTTCGACACAGTCTTTATTTTTGGCTTTTTTGGTTAATCAGTATGACTCCTCTCTCTCTCTCTCTCTCTCTCTCTCTCACACACACACACACAAACAAACCACCCCACATCAACTGACAACAGGTGTGATCACTTTGCTACTCACCTTCCCTGGCCCTGCCCACCATTCACAAACCAAGGCTTGACCCCGCCCCTGCTGCCACAGGCATGTTCAAAATAATAGCAGTGTGGAGATTAATTCAAGAATTTATTAATTCTGTGAAACAACAGGTGTCATTAATTGTCCTTTATTAAGGAAGAAGGGATGCAAATGTTTCACACATTGTTATAAAAGATATTTCCTTCTGAATTGCTAAGTAAAATGGGCCATTCCAAACATTGTTTGGAGGAACAACAGCTCATCTCATTATCTGTAGCCGCTTTATCCTGTTCTACAGGGTCGCAGGCAAGCTGGAGCCTATCCCAGCTGACTAC
>JAOBAM010000011.1:40564207-40576299 GCA_025212355.1 Notarius kessleri
TTTGGGCTTCCATGCTTAGACTGCTGCCTCCGCGACCCGGCCCCAGATAAAGCGGAAGAAGATGAGATGAGATGAGAAAAAAATAATTTATTTCAATCTTCAAAATCTTCACGTAAATGTAATAACTTTGTGGCGCAGACTTGAGTCACTCATCTACACCGAGTCACATAAAATACTTTGTTCTGAAATCGATAAAATAAATCCCAACCCCACCTTCCCTTTGAATAGTTTTAGACCAAACTTCAGAGCATCTCTCGTGCTTTTAGGAACAGCATTTTCTTTCATCATCTGTAATTCTTCCTCACTTACAGTGACAAAGCGATTGGAACCATTTTGCCGAATTGCTTGAGGTGATTATCCAGAAATAAATAGTCCAAATTTTAAAACCAATCAGCACGCCCGATTTCCTTAATCACCTCCACATTTATACTAAAATCCATTAGAAAAAAAAAAAAAATCAAACAAACCCTGATGGTTTCCACCAGACTCCTGAAGGTTTCCATTAGAAATTTTCTGATCACTATTAAATCCCTGTAGATTAAAATTGCATATGATTACCAGGAACATGGCCACTAGCTACACACACACACCGTCAGTGAAATAACTCAGTGGTATTTCATTTCTCGGAGCCACTGAAGCTCACAGAAAGGCGGTGTGGTGTCGTGATCCTGAGAGTCGCTGCTCTCGCTGCTTGTTTAACCAGCTACTCTGTGAACACTGAATAAAACTCACTGAGCTTTGAAGGAAAAAAAAAATCCCTCGTCTAAGCCTCGGTAAACATGTCTCCAGCGCTATACAGCAACATTTTTATTTATTTATTTTTTTTAATATCCAGCAGCTCCACATCGAGGTGAGGCCCTCAGCTGCTAATGAGGATTAAACAATGTCATATGCTGCAGCTAATGAGAGCTGTTTTACTGTTTCTCTGTGATCACAGTGACCCAGAACGCTAATTGGCTCTGGTGTTAATCTTAAAACATTAAACGCAGAAACGGAAACCGGCGCCTCTCTGGTCTGAAAGCCACTAAACCTTTTTTGTTTTTGTAATGGGATTGAAATAACTGTATATTAGCATGGACAAAGCGACTAGCAGCCATTTGAAGTGCGACTTCACTCGCTCACCAGCTGTTTGAGACATTTCCTCTGAAGATATAAACCAACAGAGCGAGTGTGATCAGTCGAGTTAGCGCACAGAAGGCTACGCAGCATCAAAAAACTTCAGAAAATATTCCTACAAATTTATCTGACAGAAAAAAAAGTATTAAAAGTTATTTTTAAAAAACTGTTTTCTTTTCACAGTGGTGGTGATGAACCTTACATGAGAAGGATGATGCTAATCCTAGCATATGTTAATAAATATTAGCGTTAGGGCTTGCTAGTCCCAATGCTAACACTAGCGTACTGATTAAAGGAAAGAAGATTAGCTGCTTTTAAATGTTGGTGTTTTTATTATTCATTATTTTTTGCTCTCTCTGATGTCGTGTAGTGAGACATCATTTACTTCAAAGGCCAGTTTTTTACATTTATATTACACCAATATTTTCAAAAACATGCAACTTAGCAGAAAACAGATAGAAATGGGAAAAGAACAGAGACTGGAGGGATGTGGATATTATATCTGTCTGTCTGTCTGTCTGTCTATCTAGCTGTCTGTCTCTCTGTCTGTGGAGCTACCCTGTCTGTCTCTCTGCATGTCTGTCTTTCTCCTGTATCTGCCTATCCATCTGTCTGCCTGTCTGTCTACTCTATCAATCTATTCATCTGTCTGTCTGTTTCTGTCTATCTGCCGATCTACTGTGTCTGTCTAGCCATCTGCCCGTCTGTCTGTCTGTCTGTCTGTCTGTATATCTATCCATCTGTCTGTCTGCATGTCTGTGTATCTACTGTCTGTTTGTCTGTCTTTGTACTGTGTCTGTCTGTTTCTGTCTATCTGCCTATCTACTGTGTCTGTCTGTCCATTTGTCTATCTATCTATTTATCCATCTATCTGCATGTCTGTCTTTGTACTGTGTCTCTCTCTCTGTCTGTCTGTTCCTGTCTGTCTATCTACTGCGTCTGTCTATCTCTCTGTCTGACTGTCTGTTAATCTCTGTCTGCCTGTCTTATAATTGTTCATTATTAGAATAGAATATATTGCAGATGAATATAATTTGTTTGTTTGTTTCCTGCACTATTCCTGTGGATGTGTGTATAAATGGTGTGAAATGAAGGGAGAGAGTGTGCACGATGCAGCAGCAGGTTTAAACCCTAGACCATTCGTGGTGTTAATGAACAGCAGTGAGGAGGCTGTGAGCGTTCCTCAGATCTCCCTGCAGGACGGTTTATCAGTGTGAGCAGACATACCCCGGCTCACAGCGTTGAGTTCGGAGGACGCTTTTATTTGGACGCTGAACAATTTGATGCTGAATTTTGTTTGTTTCTTTTTTTTTTTTTAAATCAGAACATGTTCGCGCCGGTGTCTGAAGGAGCGCTGATGGATACTCAGTGTTCGAAGCACAGACAGAAGGTGTAACATCCTGATCTGTGTGTGTGAGAGAGAAAGAGAAAACGACCTTCAGGTTATGACCTTTAAACTAATCCAACTGTAACCGAATATTTACTCCAGAAAGTACTAATATGAAGTGTTAATGCGTTATCGTTTCTATAGCAACAGCTCCTTCATCGTTGATATGATGACATTTCTGTAGAGAGACGTTTATGTAACATTTATAATTCTGGAAGGAGTCTCCAGTGTCAGTGCTGTGTAACAGTCAGAGGTGAAGCTGGAAATGTAAGTTTTCCGACATCTTCAGGACAGAGGAGTTTATGATTCTTTGTGGTTTCTTGGTAACACGATAGAACAACCTGCGATTTATTTTTTGGTCTTATTAACGTCAAGAAAGAGAAACGACATAGAGAGTGTGACTAAAGTCACAGTAATTTGCGCTAGCTGTTATAAAGTGGGGTGTCTGGTCACCGTACCTGTCAGAGACAGGTGGAGACAGATGTATGTGCAGAAGATATTTATTCAGAAAAGTGCAATCAGGCAAACAGTCCAAATCAGCAGGCATAAATCAGAAGTGATAAACAAGCAGTAGATCGGGTGAGGCACAAACAGAATATCGTAGGCACAGACAAAGGCAGAATCGAAGGACTAGGAAGTAGGAATTTGGAAACTAGGAAATCAAAACAACACACGGCCTGATAATGTGTCTAAACAACTCAATAATTCACAACCTGAGTTAGTCTTTGGCGTCCTTATACATGTGTGCTGATTGCATCTTAAACAGATGATACTGTCAGGAGTGGCGAGCTGAGGTGAAGTGAGGACCCAAGAGCAGACTCACAAAACAGGCCGTGTAACGTGAAAACTTCTTTAATGAAGTAGACGGCAGAAAGGCAAAGTAGGGCTCAGGAGAAAATCAGTAGTCAAAAACAGGCCAGGAGGTCAAAAACACAGAGGAGCAGGTAGACACGCTCAGGGACAAAAACAGGACAGAAAAATATTCACAAAAACTGATGAACATAGGGACAAGGGAAATCCAGGCAGAGGGAGCAAAAGACACAATTCAAAAGAACAGGCAGGCAAGAACAGGGACAAAAAACAGGACAGAAAAACTTGACAAAAAACAAGGAAACATTCAGGCAGGGGGAATCAAGAAGACCCAATACCAATGAGCTGTAGCGAGGCGAGGAAAGTCTACAAGGGACGGTCTGGCAAATGGAGTCGCGCCAAACAGTTCTTAAAAAGCCCTGGCTGATGGGAGAGGAAGTGGTAGCAGGTCTGGGAGTGCCGCTACAGGAAATGGCCTTCAGCAAGGCAGGACTGAATTCCTGTCCTGGATCTGGTCTGGAGCCGGCATGGAAGTCCCACAATCTAAGGCATGGATGGACTGGACCGGACTGTGACAGATACATTAACAGTTGCTTTAGTAGCAGATCTGTTTATGCTAAAACAAGGTTACTTGGTCCTGGTCTGACAGTGACTAATCGGATAGCAGGATGGAGCACTCGGATGAGGACACTGTTGACAAAGTGCCCAAGCGAATGGCCAGCATGAGCGCAGCGAAGAAACCAGCTGCTGCAAAGACGGAGACAGTGATTGTGCCTTAACTTTGTCAGCAGTGTCCTCATCCGAGTGCTCCATCCTGCTATCTGATTGGTCACTGTCAGACCGGGACCAAGTGACCTTGTTTTAGCATAAACAGATCTGCTACTAAAGCAACTGTTAATGTATCATCTGTGCCGGTGCTGGTGTGAGTCATTAGCAGCACATGCGTGTGAATCAGTTCGCATTTTCAAGAGTCAGCCAACACACGTGGATGTGACAGTACCCTATAGATTCGGAATGGGAAGAGATAGAGAAGGACGCTTAGGATAAGTTGTGCCCTGCCATACTGAGAAAAAAAGATTGAAAAAAGCATGAAAATTGACAGAGTTATAAGTGATTGAAAAAAAATCCCATTTTTCATGGATCATTCTGGTTCAGTGATCCAGATCAGCACCAAAAGTCATAGCAACATATGTCAGCCCAGAGGGATTCTTCATGGGAAATTTGGTGATGATTGGTTGAAGACTGAGAGAGAAATAGCATCCTAAAAATGTTAGGATAATAATAATAATAATTATTATTATTATTATTATTATTATTATTATTTAGGATAGCAGGTAGCAGTGACATATTGCTACATCAGGGAGTGGTCACTCCTGCCCACATGGGCCCCGGGTTCAGCTGGCTCTGGCTGACAGCACCTGGTAAGGGCCCCTGCTCTGGGTCACAAGCACCAAAATGAATGAAATGTCAAGAAGAAGATTTTCAGACCAGAACCCATTACGACTGGTTAAACAAGCTGGGCGTCTCCTGGTGATGGACCAGGCCAGGGATGAAAATTTGCTACTGGAACAACCTCTACTCACTGATGCTACACAACTGGGTCAGCACACCGAAGTTGAGCCCCACAGCGCTCCCATAAGCACCGGATTTAATTCGAATCTAAATAGAAAGCAAAGATGGACGAGAGAAGAGTACAAAAGTGTAATGAAAGCATACTATACCGCCATGGAAGACTAAAATGATCCCAGTCATAATTGGAGCGCTTGGGGTGATAAAAAAGGGAGTGAGTGAGTACCTTGGGAGAAAACCAGGAGGTAGTGAGATCAACCAAATTCAGAAAATAGCGTTGTTGGGAACTGCACATATCCTATGGAAAGTGCTTTCTATTATATGATCGACAGTTATATTCCCCAGGTGTATGGTATATACCCGGATATATAACTTGTATAGAAATGAAACCGATGAACCCTATAATAATAATAATAATAATAAGAGAAGAGGCAAAGAATTGAAGAATGATCTTCATAAACTTCACAGAATTAAAATGGTGGCCCAGAAGATGGGTATGAAGTTAGAAAAGCAGCTCTGCTGCTGTTTTGAGTCCCAGTTAGCTAAGAATATCATGGTGTCCTTATGGAAAAATGTAGAAATGTTGAATGTGATGTGATGTAGATGGATGAGAGAGAAAAATGAACTGATATCTATGATGATCATTTGTTCCACTCACTTTGTTGGGCTTCACAGCTCTCTGTAGATTCTCGATCCATTTGTCTCTTTCTGCAGCCGATCGACAAGCAAAGCATTTTGTTCCCGAAGCAGTCGTCACCTGAGATACAAGATAATGGCATTAAAAGGAAAAATAGTGATGACAATCACTGAATGAATGCTGGCAGTTAATAAAATGTCATGGTAATGGGATGCTGTCATCACTGTTCATCGTTCATTCATTGCTCATCTGTCATTTAGTTGAATTTTCTTTTTGATAAGTGTGACTAAACATAAGACTCAAAATTTGGACAAATCTCTATCTTTGTCAGTGTCGTTCATTCATTGTTCATCGTTAATTTTTGTCAGTTGTTATTAGTTTGACTATTGTTTAGTGGATTCAATCCTTCAACAACTTTTCCTCAATAATAGGCCACTACCAGAGCTTTGTTGAAATCTGGATTCTGATTGGTCAGAAGGTATTGACCTCCAAGTCTGAGGCCATGGTTCTCTGCCAAAAAACAGTAGAGTGCTCCCTCCAGGTTGGGAGTGAGTTGCTGCCCCAAGTGAAGGAGTTCAAGTATCTTGGGGTCTTGTTCATGAGTGATGCTAAACTGGAGCATGAGATGGACAGGCGGATTGGGGTGGCATCAACAGTAATGCAGGCGTTGTACGGACCGTCGTGGTGAAGACGTAGCTGAGCCAGAAGGCAAAGTGTTTGAGTTACCAGTCAATCTATGTTCCAACCCTCACCTATGGTCACGAGCTTTAGGTGGTGACCGAAAGGATGAGATCATGGATACAAGCGGCTAAAATGAGCTTTCTCTGATAGGGTGAGGAGCTCAGACATCCAAAGGGATCTTGGAGTAGAGCCGCTACTCCTTCATGTCAAAAGGAGTCAGCTGAGGTGGTTTGGGCATCTGATTAGGATGCCTCCTGGGCACATTCCTTTGGAGGTTGTCTGGGCATGTCCAACTGGGAGGAGACCTCGGGGTAGATCCAGAACACGCTGAAGAGATTATATATCTCATCTGGCCTAGGAGCGCCTTGGGATCCCCCAAGAGGAACTGTAAAGTGTTGCTGGGGAGAAGGACATCTGAAATACCCTGCTTAGCTTGCTGCCACCGTGACCTGATTTCGGATAAGCGGAAGAAAATGGATGGATGCTATTGATTCATTTTCTATAACAGCAACTCTGACAGTAGTGCAGCTGCAAATCGCAAATTTATATGAATGCGCTTGTTCTAATATATTAACATTTCTGTAGTAACAGCTTATTCACAGGGACTTGTACGGCGATTGATCTGAGCATAATCGTAGCGTAATAATCAATGGATAAATTATGTTGTCATTCAACAAGGATACAATGAAGTTTTCAGTAAAAAGACATTTACAGAAGGAGTCTCAGGCATCAGCACTTTGTAACAGTCTGATATAAAGCTGAAACTTACTGGAAAAGTTTCCGGACAGAGGAGTTTACACTTTTTTGTGGTTTCTCAGAGTGAGAGTTCACATTGGTTGTAAACTTTAATTATACTTTTCATCGACTATATGTACTATTCACAAAAGCTATATTCTCACCTCAAAGCAGTACTCCTGCCCTAAAATGCTGGAGTGAACCGGTTTGATGATGGCATCCTCATCCAGTGTGAGGTCCAGTGCCTCAGCTGCACTACTGGGAGACAGCAGGGATTCATGAGAATGGGACTCTTTGAAGCTCTGCATCAGGCGAGTCCTGCAAGGAGACAAGGAACAATATACAGTCACTAAGGAAGTTCTGAAAAAGCACAGCACTGGACTCAAAGGGTGGATCATCCGACGCCGACTCGTTCAGACAAAATCAACCTTCTACTTCATTTCAACGAGATCAGAAACTTGTTAAACACCTACTCAGTGACGCATTCGGCTAAGACTTAGATGGCAAATTTTTGGTACATACCTGTGAAGCATCAGTAACTGTGAATAAAGCATCCTCACAGGTAACTGGACGTTCAAGTTCAAATGAAATGCCTTTGAAACAACACGTCAGTGAATCGGTTTGACAAACAGCATCCACCTACACTTACCGCACCTTCTAGCACACAAGCTAGATGGATCCATACGCTTAAAGTAAAGCACAAGACAAACAAGACAAGACAGACCCAGAAAATAATAATGAAGTTATCCAAAAGACATATTAATCAAGGGAAATTAAGCCATTTTAGATTAAGCACGTAAAACAAGAAAAGGTTTGAAAATCCTCTGGACTCCATGAGAGCTGGAGCTTTCTCTGGCGTATCCTCATAGCATTACTGTTACTGTATACATTCAGGAATAAAATGTGCATCAGGGTGTTAGAGACATACAGTGGGGAGAGAGAGTGGTATAAAAATAGATTCATCAGAATGAGTCAGAATGAAAAAAGTGAAAAAAGAGGGGTGTGGAGGAGGGAGGGAGAAAGAGACAGCATAAAAGGCAGAGAGAGAGGGAGGGAGAGAGAGAGAGAGAGAGAGAGAGAGAGAGAGAGAGAGAGACGACAAAGAGGGACATATTTAAGTATATCAGGGAGTTATGTAAGCTGCAGGATCCAAAATGAGAGAAAGTGAAAGCGATCAGCAAGGGGGTGGGGGATGAGGTGGAGAATGGGGTGTTACTAGGATTCCATTTGGAGTTTATAGGATGTAGGATCTTCTGTTAAACTGTTTGATATGATGCTCATCAGGCTGAATTGCCACCTTTGAGGACAGAAAAGTTTTGGACAATATATGGTGTATATCACAGTCACTAAATCATGAGATTTAACGTGTCCAGTTAAGTCAGAAGTTGCTATGTGTCTCGTCTGAGTTCCATAGGTTATACTCTAGTTTATACTCTATACTCAAGCCCAGTGTCCCAAGATAAGTCGAGTTTGAAGCAGTAGAGTTAATTCCAGAGCCACTAGCTCTAGACTCTGACTAAAATCCTGAGCCCCTAGCTCAAGACTCTGCACCAACTCCGGAGCCCCTAGCTCGAGACTATGACTCAAATCCTGAGCCCATAGCTCTAGACTCTGATTCAAGTCCTGAGGCCCTAGCTCTCAACTCTGGCTCAAATACTGAGCCCCAAGCTGTAGACTCTGCATCAACTTCAGAGCCCCTAGCTCTAGACTCTGACTCAAATCCTGAGCCCCTAGCTCTAGACTCTGCACCAACTCCAGAGCCCCTAGCTCGAGACTATGACTCAAATCCTGAGCCCCTAGCTCAAGACTCTGCACCAACTCTGGAGCCCCTAGCTCGAGACTATGACTCAAATCCTGAGCCCATAGCTCTAGACTCTGACTTAAGTCATGAGGCCCTAGCTCTCAACTCTGGCTTAAATCCTGAGCCCCAAGCTGTAGACTCTGCATCAACTTCAGAGCCCCTAGCTCTAGACTCTGATTCAAATCCTGAGTCCCTAGCTCTAGACTCTGACTCAAGTCCTGAGGCCCTAGCTCTCAACTCTGGCTCAAACCCTGAGCCTCAAGCTCTAGACTTTGCATCAACTTCAGAGCCCCTAGCTTTCAACTCTTGCTCAAATTCTGAGCCCCTAGTTCAAGACTCTGACTCAACTCCAGAGCCCATAGCTCTCGACTCTGACTCAAGTCCTGAGCCCCTAGCTCGCAACTCTGGCTCAAATCCTGTGCCCCTAACTCTTGTCTCCGACTCAACTCCAGAGCCCCGAGCTCTAGACTCTACATCAACTCCAAAGCCCCTAGCTCTAGACTCTGACTCAAGTCCTGAGCCCCTAGCTCTCAACTCTGGCTCAAATACTGAGCCCCTAGCTTGAGATTCTGACTCAAATCCTGAGCCCCTAGTTCTCAACTCTGGCTCAAATCCTGAGCCCCAAGCTCTAGACTCTGTATCAACTTCAGAGCCCCTAGGTCTAGACTCTGACTCAAGTCCTGAGTCCCTAGCTCGAGACTCTGGCTCAAATCCTGAGCCCCTAGCTCAAGACTCTGACTCAACTCCAGAGCCCTTAGCTCTCATCTCTGACTCAAATCCTGAGCCCCTAGCTCTCAACTCTGGCTCAAATCCTGTGCCCCTAGCTCTTGTCTCTGACTCAGCTCCAGAACCCATAGCTCTAGACTCTGCATCAACTCCAGAGCCCCTAGCTTTGGACTCTGACTCAAGTCCTGAGCCCCTAGCTCTCAACTCTGGCTCAAATACTGAGCCCCTAGCTCAAGACTCTGACTCAAATCCTGAGCCCCTAGCTCAAGACTCTGACTCAAATCCTAATCCCCTATTTCTAGATTCTGTGTCAACTCCAGAGCCCCTAGCTTGAGACTCTAACTCAGATCCTGAGTTCCTCACTGTAGACTCTGGGTCAAGTCCTGAGTCTCAAACTGTAGAGTCCAAGTCAAGTCCAGAGTCCAAAGACAGAGCTGGAGTCAAGCCCAGAGTCCAAAGCCATAAAGTCAAAATTGAGTCCAGAATCTGAAGCCATACAGTCAGTTGAACCCAGAGTCCTTAGATCTAGACTCCAAGTCAAGTTCAGTCCCAAGCTTTAGAGTCCAAGTTAAGTCCAGAGACCAAAGCTAGAGTCAGAGACAAGTCCAGGATTTGAATATATGGAGTCACAGTCAAGCCCAAAGTCCCAAACTCTAGACTCTGAATCCAGTCCAGAGTCCCAAACTGTAGAGTCCAAGTCAAGTCCAGTGTCCAAAACTAGAGTCAGAGTCAAGTCCAGAATCCCAAGCTGTCTAAGTATTGTCCAGAATCTGAAGCAATGGAGTCACAGTCAAGCCCAGAGTCTGTAGTTCTAGATTCCAAATCACATCCAGAGTCTCAAGATGAGTCCAGAGTCTGAAGCCATAGAGTCAGACTCAAAACCTGAGTCCCTACCTTAAGAGTCTGAGTCAATTCCAGAGTCTCAAACTGTAGAGTTCAACTCAAGCCCAGGGTCAAAAGCTGAAGAATCAGGGTCAAGTCTGGTGTCACCAATGTTGGGATGATGTTAGAAATTCCACTTCATCACACCAATTCATTACTCATTAATTTACAATGAAAGCATCACACACAATGATTTATTCCTGACATATCCATCACAAGTTCTTGATAGAAACATAAAAAGACAACATCCTAACAGCCGATGATTGCAAAGCAAATCTCAGAGACTTCATTTAATCTGTCAGCATGGCACATTTCCAAAATTCTTTTTACACCAATCATCAGAGAGGCCAAGGGTAGCATTAGCTCAGCACTGAAAATAAATGAAAGAATGAATAAGTCATGACTGAAGGACCTGACCAAATAACAGCATCTGGCCAAAGAAAGTTCAAGAGGGACAAGAAGACTCTATAATGACTTTACAGAGCTGCATCACATTAAATGCCCTCAGACCATCTGTGAGTGCACTCACTCCACTGCAAGGTCGTTTTTACTTATGTGGTTATTATACAGTCATACAAAGCACTTTGTCAGGGTTCAAGACCGATTAAGGAATCAGTTCCACCTCACAGGCAGAATGACTCTGCTGGTAAACAATAAAAAAACTGGAGGAAGGAATGGCTGAAATGTGTTTTGCTTTCTTAAATAAATAATTTGAAAACACAATAAACCCATAATCACAAAGTATATGAGAAGCAATATTTGGATATTTCGTTTCGTGACTCAGGAAAGGTTTTATATCTGGTGGAGGGTCACTGATACATGCATGATGCAACTCAATACTGTCAAACAGCAGGTAACGTCTCAGAGGTGGACAGAGAAGAACATCGACATGGCTGGTCCAGACAGAAATAAAGTCACAGAGGAGCACCTGTAAAATAGGAAATTACCCCAGGACCACATTTAAATGTAATCCCATCCCATCCCATTCCTTCCCGTCCACAGAGGGCTAGAAAGAGATTCTCTCTTCAGCCAAAATTCATCATCTTTTAAATCCCAGATGCTTTGACATTGCTATGACCGTATTCGTAGCTGTCCTGTGAGTTTTGTGTAATCTGATGCCGTCCTCCTGTTGGTGGACTCCGAGCACTTTGAGATTTGAATCAAAATTTTCCAACACTGCCAGAGCATTCTCATCAGGTGTCTTTAGAGGCAGTGGCACTAAAAGCAGCGTCTCAACTCCCGACAAGAGATTGTGTGATTGTGCCTGCGACAGCAAATTTGGGTCGAATATCGTACAGAGTAAAGCTAGTTTAAAGTGCACAAACATTATTGCGTAAAACTCATTGTATAATCACCTGAAAACTATTGTAAATGATAAGCTTCATGAATCTAAAGTCTGGGCTATAGATAGAAAGAAATCAGCCCCAGTATCTATTTCTGATATGTAATTCTTTTTATGACCACTGGTGGTGCTGTTGTTCTTGATTCCATTAATTTCTTTTGCAAATGCTGGAGCCCACTAAGGGTCATGGTGGGGCTTGTGTTACAGTGGTGCTTGAAAGTTTGAGAACCCTTTAGAATTTTCTGTATTTCTGCATAAATATGACCTAAAACATCATCAGATTTTCACACAAGTCCAAAAAATAGTTAAGAGAACCCAGTTAAACAAACGAGACAAAAATATTATACTTGGTCATTTATTTATTGAGGAAAATTATCCAATATTACATATCTGTGAGTGGCAAAAG
>JAOBAM010000011.1:41256214-41268542 GCA_025212355.1 Notarius kessleri
TTTATGCTTGTGTCACATATTGGCGTTTCAGCCTTGCGTATGTACAGCGTATCAGGATATGTGGCAGTAAGAAAGGAACATCACAGCATTGCCAGCTTACATAGCTAATACTCTAGGATGCGTAATACGATCTTGTACGCAAGGGTGCGGCGTATTTTAAAATCCACACTTAAAAATCCATAGCACATACGTAGCAGCTTTGATATGTCACACATACATCACGTGCATGCCATAAAACCAAAAGCTACACAGCAGTGACGCAGCGGGAACGTTGCTTGGACACCTATTACGCCATGCGAACGCTTTAGTTGGCATATGTCTGATGAAGGTGGCTCTGAGGCTGGTTGGGTGGATGCGGCTGATGTCTTCCCTCTTCCCTTGCCCTTCTTGGGTCCTGACTTCTTCTATGGCATGATGCTTTCTTGACTGTGATGAATGACAACAAATGCAGCGTGGGGTCCCCTTTTAAACCTACTTGTGAACGCCACAGGTATGCAGCAGCAACGTCACACATAAGAACAAAACGCCATGCCAACGCATCATACACCTCAGTGCACCATAACTTTACGTCCCTTGAACCCCATGCAAACCCAGATATGCCACAGGAATGCCACACATACGCCGTGTACGTCACAGGACTTTAATTTTGGAAAAAATACACCTCATTTCTTGGCGTTTGACCCATATGCCGCTTATGTGGCAAGATACGAGATAGTGTGATCGTAGCCTTAACAACTGAGTTGTTAGGTTGAGCTTGTTGGGTCAGGTAGTGGGTTATTGTGACCCAACTTGGGTTCTTAATGGGCAATAACAGATGCTGGGTTGGATAAATGGACCTGAAACGGAATCGGCATGTTGGGCCAATATTAATTTTTTGGAATTTCCCAGTGCACTTGTCAAGACAGAGGAGCAACCAGAAAGAAAGTCTGAAGTTAGATAAATCAGTGGCAATTGTAAGAAATGTTTTTGTGTACATTTTCTTCACAAATTGATTCATTATTAGGGCTGTTTTGCAATTAGGGTAAACTTTTCAGGTCTATGATAGTCCAAAATTTAAACCTCAGATGTTTGTTTCTCTGCTGCCAAAAATGAGCTTTTGAGATGGAAATGAACTGCAGAATTTCAGAGCTACAGGTCAGATACTGGGTGTGTTACTGTGCTGAGAAAAGGCATATGCGTAGTGTATTTTTAAAACTGACCACCACAAGAGTGAACGATACAAAGTGAAAAACTGTTGAAATGTCTGTGATGTATGTTAAGTTCAAATTAAGTTCAAATTTTCAAGTACATCCTGCACAGCGATGATTGTATACAGTGGTAACTGTAATAACAACTGACCTGCCTGATCCATCCTGACGCCCTACTTCTGGCTAGAGTCTCATCACGTCACTCCTGTAGAGGACGGCCGCATACAGACAGTAGAAATTCGCACTTGGAAGATGCTCTGGACACTTACAGTAATGCTTTTATGCCCGAGGACTACAGTTGACTTGCTAACTTTAGGACTGTGGTTATCATGAACAGTTTTGCACTCAAGTTTCCATCAATGAACAGTTTATAACTTCAACAAAATAGACTTCGTTAAAACTAGAATTAATTTCCTGGCTTTACAGTTATACTTTGTGACTCTATAGGACACTGTTATAGACGGAAGTTATTTATAATCACATTGTCTGTTATCACCCAAATGAGGATGGGTTCCCTTTTGAGTCTGGTTCCTCTTGAGGTTTCTTCCTCGTGCCGTCTGAGGGAGTTTTTCCTCACCACCGTCACCACAGGCGTGCTCATTGGGAATGGATTAGGGATCAAATTAGCTCATGTTTAAAGTCATTAAAATTCTGTAAAGTTGCTTTGCGACAATGTCTATTGTTAAAAGTGCTATAAAAATAAACTTGACTTGACTGCTCTATACACCGGGTTACCAGTTTATGTGTAAATTACCTATGCTTTTATACATACATATATATTACATTACATTACATGGCATTTAGCAGACGCTCTTATCCAGAGTGATGTACAACATGTGTAAAAGTCAGGTACACTACCATGAGAAGCCATGGCCTAATGGTTAAAGAAGCAGCTTTGGGGCTAAAAGGTTGCCAGTTCGATTCCCTGGATCAGCAGGAATGGCTCTTGAGCAAGGAACCTAACCCCCAACTGTGTATGTTGTATGTCACTCTGGATAAGAGAATCTGCTAAATGTCATTAATGTAATGTAAAGCAGTGTAGTCAAGTCAATAAACCTCGGGTCTAAGTCCAGACTCAAGTGTCCAAGTCATTAAAAAAAAGAGAACTGATGCCCAAAACTGAGCCTGGAGCTACACCAGAACCGGTGGACAAAATACCCAAAGAAAGAAAGAGCAAACATCAATCACACAAAAAGAAAAAGCTCTGGTGAGAAGCAGGAGCCAAAATGCACAGTGTACTCTGAAACGGAATAGTACACCAAACAAATAACATCTGGACAGAGGTGGTCCTATGGCAGTTATTTTACACTGATGGATAGCAGTGATGACAAATTTGTCTATTGCAACACATGTGCTACATCCAGTACTTTTAAACCTACCGTATGAAGGTCTCCCATGTAGGGGATGTATCCAATAATGTATTGCAACTCAGTCCAACTAAAAATTGACAATTTCTGTGGGGGTTTTTGTGCTTGTTTTGTCGGGTTTTCATTCATTTTATCATTATGGTGGTTTCATTTGTACATTATCACGTGTGTAAACCACACATGTGCACATATCGATGCATAGAATTTGATTTATAGAGTTTTTATTGTATATTTACTGATTAACTGATTATGAGAAGTTTTCATCCCACATATTGTCAATCATATCAGTAGAACTGTCAGTGTAATTACTGTTTTCGGTGCTCACAGCAAGGTGCAGACTGATAACACGGATGAAATCTAAAGTAAAATGGTATAAAAGGCACATTTAAAGACTGATCGATTGGGATGATGCCTTGCTTGAAGATTTGTCACACTCAGTTTTGTGCAAGAAAACTTTACTGAGAATGATGAATAACTCACCGGTTAATATCCGGATACTCACCGGATATCTACTGTAGGATTTTTACCCATGGATACATTTCAATAAGAAAATGGAGACAGGTTTGACATTTCCAACCAACCATGAGTCAATTAATGACATTTTGTTGTCAAATATATTTATTGTGAAACATTTCTTTCAACAAGGCACTTGGTCTGACATTTACATGTTTCTTTTAAGAAAAAATCTGACACATACATAGACAATAAAAAGGCATAGTGACAATATCTATAATAAAAATAAAGATAATAAAAATATAAGAAACAATAACATTAACACAATAATAATAATAATACTGAAAATAAAAGACAATAAACAGCAGTAGCCCACTGTAAAGAAATTAAGTATTAAATACAAGACCTACAGGACATATAGGACAAGCCTCCCCTCCCGCCCCCTCCCAAACCCACGTCTAACCCCTCATCCCACCCCACCCTCCCCCAGGAGTGCCACGCTGTTGGTCATGTTAGTCAGTTATTGAATCAAGGTAAGAGACCAATGGTTCCCAAGTTTTTTCAAACTCCTTCAGTTTATCTTTTAGGATGAATCTGATTCTCTCCAGGTGGAGGGTGTCGGTCAGGTCTGATAGCCAGTGTTTAAATGAGGGCACTTCTTTTTCCTTCCAATATAAAAGGATCAGTTTCTTGGCAGTTATAACACCATATGACAGTAGACGCTGTTGCGCTACATTAAGCTTTAGGAGCTCATCAGATATTCCCAAAATGATCAAAATAGGGTCTGGGATTATCTGGACTTCCAGAATCCTAGACAGGAAATGAAATATGTCACCCCAATATTTTTGTAGTTTATGACATAAGGCATAACTGTGTGATAAGGTAGCCTCTGCGCATTCACATTTCTCGCACAGTGGCGATACAACCGGGAATATTTTATGCAACTTGGCCTTGGAGTAATGTAACCTATGTAGAATTTTAAATTGTATCAAACAGTGTCGGGTGTTAATGGAACAGTCATGTATATGTTCAAGGCATTCTTCCCACACAAATTGAGATATTGGGGTTCCAAGCTCTGTTTCCCATTTGTCCTTTAGGGCGTTCGTTTTGGGTGAACCCATGCTCAGCAATGTGTCATACAGTTGAGAGATAATGGAGTGTGACCTGGCAAACATTTTAATGGAGATCTCCAAAGCATTTGGTGTTACCGTTTCAAAGTTAGGAAGATATGTTTTGACATAATTTCTAATCTGGAGATATCTGAAGAAATGATTCTTTGGTAATTTAAATTTCTCCTGGAGTTGTTGGAAAGAGGCAAAGGTGCCCCTAATGTACAGGTCCCCAATGCTTCCTATCCCCAGCTCCCTCCACACATTGAATGCTCCATCCAAAGTGGAGGGGATGAAGGTAGGGTTGGCCGCTAATGGCAACAGAGAGGACAGCACACCAAGGTTGAAATGCTTTTTCAGTTGTTTCCATGTCCTAATAGTGTCATGAATGATAGGATTATTCTTGTAACATGTTCTGTTGATCTTCACAGGTGCTAATATAACTGCCCTTATTGAATACGGTAAACAGTCTTCACGCTCCATCTCCAACCCATTGAAAGGTGAAGGGGCATCCTCTAACCAGTGTGCGATAGAGTGCAACCCAGCAGCCCAATAGTAACGCTTAAAGTCGGGCAGTGCTAACCCTCCAACAGATTTATGTTTACAGAGGTGTTCTTTTTTAATTCTATGTGCTTTGTAGTTCCATAAAAAAGGAAGAATAATGGACTCTAGTTTCTTAAAGAAAGATTTAGTGAGGAATATGGGTAGATTTTGAAAAAGGTAAAGTATCTGAGGGAGAAAAATCATTTTAATGGCATTGACTCTTCCCAGAAGGGAAATTGGTAGCGTTCTCCAAAACTGAATATTGTGCTCCAGTTTTCTTAACAAAGCTGGAAAATTGGCCTTATAAAGGGCACTATATTTCTTGGTGATTGTCACTCCTAAGTATGTTAAATTGTCCTGGACTACACGCAAAGGAAGCTGTTTGAGCCACTCCTGATCTCTCAATCGTATTGGTAACAACTCACTTTTACCCCAATTAATCCTATACCCAGAGAAAACACCAAACGAGCTAAACACCTCCAATAATGAAGGGATAGTTATTGGTGGTTCTGTAATATATAACAATATGTCATCTGCATACAAAGAGATCTTGTTCTTAGTACATTCTGTTTCATAGCCATGTATCCTGGGATGTGCACGGATAGTTTCCGCAAGCGGTTCTATGGCTAGGGCAAAGAGCAACGGACTAAGTGGACAACCTTGTCTAGTACCTCTACCCAGCTGAAATGAAGCAGACAGTGTCCGATTTGTAAGTATCTTAGCACAGGGGTTATTATACAGTAGCTTGATCCAGGACAGAAATGTATGGCCACACCCAAACTTTTCCAGGACCGCAAAGAGGTAGGGCATTTCCACCCTGTCAAATGCCTTTTCGGCATCTAGACTAAGGATGACAAGGTCCTGTGTGGGTGGCCTATTACAGTGCATAATATTAAGGACACGTCTGAGGTTGTGAAAAGAATTTCTATTTGGGATAAACCCCGTTTGGTCCGGATGCACTAGTTTGCCCATGAAGGCATTAAGCCTCTTGGCTAGCGTCTTAGCTAGAATTTTTTGGTCAGTATTTAATAAGGAAATTGGCCTATATGAGCCCACTTCTTCTGGGTCCTTTCCTTTTTTTAATAGTAGGGTGATAGTGGCTTCAGTTAGAGTTTGCGGTAGCACACCGTCCTCATATGACCGGGTATATAGTGCACGCAGATATGGAACCAACAATACTCCAAATTTTTTGTATATCTCATTACTGAGCCCATCAGGGCCTGGGCTTTTGCCATTGTTCAGCGATCTAATAGTTGCTAGTAGCTCCTCACAGCTAATGTCCGCATTTAAGATCTTACGCTCTGCTTCACTCAAAGATGGGAGGTTGCATTTATCCAGAAATGACTGTGCTGCATCCAGCGATGCATTATGTTCGGATGTGTATAGATCTTTGTAGAATTGCATGAATCTGTCATTAATGTCTTTATGTGAAGTGAGGGCAGGTCCCACTCCTGAATTGATTTTATGAATTGCCCTGTCATTTTCAATTTTACGTAATTGTCTTGCTAGTAATTTATGCGGTTTATCACCAAATTCAAAGTGTTTTTGTTTTGTAAAAACAAAGGCTCTGCTAATCTTATCAGACAGTATTTTATTCAGCTCGTATTTAAGTGCAGCGATCTTTGTGTGTTTTTCCAAAGAGGGCTGTTGAGCATTATCTCTGTCTAGCTGATTAATTTGTTTTTCTAATTCCATTTGTCGTTCCTTATTACTCTTTTTAAGGGATGATTGAAAAGAGATAACACAGCCTCTGAAATACGCCTTAAAGGTTTCCCACAATAGTGTGGGTGAAATGTCATCTTTATCATTAGTTTCAAAGAAGAGTTTTATGTGCGTTTCAAGGTATTCACAGAACTTGATGTTTGTAAGGAGTTCTGGATTGAATCTCCAGGTTTTTTGCGTGGATAAATGCCCAGGGAGCTTAATTGCAAATGACACTGGACTATGGTCAGAAATAATAATGTTGTGGTATTTGGCATTGTAACAATAGGGCAACAATTTACCATCAACTAGGAAGAAGTCTATCCTTGTATAGACATTGTGTACTTTGGAATGAAAGGAATACTCTCTGCCTGAAGAATTAGAGAGCCGCCAAACATCAGAAAGATTCATATTCTCTGTATACGACCTAAGGAGATCGCATGCCTTTGAGGGTTCTGTTCTAATGGTAGAAGATCTATCCAGGTATGTATCCAAAACAAAATTAAAGTCACCACCAATGACTAGGTTAGTGTTGGAAATGTCTGGTATCAAATTTAGGACTTTTCTGAAAAATTCCGGGTCGTCATGGTTTGGTCCATATATATTCAGTAAGGTCATTGGGGTGGCATGAATTTCCCCCACAACAATAACATACCTCCCATCCTTGTCAGCAATTGTGGACATTTGTTTAAAAGGAACCCCCCTGCGGATTAGAATAGCTGCACCTCTAGCCTTAATGGGAAAATTAGAATGGTAAATTTGCTGTATCCACCTACATCTAAGTCTTCCGCGTGAGTCATTCTTAAGGTGTGTTTCTTGCAGAAAGATAATATCCGCTTGTAATGATTTAAGATGAGCAAGCACTTTACCTCTCTTAACTGGTTCATTAATACCATTCACGTTCCATGAGCAGAAGTTTAAATTGCCACCACTCTTCCCAAACTGTTTCCCAGCATGCATTATATGGACAGAATGAAGGCATACCTTAGTCTCTTCCTCTTTCTTGCTTGGTACATACGACCATAAACTAAATAGCACTCCTTCCCACCCTGCCCCCTCCCCCCTCCCACCCTAGAAACATACAGACACATAGAAAAAATAATAATAGCAATAATAAAAATAAAATAAAATATATATTGTCAGCCTGACAGTTAGTGCAAGATAGAAACCTTCCAAAAAGAGAATATACTCTTAATTAAACAACTAACAGTGAATAACTCTTCATTCTAGTAGCTCTGCAGTTATAGAATTCCTAACCAAACCAATTTGAATTCAATTTAAGTGTTGTGGATCCTCCTAAGGATACAATGAACAATATGTGATCCTCAAAATTGTTATCAGCCTATTGATTGGAAAAGGCAAAAAAAAAAGAAAAGAAAAAAAAAATAGCCATAGAAATGACCTTCTGAAACTTAAGCTTGCTTTCCTTTCCTTCTTTCCCCCCTCCTTTTTTTGTAAACAGACAAAACAAACCCAAAACGTCACTTAAGGAAAGAGAGTAGTAGTAATGTTTTACCCAATAACGTCGGCATTTAAGTAGGCTAGGTGACCCAGCCCCTATATGTCCAAAAGGGAATGTTTATACTTTTGGCTCACAACAGTGCAAGTGGTCTCATGCGTCTTCTCCACCGTCGCCTCTTTCTTCTTCAGGTGTTTCGTGATCGCGGCCAACTAGGCGTTCAGCAAACAAACGCGCCTTCTCTGCGTCTGTGAATGTAGTCTCCTTCCCATTGTGCGTAACTCTTAGCTTGGCTGGGTATATAAGGCCGAATCTCACTCCAGGTTTGTCCCGCAGTAGGTTTCTGGCGGGGGTGAAAGCCGCACGGCGTTTGACAACAGCGGGGGGAAAGTCTCTGAAAATTTGAATTCGCTCGCCTTGATATGTGAGGGTTCTAGACTGCATTACTTTCTTCAGAATTTCCTCGAAGGCATGACAGTAGTGCACCCTGATGATCAGATGCCGTGGCGGTTTGTTATCATCCGGGCGCACTCGCAGTGCCCTATGAGCTCGGTCTATCACTGGTCTTTCATCCAGCTGTAGGACATCTGTCAGCAGCTGCACTACAAAGTCTCTAGTTTTTTGTCCATTTTCCAGCCCCTCTTTAACTCCTGCAATTCTCAAGTTCTGCCGTTTCGACCGCCCCTCAAGGTCCAGGCACTTTTCTGAGAGTTGGTCGACTTGACTTTGCAGTGCCTTAACTTTAGCTTCGAGATCCGTAACAACATCGGAATTAGCATTAGCCGACTCAACTAAACTTTTCAGCGTGTCGTTTTGGCCACCAAGGCGAGCATGTACAGCAATAAATGCATTGTCACTTTCCGCCTTCACCGCAGCAATTTCACCTCTCAAAGCTGTACTCACGTCAGCAATCTTTTCATCAAGCTTGGTGCAAATGTCCGATTTAGCTTGTGACAAGTCCGCCTGTAGAGCTGCTATAGCGGCTAGCACTGCCTGCTGATCCGCGCTTTGAATGCTTGTTTCGGGGATGTCTTTCCCACTCCGGCTCGGTGCTTCAGTTGGGCCTCCACCCTCAGACGATTCGGTCCTGGTGCTCGCTTTCGGTTTGCCCATTTCTGGTGTCCTTCCGTCACTTTGAGTATCACAAATCCACAGACCTCCAAATAAATAATTTAGCTTGTGTATGTTTGGTTTAAAATGAAATTTTAAGTTAAATTCTGCAAGAGCTACAGCTAGCACGTCTTATCTCCTCATCACTCAACAGCCCCCCCTCGTGTGCACATTATTGAGTGCTTCATTTTTTAATGAAAAGAGTTTACTGATACAAATTAAACAAACTATCCTTCTCTGATCCATGTGAACATTTTTTTAAAAGGCAGGGGAGATTGTTAATTAAAAAAAGAAACAGACTGAGCCCCAAGACTCTTGAACAAATACTTTTCTTCAGTAAAAATCTTTAAACTCCCCAGGTCCTACTGTCACACAAGCATGTTTATTCATCAGTCACATCAGCAAAATATATTCTATTTTGTCATACTCTGTTAAAAGAAAAGAAAACCCATTTTTACAATACAGTTAGATGATATAAATGATATAGATGATGATATAGATGATATAAAGTAACAATGTGAATAACTGAAAATAAGGAGCTTACACAACTAAGATACCAAGTTTCTATGCAGAATGGACGATTTCATGCAGGCAGCCAACCAAACAGAAAAATCCCCCCCGATCATTTCCGGCAATGCTCTGACATCATTTGAGCGCAAGACACATAAGCTCCACAGAGCAAGCAAGACTTGAAGCTGCCCCTGGCTGGAGGTTATTTCATTAAAAGTTTATATGAAAAAAAATTAATTCCATTTCTCTAACAAAAAAGTGGAGGGAGAAAGATAATACTGATATCACTGATAAACAGCGAGGGAAGCGTGAACAGCTGATGTATTTCTATGTGACAATGCAGGGAGGTAACTTCTCATATTTATATCCCCGGTACAAGTAGTGCTGCCGTGACAGCCTCATTCTGTGGACTGTAGCCTTGCTAGACAACCTACAAACAGATCTGCATATAAGCTGACTTACGTAAATCTGTTGACGAGGCAAGTGCACAAGTTTTTTTACACGTTCCTGGCAGCATAAGCACTCGTTAGCACGCTTAGCATGCTCTTGACTCGTTCATGAAAAACTTCCTTGTCGTCACCAGGCTAGCCTACCATAATTACCGTAGTAGAGTGTGCAACACCCGCAGCAATGCAGAAAGAGGGTAAACAAACACTGCTTTGCGCAGCTCATGTGCTTGGAACATTTTTAAGAAAATTGTTTCACTCAAACTACTCGGCTGCATCGGCATTAGGAATACTTTACAAGCCAGCGCTGAATCCAGATGCAGTTCCCATAATTTTTGGCCGAAAGCAGACAAGACAAACGAAACAACATGGTCAGTAGTCCACAAAAGAGAAGTTCAAAGGGTAAGAAAACACTTTTTAATGGCTTCCCTAACTTTTAGTCATTACCAAAAACAATTCTATAAATATTGTTCACTTGTGTGTAATTAATTGATACGGTAATGCTTGTTTTTCATCATAATCATCATCATCGCTATTCATGTCATTGTCTGAAATATTCAAGGAAACCAGTGAAGAAATGTCACTGGCACTATGGTCCATTTTGTCAAACGTGACCATGTATTGTAAGTGACGTCACACTTTACGGAAACCATTCGGAGTTCTTTTAGGTATACAGGAATTTGTTTGTGGAATAGCCAACCTTGATCACTGCAATCTAGTCTGCAATCTAGACTGTTTTCTCTTTATTGTGTTTTGATCCTGCAACTATATTTTAAAATATCAATGACATTCTATTAATTTTCATTTGTATTATGCACTTGTAAATTTTTAGTTTGTCTATCTCTTTGTTGCAAATAAACTAAATCAATCAATCAATCAATCAAGTTTTTTTTAAATGCTAATTTTTCATGTGTCTAATTTTGGAAAGTCCTACACAAACCATTTTCTGATCATTTTTAATATTTGTGTGTACACAACACCTATACAATACTGTGTATATCACTTTTGACCGTTATTTTTCCGTTGTTCGATCACCAAAACGACTCTTTTGAACTGTGAGTCGACTCCCAGTGTTCACCTCAAACATTCCCCATCTTACAGAAATGATTCAAAGATCCGACTCATACAGCTGATTTAAAGAAAAGAGCTGATTCCCAGGATCGATTCGTAACGAGCTTTTACCTCAGAGAAAGCATCGGTAAGACTGAGGTAAAAAAAATAATAATTGTTAAAGTGGTTGTTGTTGTTATTTTAGTTCATCTCTGCGATTTTTAATATTAGATATTTATATCAAGCTAAAAAAACTTTAAATGGACAACTTTAAGCTCGTTTATATTCGCATTTAATTTAAGCTAAGTAGCTAACTGTGACCTGAAGCTTAGCAACTGCACCGGTGCTGAATTAAACTCGGTGATTTTAATTATTATTTTTGTATTTTTGACTGAAGACGAATAGATTTATTTAAAAATACTTTGAGGAGAAACACACACACACAAGTAAACTTCAAGTTCTGTATTTAGTTTGAGTTAAGTCTGGAAACTTTAAGTTTTATACTTAAAAGGGAGGAAGGCTATATTTTTAGGTTAAATGTGAGAAATCGTCACATTTGAGGTGCGAAATTAACTTCGTTAAAAGGTTAAGAGAAATAATTTACGAGTCAAGTGAAAGGAAAAATCCACCTATTAATCATTTATAGTTAACATGCTGTGTTGACCGTTTTTAACCATTTCCTACATTACCCACAATGCACTTCAGTGCGGAAGCGGCCAGTCGGTCAGCTGGTTCACTGCTGCAGCGCTCATTTGTGACAGCTTTCAGCGCCATCTTGTGGTTAAAGGCAGCATTTCATTCACAATGAGCTGTTAGAGAAGACGAGCATTTATGAGGCACAGGACTGATAGAAAATCCTTCCTGTTCACAAGATTTAAAATGGATATGGATACTAGAGCATAAATCCACAGCGTAAATTAACAGCATTATAGAAAACGTATTATTTGGGTTTACGAAATACTTAACCCCTTTTTTGTCTTTTTGACCAAAATGCTGTATGCAAGCTATAATTATGTCGTGCAGCAAGAAACCTGGTAAAACGTAGAATCTGTGATCAAGTATTTTTGGTTATTTACTTATTTATTTCATTTCATAATGATATCTCCATCTCGTTAATCACGGCTTGGTAAGGGTCCTGGAAAAATCCAGAATTTTCAGGCCTTTTTTTTTTTTTTTTTAACTTACAGATTTTCAATGGTTATCTTTTTGTTTTGAAAATATGATTCATCTCATATCATCATCTAGCTGCTTTATCCTGTTCTACAGGGTTGCAGGCGGGGTACACCCTGGACAAGTTGCCAGGTCATCACAGGGCTGACACAGACAACCATTCACACTTACATTCACACCTACGCTCAATTTAGAGTCACCAGTTAACCTAACCTGCATGTCT
>JAOBAM010000011.1:41292888-41309535 GCA_025212355.1 Notarius kessleri
GAAAATCTGATGATGTTTTAGGTCATATTTATGCAGAAATATAGAAAATTCTAAAGGGTTCACAAACTTTCAAGCACGACTGTAACCTGTGATACAGCACTGACTATTGAGTCTAAAGAGTGTTAATGAGTGAGAGGATGAGGAGGTGCCTTCAGGCATGAAATTGGTGACACTTATTGCAAGCATTACTCAGTTTATGGTCAGAGAACCTTTCTATCCTGTCATGATGGAATTCCTTACCATTAACATTCATCACAGGTCTGCAGGCATCCTTTGGAATTGCAAATTAATTCCTGACCTCCACCTACATCAGGGCAAAGCAGCAGACTGGACAGTGTGTGGGATCTGTGTGGCATTTCAGTCTGTTTGATATAATGAAGGGTTATTAAACTTTAGCCTTGATTCATTCATGATACCATGATGCCAGTCCTCTGTCCATGACACGGGTCAAGTCAAAACACATCTATAGAACGATTCTGGTTGCACCGGTGAAGCTTTGATAGTGCCTTGCATTAGTATTCACACCCTGGACCTTTTCCACATTTTGTCATGTTATAACCTGGAACTGAAGTGGATTTAATTGGGATTTCATTTCATAACTCTAGACAAAATATCTAATAATATACTGAGATTGTGCAGAAGTCAATATTCATAGAGAGAAAAAAAGATAAATAATAATCTGATTGCACAATTGATGGTGAAACTAAATGTCATTCTGAAGTGACATAATTAGTTGAATGGAGTTGACCCATCAGCAAATAAAGTGCCACATGATCTCAGTATTAATAAACCTCTTCCTGGATGAACCCAGAGCTTATTAGAGAACATTCCTAAAACAAATAGCATAATAAAGACCAAGGACCAATCAAAACAAGTCCTGGAAAAGCATCAATCAGGGCTTGGTCAGGTGCATTATATTGCATTACAGGTATTCAGCAGATGCTTTTATCCAGAGTGACATACAACACACCCAGAGCAGCCTGGGGAGCAGGTGCCTTGCTCAAGGGCACTTCAGCCATTCCTGCTCCTCCAGGGAATAGAACCAGCAGCTTTTGGTTCCAAAGCTGCTTCTCTAATCATGAGGCCATGGCTTGCCTCACAGCATGAAGATTCTGGATTCGAACCTCATGGCTGACAGGAGCCTTTCTGTGTGGAGTTTGCATGTTCTCCTTGTGTCTGTGTGGGTTTCCTCCAGGTGCCCCAGTTTCCTCCACCATCCAAAGACATGTGGTTAGGTTAACTGGATACTTTAAATTGTCTATAGTTGTGATGTGTGTGAATGGTTGGGTGGGAACTGCTCTACATCCTTGACCTCATGTCCTCATCCTGGGTAGTTCCTCTGAGCTAGCTAACAAATCTGCAATAAACAGTCAACTATGGCTCCATAGCTGCTAAAGAAGGCAATTGGACTTGCTTGAAATCCTTGAAGATGTTTCACCTCTCAACCAAAAGGCTTCTTCAGTTTTGTCTGACTAATGGGGAGTTTCAGGTATTTATCCTCTGGTGGACTAAAATCAACCCTAATGAGAATCACTGAGGTCACATGGGTCGTTGACCCTCTCAGTCATCCTGTAGGTTGTTAGGGTCACTGGATGACTGAGAACCTTCAAAGACATAGTCAACTCTGGCGTTGCTTAATTGGATTGCATGCAGGTGACATACAAGAAGAAGAAGGATTTGGTCTCCCAAACGTGACACATCATGCAGAGTGTCATTAAATCCGCCACATTTGGAATCATGTAGTATCAGGATACTCTAAAGAAGGCTGGGCCGTGGGTGATCTGAATTGGACAGCCTGATGATTGGACTTGTTTACATCTCAGTTTGCATCTCAGGGAGTTTTTCTTTGCTGCCATCACTATTTCTTTCTCATGAGGGATAAATCTAAATATAGATCCAGATATCTGTAAAGGTGATTCATTACCATGTCCATTTTTAAAAGCACTGTATACATTTTTAAAATGAATGGAATCAAATTAAATGTATTATTTTAAAACAGTAGAACAAATATATGGAGCATAGCTATCAAAAAATCAGTGACTGGGTAAAAAAAGGGTATTAGTCAAAGAAACAATCAAGAGGCCAAGGGTAACACTGAACATGATGCTACCACCACCATGCTCCATTGTATTCACCAAGTACATTAACACTACTCCGTAATCCCACCCCTGCTCAAATATTATGTCCTGTTTTGTGTGGATGACCCACAATTCTACCGAAACCCCTTTCAGCCCCAGGTTTTAAAATGATGAGAGTAAATGTGGTGTAAATATTTATGCAATGTGTTGTACCTTCACACAAAAAATACCCCTAAACTAAGCACACCTCTAGTTTAGATGACTCAGGGTTAATGCAACTGAGAATATCAACTCATTTGTGACTCTGCCTTCCTCATGGGATGGACTGAATGCTGAAAAACTGCAACACAAGCTGGTTTTACACTGAAAGGTCAAAGAGACACTTCTCATGCCAAAATTACTGCTGCTTAGACAGCATCTGCCTATAGACAGTGCATTTGCTGAAATAAACAGTTCATGCACTGGACAGAAATGGATCGATTCTTTTATTTTAAGCTACTTTTTAGTGATGTTGTATTTCCCAAACGTATTACAGAACATGGCTGAAAATACAGTAATGCGTTTGTTGTATTAATTATAGCACAGTGATGCTTGGTTCTGGACTCTGATTGGTCAGAATCATCATCATCATCATCATCAATAGTCCATGGGTTTGAAAAACCCATTGGTGCTTCATTTTCTGATGTTTACCACTGCCCTGTACTGTTCTCGATCTTGTATGGTCTCTATCATCTGGTGAAGGGTCATGTCTGTCCATCCATTCTGTGATGTCATCAATCCATGCCTGTCTAGGCCACCCCTTTCTGTTGCTTCCATCGACCATACCAAGCATGATTATCTTCAACCACTGGTTGAAGTTGAAGTTCATTCATTCCACACACATACCCAAACAGCTGAACTTTCCTCCTCTTGATGGTCATCATCTTCCAGGTGCACACATCTCTTCACTCGTCACATAATGGAACCACTTCACATCAAGTAACCTTCTATAACACTTCATCTTGAATGCTTTCAGTCTTCGCTCATCATCTTTCTTCAGTTTCAGAGGCATACAGCAACACACTGAAAACACAAACACGTAGCAGTTGTAGCTTCGTCCGTAGACTCAGTTCACCAGAGTTCCACAACTTGTTGAAGACAGCCCACACACCATATGCCTTCCCAGTCCTCTGGTGAATTTCCTTGCTGCAGTCACCATCCTGTGTGATTAGGCTACTAGGATACTCAAACTCATTTATATTTTCACCTGGGATAAAGAATAGGCTCAGCGTAAACTCTGTGTGTTGTATGAGGTGACTAAAAGAGGTTGGCCAAGGGGTGGAGATACCATGTCCGTTAAAAAAAAAAAGTAACACCACTGAAACTTCATGACGATTGGTCAAAAAGCTGTTGATTAATTCTCTAAAACAGCAGCTCTGACAGTATGATTGATTGACTTTTGCACTGCAAAAATTATATATTGTTAAGAGAAAATATCTTTAAAATGAGTGAATTTATCTAACATTTCTTATTAGAAGATTATTTGGACTCAAATATAAGATTATGTAGCTTACTTTTAGATGCTTTTCTTCATTTCCAGCTTGAAATTTTCTTATTCTATTGGCAGATAATTTTGCTAATTTTAAGTGTTTAATTCTAGAAAGAAGCAAAATTATTTGCCAGTAGAATAAGACAATTTCAAGCTTGAAATGAGCAAAAGCATCTAAAAGTAAGCTAAATAAACTTGTGTTTGCCTTCTAATAATCTTCTAATCAGAAATATTGGATAAATTCACTCATTTTAAAGATCCTTTCTCTTAACAATATATCATTTTTTGCAGTGTAATTATTCCATTTGTACAATATCGGACTGTGGTAACATTTTAAACGTTTTATCATTTGTCTGTAACATGAGTGAGTAACACTGACATCACACTCATAAATCCAACTTCAGTAAACATTTCTGCTTGTTTCGTCTTCGTTTTCTTGACTCCTGGATGTTTTTGAGGAACTAGCGGAGGTAGCCGGACGGAGAAATGTGTTAGTTTTTTTGCCGCGCTAGTGCAGTGTGTCACGGCGGCAGAAAAAGATGAAAAATAACATGAAGACTTTTAACTTAAATGTGGCTTATAATGTTTGTAGCTGTAATATTTCAACGTAGTAACACACAAACTCGTTATAGAGCAATGTTTGTAATATTAATTCATAAAATTAATGATGTCAGAGCTTTTGTGACAAAATAAACACCTGATTATACACTTTCTCTACTTTTCTGAGTTTATACCCATTTTATGCTAAGTTGTATAATTCTGTGTAATAAAAATAAGTCAGGTTAGAGCTTAGAGTCGAGCTTGTGGATTGAGCGTAATGAGACGTGTGTTTGAGTTCCTTGGGACTGCTCTCGGCTCTGAGGACGTTGTGCGAAGCTGGCTGTCTGATTGTGTTATTATGGCTGCACTGATCAGCGACTCCTCACCACCTGTGGGTGATAATCAACATTGATAAACTTGTCTGAGCGAGACGTCACATGTGGCCGTGACTCACTCGCTCCATTCATTCATTTCATATGTTTAGTCATCGTCTGTTTCTTCATTCTGGACATAACAGTAAGCGTGTTTTATTACATCTCACTGCAAGCAGGACATTTGAAGATTCACACACAGATTCCCTCCACTTCAGGAGTATAAGTGTGAGGTCATGTGGTACAACGTCTCGACACTGATTGGTCATTGGTCAGGTTTATGAGGAAATGCGGCAGAATCTTCAGCTGATAAATCGATCAAGATTGTGATTTTATACTAGATAGATAGATAGATAGATAGATAGATAGATAGATAGATAGATAGATAAGGAATGAAAGTAAAAGAAAGAAATACTGATATAGATAAAGGGACAGAGAAATGATAGAGAGAAAGACAGAAAGAAAAAGAAAGACGGAAAGAGACAGAGAGGGGGAGAGAGAGACAGGGATAGAGAGAGAAACAGACAGGGAGAAAGACAGGCAGGAAGAGAGACAGACACAGATAGAGAGAGACAGACAGGGATAGAGAGAGAGAAACAGGGATACAGGGAGAGAGAGAGACAGGCAAGGACAGACAGACAGGCAGAGAGACAGACAGACACAGATAGAGAGAGCGAGACAGACAGGGATAGAGAGAGAGACAGACAGGGAGAGAGCAAGACAAACAGGGATAGAGACAGGCAGGAATAGAGAGACAGACAGGCACAGAGACAGACAGGGAAAGAGAGAGCGAGACAAACCGGGAGAGAGAGAGCGAGACAGACACGCATAGAGAGAGAGAGACAGACAGGGATAGAGAGAGAGCGAGACAGACAGGCAGAGAGAGAGAAACAGACAGGGATAGAGAGAGAGCGAGACAGACAGGCAGAGAGAGACAGACAGACAGGCAGAGAGGTGTGTGTGAGGTGCTGCTGTGAGATCGGGGTGTTACATTCCACAGTTGGGTGAGTGTGTGTGTGTGTGTGTGTGTGTGTGTGGAGGGAGGACACAGCTGGGCTTTGTGTTACTCAGCAAACACACTGATGCCCTGAACCTGACACACACACACGCGCGCGCGCGCACACACACACACACACACACACACACACACGCACACATGTTCAGTGAGATCAACTCCAGTTCCATGAAGCTTTAGTTCCTCCATCTAAATGAAGCTGAGATGTGTTTTGTGCTGCAGCAGTAATTAATGAACTCATTCAGACTTCAGTTTAACATCCAGCACTGAATCTGTCACTCTCTGTGGACCGAAGGACAAAATCACAGAGAGAATAAACACTCGCAGCTCCATCGCTTTCTTCCTCAGCTCACGCTCTATTGTCAGGGGCTAGCTTAGCTGCACTAGCATCGTAGCTCCAGTTCAAAACAAACACTCACTCGGCTCAGCGATTACATTTGTGTTTGATCAATTTAAAGAGTTTAAAGTAAAATGTTCAACATTGTACTTCTGTCATTTCAAGAGAAAAATATTTACAGCAGACGTCACAAGCTCCTTACACAACAGCAAATGAGCGTGTTGTTTATTGCAAGCACTCAGTGAGTCCAAACTGTACACACACACACACAGAGCACTTATTTTTATTCCAACATGCAACTGAGTTACCATTATGGGAACAGACCAAAGGGCACACACTCGGCGGCCTAATTAGCATCAATCCCCGATATCAGATCTAAGCGTCTCTCTGGGGAGCGCTGTATCTCCTCCTTCAGGAGTTTTCTCGAAGCTTGCACAAGTAAAAGTTATTTTAAGTGACTTTTTTTTTTTCAAACAACAGGAAAATTATGAACTGTTTTTGAAGTTTTTATTGCTGCAGATTCCACCACAGATCTGATGTGTGTTTTCCCTGTGTGTGTTTATTGTGCTTGGATAAACAAGAAGTTTTTTTTGTTAAGAGACATTTATTTAACATTGATGGAACGAGTCTCCAGTGTCATCGCTTTGTAACAGTCAGAGTTGAAGCTGTAACTTTTTTTGCTTCTTTGCAGTTTCTCTGTAATTTGACAAGCTGCATTTTTTACTTAATGAGAGTGAAAATTGTTGATTAGCTGCTGTAACGTAAGGGACAATAGAAACTTGTTTCACAATGCATTGAATGTAACTATAACTAGATAAAGAGTAGGAGGTGTCTTGTTTAATTAATAAAAATGTAACAGTAGATAAGTTAGTGTGGTGTAAGAGGAATGAAGCACTTGGGGACATTGTGTTATAGGAAAATAATCAGCTTCGTCATACCACACCGTTACTGATCCTCATGTGTATGCTCATAAACGCCAATCAGACATTACTTACCAAGCTAATTTACATTTAGCCACGCCCACAAATCTTCAAGAAGCTGAAAATGATAAAACAGCAACTAAACAGTGAAAGAGCGCCTCCTAAGTGCGGTGTGTGTAAAATCTTTCAATAGTGTTGCTCAGCCATTGCGCCAGCTCTTCCTCCTTTTATAGGGTGCCATTACTTTTGTCCTAATTGAATGGTGAGTTGCGAGTAAGTGATTTATACTTTTTCCGCCCGGACTAGATTTCATCAACATCACATTTCTTGTGTAAAAGCTCCAGAGAACAATTTATGAATAGAGGTAGATGGAGAGGGAGAAACAGACAGGGAGATAGACAGACAGATGGATAGAGAGGGAGAGAAACAGACAGAGAGACAGACAGGGAGAGACAAGAGAAACAGACAGGGATAGAGAGAGAGAGACAGAGAAACAGACATGGATAGAGAGAGAGAGACAGACAGGGAGAGAGACAGAGAAATAGACAGGAAGAGAGAGAGAGACAGGTAGTGAGACAGAGAAACCGACAGGGAGAGAGAGACAGACAGGGAGAGAGACAAAGAGACAGGGAGAGAGACAGAGAAACAGACAGGGAGAGAGAGAGACAGGCAGAGAGACAGAGAAACAGACAGGGATAGAGAGAGGCGGACAGGGAGAGAGACAGAAACAGACAGGGATAGAGAGAGAGACAGACAGGGAGAGAGACAAGGAGACAGACAGGGATAGAGAGAGATGGAGAGAGAGAAACAGACAGGGAGAGAGAGAGACAGACAGGGAGAGAGACAAAGAGACAGGGAGAGAGGCAGACAGGGAGAGAGACAGAGAAACAGACAGGGAGAGAGAGACAGACAGGGAGATAGACAGACGGAGAGAGAGATAAACAGACAGGGAGAGAGACAGAGAAACAGACAGGGAGAGAGAAAGAGAGACAGACAGGGAGAGAGACAGAGAAACAGACAGGGATAGAGGGAGAGAGACAGATAGAGAGAGAGACAGACAGGGAGAGAGACAGAGAAACAGACGGAGAGAGAGAGGCAGACAGGGAGAGAGAGAGAGAGAAACAGACAGGGAGATAGACAGACAGATGGATAGAGAGGGGGAGAGAGACAGAGAAACAGACAGGGATAGAGAGATAGAGAGACAGACAGGGAGAAAGACAGAGAGACAGACAGGGATAGAGAGAGAGACAGGGAGAGAGACAGAGAAACAGACAGGGATAGAGAGAGAGACAGACAGGGAGAGAGAGAGAGAGACAGAGAAATGGACAGGGAGAGAGAGGCAGACAGGGAGAGAGAGAGAGAAACAGACAGATGGATAGAGGGAGAGAGACAGACAGGGAGAGACAGAGAAACAGACAGAGAGAGAGAGAAGAGGCAGACAGGGAGAGAGACAGAGAAACAAACAGGGAGAGAAAGAGAGATAGACAGACAGGGAGAGAGAGAGAGAAACAGACAGGGAGATAGACAGACAGATGGATAGAGAGGGAGAGAGACAGACATAGAGATAGACAGACAGAGATAGAGATAGACAGTTTGTTTAAATTCATCACTTTTGCGTGTAAATGTTTTTGAATCCAAACTGAATTAAAAATTCTCACCATGTTTACAAAAGTTTGATTTTCTTTATTCTCATGTCTATTCTCATAAACACCAATCAGACATTAATTACTAAGCTAATTTACATTTAGCCACGCCTGCAAATCTCCTGAAAATGCTGAAAATGACAAAACAGCAACTAAACAGTGAAAGAGCGCCTCCTAAGTGCGGTGTGTGTAAAATCTTTCAATAGTGTAGCTCAGCCATTGCGCCAGCTCTTCCTCCTTTTTATAGGGTGCCATTACTTTTGTCCTAATTGAATGGTGAGTTGCGAATAAGTGATTTAAACTTTTTCCGACCGGACTAGATTTCATCAACATCACATTTCTTGTGTAAAAGCTCCAGAGAACAATTTGCCAACAAATATGTTCATGTGCCATGTGATACAAACCTTTTTTTTTTTTTTTGCTTGTTCATTTCACAAAATCAGACGTTGCCATGCCTTCCCAAAAAACAACTTGTCGATATTTCTTTATCATCCAAAAGTGTTCCAGCTTACCCTGAAATGTCACCTCTCTGTTGTCGGGTTCTACACAGAACCTGTAACAGACAAACAGAAGAGCAGATTAATCCTGAATACTTCATTAATTCTTCTGGAAGTGAGATTCCACAGGCAAGCTGGGGACGTTCTCAAACTCAGGAGGGAGGCGGGAAGCCGCATACATCTGTCAGTGTGTGTGTGTGTGTGTGTGTGTGTGTGTGTGTGTGGGTTAGGGATTCCCCTGATGAGATTCAGGAGTGTGCCTTTGTTCCACCGGCGGAATTCTAGTGTCTTTCTCCCCCTTTCCTTTGACAAAAGCAGTAGAATAATCCATTGGTACGACCCGGACAACGAGGGAGGGGTTGAGGGGTAAAGAGTGAGAGAGAAAAAGGTGGGGGGAACCCTGCGGGGCAAAAAGGGGTGTTGTGTGTGTAGGGGGGGGGTGTTGTCATTGTTGTGTGCAGGTCAGATTGTCTGTTTTTTCAGCAGTGAAGGAAGTTGAATGACTGAGTGAATGGGAGTGAACAAGGGGTGGAGAGACGGAGAGAGAGGGAGGGAGGGAGGAGAGCTTTACTGCCGCTCTCACACTCCCTCAGGACGACTCGCACAGCTGACTCTCTGAGTTTTTGTGAGCGTGAGTTCGACACACACACACACCGTCCCAGCCATGGACAATCCTGACCCACGTCCCTCTCCAGACATGACGGATCTGTAGCACTCCCTGGATTTTAATCTGCACTCATCCTCATTTGGATTATTTATTCATTCCCTGTGCGTTATTTATTTGAGGAGGACGGCATGCACACGCGAGCCCAATCCCGCAGCTGTGACAATTACCTGGGCATAAAGGTGAGACACGCCGCGTCTGTCCCACTGTATTCAAACAAAATGTTATGAGTCCTGAGTACAACGAGTCCTGCTGTTTAGGTATAGATCTGTGGGTGTGTGTGTACGTTTGGCAAAAAATGGAAAAAATACCACTTAAGTCACACATTGCACTATATGTGATTATGGAAGGTTTGTGTGCAAAAGAGCATTGGTACATTTAAAAGAAATAAAAAATCAGTCCACAAGTTTGTTAAACCATGACGCCTACTTAGGGAGCCTGCTCCCAAACAAAGAACAGGGAGATCTACAATACTGTGACGTAGTGACGATAACAATATCGTGTCCAATATCTCAATTTATCGCTTAACCAATTATCAGCACATGCCTAGTGGAGAGCGACCCCAGCACTTTGTCAGTTTGTATAAACGCATCCGCGGAATAAATAAACATAATATCGTTATAAAAGTAATAAACGTATTTCTGAAGTTTTGATTTTTTTCAGTGAAAGGAAAGATCAGAGCTCTTTGCTTTCATGAACTGTTTTAGGCATTTGTTAATTCTCATGTAAATAGAAGAAGGAACGATTCAAAGCTTCCTGTCCTTCACAGATTCAACACATGGGTGTGGTTTTTTTTTTTTATCTCAATGTTTTTATATCATAGCATTTGCTCGACATTTTATCCCAGATTACAGTCCTGTTGAAGGTTGTCTGGTGAACAGAATTAAAGAAACACACTGCATGAATGTCCTGAGGTTGCTGACTGATGAGCACTCCTGTGTCAACTCAGGGGCGGAGCTTAAACTCAATTTGACCAGCCAATCACAAGCCGGATGTGAATATCACCGCTAACATTGTCAGGTTTGATTTAATGCATACAGGTTTTAATTAGAGAATATAAAAGCTAGCGAGGAACTAAATTATCGTTACCCAGCTACCTGTTTAGATGAGCAAATAACAACGTAGCTAAGCATCTGACATGTCATGCTGTAGTGAAACAATTGGATGACGAAGTCATGTGATTAAGATTCAGCTTAAGCTCCAACCATTTTCGGCATTCGGTTTTCATGACTTGTTTGCCAAATATTTAGCAAAGCAAGTTTAAAACTTGTACGTTTATGGATAAAACTTTGACGTCTTGAATGCAATTACAGATTCAAAAAGACTTTTTTTTCCATCTGTTTGCAATTCACATTTCTGCTGTGTTCGCACCTTGACGGTGTGTTTGCATTCACACTGCTGTTCAATCCGTAACATATTAAAGCCTCTTAAGTGACCACTCCCCACACACACACACACACACACACGCGCGCGCGCACACACACATTACACTCCATCATTCAGTGCAGCAGCTTTTGTTGCTCGCTTTCCTCTAAAGAGAGTGTATACTCTATCTACTCACACTCCCCCCTCTGAAAAAGTCTGAAAATGTCTCTCTCTCTCACACACACACACACACACAGATATACACACACGAAAGCAGACACTACAATAGCCACTGAAGTGCTACTTGAGTGCGAAGTGGATCCTTCAATCAAAAAGCCGTAATTGTCTCTACCGGTTGCATGGTCGTATCCCAAATCCTAATTACAGTCCATGTACTGTGTGTGTGTGGTGGCAGAAGGGGCGGAGTCTGTTCTAAATATCTTCTCCTAAACATCTAGCCCACTTTGCACTTTCATATCACTATAATTGCACAGAAAAAAAAGCATTTAATTAAATTACTTTGCACAGCCAGTAGTGTACAACTCTCACCATTTCTCCCCCAACCAGCTGCGTGAAACATCTCATCAACCAGTCGTTTCATTAATGAAGGAAAACGACGCTTCATTCGAAACTCAACCGCTGTTCCGTCTTTGATCTATTTGGGTCAGCGCTTTTTCTTTTGTCGCCGAAGGAACATGCCACACCCCTGATCGTAACAGGAGTAGTTTCAGAGCCTTTGAACCTGACAGAATTGCACAGCGCTGATGAACTCTTGGATTCTGATTGGTCGGAAAGTGTTGATTAACGTATAACAGCAGCAAATTATGGGTTTATGTTTCTATGAATGCGCTCTTTCTAATACATTATTGTTTCTATAGTAACAGCTCAGCTTTAACACTTGTAATAATCATTGATGTAGTGAAGTTTTCTGTAAGGAGAAATGTGTTCATTTGGTATTTATGGAAGGAGTCTCCAGTGTCAGTGCCACTGAGAAGTTTACACTTCATTGTGGTTTCCTTTTCACATTTCTTTCTTAACTTTAAGAAAAAAAAAGAGAGTGAGCCGCTATAACGTAAGTGAGAATTAGTTTCTCAGGGCATGAAATGTAACGACAAATGGATTTTTAAAAAATGATATCGTTCTTTAATAAATACAAATTTGTGATCGTTTTCAAGTTGCTGTAGCGTTAGAGGAATAAAACACTCAGAGCTGTGCAGAACACCAGCGGAAACTCTGCTACACTGATTATTTTACTGTAAATGCAACACACACACACACACAGGTTTATTCCACAGTGCCTTCCAAGACTGTCTTTTGCTCCGCTTTTTGAAAATGTCTCTAATTCCAGGGACTTGAAGTGAGTTTTTGTTTCCGTGCCGCAGTGAAAAGCTCCGTCGCTCGGCTGGTTTCAATGCTGTCGTTCTCACGTTACTCAGAAACGGTGCAGTCACAGAGTCACGCACTGCTGGAGGTCTGGAGCGCAACCAGCTTTGGGTTTCCGACCCCCTGCATCCATCCACCTGCTGATGCGCAGGACCCTTCTAGAATGGCAAAGAAACGTAGTACCGCCTTCTGAGATGCTGTAACGGCCGGAAAGCCGATTAGAATGAAGAGAAAGAGACACGAATATGGATCATACAGCTGTGTGGTCTAAAAATATCACCAGCTGCTGATGAGAAATAAAAAGGAAAATAATTATGATGCGCATGCTTTGATTGAATATATTAAAGAAACAAGAAGAGCCAGAGCTTCTCAGAGTTCCTGAGTTGTGACATGATTGTGGTGTTTCTCATTGTGGTGGAACTCACGTTTACACCGTGTGCATGAGAGACTCAGTCACTCGCCCACTTTTTATCTGCGTCCAGTTCTTCCCAGTTGATGGTTCGACTTCTTGAGTGTATCGTGTTCACCTCCCCATGTCAAAACTTTCATCAGACCTTACTGTGAAGAGTTCTCGAGCCACTCTCATGGCCTCTGAGCTTAAACATTATTCGAATAGGGTGTGTGTGATTGATTAATGTCCACTCAGGAGGTTATTGAGAGAGCACTGTGTATACAGTGCAGCAGAGGGGACACACTGTTCACCTGGGGGTGTCTCTCTCTCTCTCTCTCTCTCTCTCTCTCACACACACATACGGTACTCCTGACTGACCAGGTACAAGAGCGTCTTCTCGAACTGCACTTGTTCTGCTTCAGTTGCTTTATTTATCTCCGTCTCTTTTTAAGTCCTTCTTCAAACGAGACACTTCTGAGCCTCATGTTTGGTCTACAGGGGTTTTACGTCTAGCTTTAGAGCAGTATGTGTGCATGCATGTGCATGTGTGTGCATGTGTGTGTGTGTGTGTGTGTCTCTGGGCTTTGAGTGAGTGAATATGTACTGTATAATCTATATATGTGTAATCTGTAAGTGAAAAAGGATTCGTCTCAGTATTTTGACTGATTGATTGAGGTCAAAGCTCAGTGGTGTATGCAGGCATTTCCTCAGCTCTGTAAACATTTTCCTGAACAAAGCAGGTTCCCCTCATGCGCTTCTCATCCACGGCGCCAGCAGAACCCGAAGAACGGCTCTCGGAGACTTTTAAAAATGCGTAGCGATGACTTTCCTGCCATTGTTGTCCTTCCTCCAGTAAACAGCACTGAGTTTTCCTCCTCCCTGTGGCATGCAGATCAGCGCGCGCGCACACACACACACACACACACTGTGTTACATCAAACACACACCTGAGCCAAGTGTAAGAATCTTACGACTTTTTCTCTGATGTCTCAGGGTCACGATGTCGTAATCACCTCCAGCTTTCCTTACAGGGACACAGTCACAAGCAACTCTTCCTGAGCCAAGGAACTGATTCATGAGTCACTTTTTTAACAGGATACGTTTTTAAAACGCTGATGTTAATGTGAAGAGAATGTGATGAAGAGCTAAATGCTATGGCTATCTTGCTAGATAGATAGAGATAATAGATATGATAATTAGAAGTAGCGATTAAATCATGGAAGCCTTTGAGAGCCCAGGTGATTTGACTCAGAGTCGTCATTTTGAGAATCAAGGTGAGTCGAATCAGATTCGTCACTTTGAGAGTCAAGGTGAGTCAAGTCAGAGTCGTCAACTTCCTTAAAATGCTTGTATGAACTCAACCTTTGGCTCATTGTCAGAGCCGGGGTCAGAGGTCACAGCCCAAGCGGCAGAAAATCCCGGAAAAAGTCAGACTTTCCACTCTCGCTGTGTTATTGTCCAGACCATGACGTCACTTGACAGGTGTTTCCTCTGACATGCACTAAGAGTACGGGACATGGCCTGCGACCTCCTGACATCCTATCGTGTGTGTGTGCGCGCACACGTGTATATGTATGCGACCCGTTTGTCTCACAGGAGGGGTCGGAAAGTCAATGCCACTCACATTCACCACCGCCAAAACAAATAGAACGATGCACAAGTTTCTTTTGACTCATTATTTACAATAATACACTCGTCTGTCACATCGCTTAGCCTCACTTTTGCACATTTCCACTCTGATGAACTCTCCTCGTTCATATTTGTTTCATTCTTGTTAGCACCAGAGTTAAAATTTAACGCTAAGAAAAAGAAATAATGTGTACATATGAAAAGCTTAAAAATGATGAATGTTAATGATATAAACTGGAAAAGAAAGCTAGCGGGACATTAATAAGAACGATTATAAAGAAATATGTCTAAGATAGCTAAAGGAGGTTAGCATGACAAGATGCTAGCGTGCTCAAACAATTGAGCTAGCCTTTTAAACACTTTAAGAAGAAATGAGATTCTCAGTGTTTTTCACTTTGTTTGTTTTTAATGAAAGGAAGATCTTTTTATTTTTATGTATTGACTGCGATGCTTATCCTGAATTTATTTTACGCGAGAGTGAGAGTAATTAGCCAAAATATATTTGCGTAAAATCTTTTTAGTTGTAATTATTCCAGGAAGAGATGTGCACGTTTTAAGTGAACATGTTACGTTTATGCAAGCTGATGCTGGATAGAAACTAAACCCTCTATTGCTTTTACCTTTTAAAGCTTTTTTCGATGTTAGTCTTAGGCCTTGGTTGAATTTAGCAGAAGTAATCTGTACTATCTGTACTATTTACAAGCCAGTTAAATTCCGACAATTAAAACGAAAGCCCACTGAAATATGCTGTTTCACTCGGAAGAAAAATGCATCTGAATTTCTGTCCAGTTGCTCCACATGATGTAAAAGTGATATTACTTGTTTAAGTTTGTGTGTGTGTGTGTCTGTGTGTTAGGACTCAGAGTCATTAGACAGCTGTATCCAGAGCACTCTGTCATCAGTGTACGCGCCGTTCGGGGCGACGGCGTCCACGGTGCTGCTGCAGCTCTTCAGCGTGGTGGAGCGTCAGTACGGTGGAGACGGCCTGCGCTGCTTCATCGACTTCCTCCTGCCTGCCAAGAGGATCTTACACACCATCCAGAGAGAGAGCTGTGTGAGTACACACACACACACACACAAATCAGTGAACATTTTATTCCTGTCCCTTAGTGTTATGGACTTGGATACTGCAGTATATCTGGAAACTTCCAGGGAAACGATTATAATCTTCATGGTGGTTGAATTAAATGCTCTCTAGAGCATATACATCCTGCATCCAGGGGCGTGTCATGCTTGACAGTAGAATCTCATTAGCAGTAACGAGCAGTAGGACAATTTTTAACTGAGAGTCTAACTGAGAGTTTAGAGTTTATTTATTTGGAAGAGGGCAAAGTTTGTGCCGTCATGTGACTTTTCAGAAGCGTGTTTTACAAAATTCTCAGACTGAAAGAGAATCCTGTCTTTATGCCCCATCTCCATTAGCGTGAGTCAGCGATATTTAATCCACCACTCTGACGCAGTGATGACCCTGCAGCTCTCTGCGCCCGTCCTTCTGACGTTCAACTTCGGCTCAAGCACGTATTCCAGAAACATCTAGAATATCGTCCTGGTTAAAGTGGACAGGCGTGTGCTGAGAAATCCTCCACCGCTCAAAAAAGGCTCTCGTTATAAACTCGCTGTCCAGATTTAGCTCACTTGATGAGGTTTGTTTATAGTGGGCGGGGCTGTGGCATATCTTGAACGCCATTGGCAGTTGTGGAAGTCAGTCATACGCTTTGGTACGATGTTGTTCTAGCTTTCTGTTTGCGAAGGAAACAAAACAACATACAGAATCGAATCACGGCTCTCAAGACGTTTCATGGAGACTTTTGTCTGAATTATGATCTTCATAAACGTAAAGAACATTCGATTCCATTTGTGTCCAGGAAGTCGATAATGTAAATATATAAATACGCTTAAGATGACAGAACATTTTGTAGAATATGTGATTAATGAGCTGTTATGACGAAATAATCTCGAAAATAAAATAAAAACATCACATATTCTGCAGGCTCTAACAGTCGTAATGAATTACGGCATCTTCTGTCTTGGATCACTGTAAATCTTTGCCATCTTACAGGTTATGAATGTCTTATGAAGGCCTTATGTAGGTATTTTAAAATGGAAGCTTTTTTGAGAAAAAATGTTGACAATGTCATACAGGGAGTCATTCTGATGGTGCAAGGAGTGAAGTTGTGTAGTGGGCGTGGCCGAGGTTTTTGTAACTGCGTTGTAACAGTTCCTGATGTGGGTGGAGCACAGAAGCACGGCAGGCGAGAGTTGATGTTCACATACACACTTTTTATT
>JAOBAM010000011.1:41619939-41630489 GCA_025212355.1 Notarius kessleri
AGCCTTTCGGATGAGAGGTGAAACGTCTTCAAGAATCTTCAAGCAAGTCCAGTTGCTCTCTTCTACCACCTACAGAAGCTCTGTATGAGCTTGACCTCCCCCCCCAAAAAAAACCCCATCTACTCCTAAAGACTAGAAAATGCTTCGTGTAATCGATGCTTTCTGTAGACGAGTATTTTTTTTTAAAAGCCTTCTTTCAAATTGTGATGTTTAGAATTACGAGTCATTTTAACCGTTGCTGGATTTCTAGTTAAACCTAATATGCACTGCACTCACACACTGAGTAGAAACGCACAAAACAGCACAGATATGCTAAATTATTAGCAATATGAATGTAAATACTAAGGTATGTTGCTGCATGGATAGATTTAGAGGGGTGTGTGTGTGTGTGTGTGTGTGTGTGTGTGTGCGCGCACATTAGTTTCCAAAACTGTGTAGTTTGTTGGTAGGAATCCTGTTTTTATCCATCTTTCGTGTTTTTAGATGAGTTGAGAATGATGGGAGCTCAGATACTGGGGTTATTAGAGGAGATGATGATGTCTAAAGCTACGAAAGACAGTGTGTTTGCGTACCATTAAGCAGGGTTTGGCCGCTTTCATACTTGGTCATTGTACTTTTTTTAATTTTGGAAACTATGACCAAAAATAAATAAATTTCCCTCTGAAAGTCAGCGGAATTGTGTTTGCCTAAGAGGCTAAACGTGCTGATGGTGAAGTAGAAACTCCAAGTATGAAAGCAGCCTTAATGCATGTTTAGGGTTTCAAAAGGTCATTTTAAAGACGCGGTTCTCTCAGGTTGTGAGATGCAACTTCCATTCCAAGTTTGGGTTTATTAATCAAAAACAGGAACTGAACCAAACAGAAGTGACTAAGTGGCCTGCGTCATCATTACAACCGCACTCGTGAAGTTCAGCAGTTCAGATCAGCAGCAGCTAAATCGCTGATTAATCAGGTCACAGACGAAGATGTCTTAAATTTGTCTTTCATCGGAAACCATAGCACCAACAAACCAGACAGGTCTGGTCTGTTTTCTGTGATGAGATGAAGAACCAAAAAAAAAAAAAAAAACCCCACACACCATTTGCACTAGCCCCTTTGGTACTGGAGGAAAACTTTGATGGAAAACACACTGATCTACTTTGTGCAGTGGATAAATGCATGTGGATTAAATAATGTTCATTAAAGGTGGACAATGTGATGATGCTCAAGATTCAATCTTCCACTCATTTGCATGTTTCACAAACAGATCATCCTGAAAATGTTTAGGGGAGGGAAAAAAAAAAAAAAAAAAAAGGATGTTTACTCACTGAAACTTCAGGAACCTTGCGAGAGACGGATATACCCAGTGGTATCATGAAAACGTTTGTCCATTTCTCATCGCTAACCCCGTTTCCTGAAATGGGTTCTGAGAAATTTCATGAACCATTCATATCAATTTGCATTACAATCCCAGAGACTTGCTTTGTCAGCTGGACATGTAACTAATGCGCTGCTCTGGGTTTTTTTTTTTATCATGGGGAAAAGATCTTTGTACTAATTAGTTATAAAGGTTGTCATGCCATGTTTATTTTCGTGTCAGTTCTTGGTGCAGCACCACCTCGTCCTTCCTTCGGCGTGAACCGGATTACTGACTTAACAGTTGAAACCTGTACAAGCGTTCTGCTCTTTCCAAATACAAACACAGATAAGGAATGTTTTGAAGAGATCGATGTTTAATTAAGATATTTACAACATTTAACAAGGCAAAAAGAGTCATGTTATGGTGTACTGAATCAGAAATAAGTTAGGTTATAATGTGTTATAAGGAAAAGAAGTACAGAGCAGACAGCATCACTTAGCCATACATAAAGTTAGCAAATACTCCCCAAAAACAGCCAACAGTAAGAGTGAGCTGATGGTAGTTGGAGGCAGCCGGCATTACCGAAATGTGAACTGGTCCGCGCTAGCTTTCAGTTGCATGCTAATAAAATTAGCACTTTTTTTTTTTGTCCGGTTCTTTCCATCTTCCAACTTGGTCATAGCTGATAAGAAGTAGGCCACGATGCAAGCAGCAAAGTGGAACGAAAGGAATCTGTGCAATAGAAGAAGTAGTAACCATGTCAACTGCTCCGAATTACGAAGTGAAATGGGATTTGAAAGAGGAACCCCATTTTTTTTTTCAGTTTAAAGACTTAAGAAAATCAAAAACACTGATAAATCCAGTGTCCCTTTCTCTCAAATTAAAGTGCTCAGCGAGTCCACTTTTTGATTTCCATTCTATCTCCACTATTAAAGACATATTTGGTGTTGAAATGCAGATGTCCATTAAGAAGGCCTGGCTCATCTTCAGAAGAAGAGTGCATGCTGGGGAACAGCTTTAAGGAACAAGGAGGTCAGTACTAGAAAAAGTACAGAACGAAAAAAGATACACAGTGAAACTGTCCCAGAGATGCAGGCCACGGACAAGAAGTCAGGAATCTGTGCATGTCCCGGCTACGATATAACGGATTAAAGTAATAAAGGCTGTTAGCCAGCTGATAAGCAGCGAAAAACACTAAAATGGTAGTGATCTGGGAATATAGTACACTGAGGCACAAACAGAAGTGCCCTCATCAAAAGGGATTCCAGGAAAATCAGGACTTGTTGAGAGTCCAGAGGGGATCCAGGGTGCTGAGTGGGTCATCTCCATTTGGAGGACCCTGCAGACCCTGGCCTTCCTGTGCCTGGAAGAAACTTTGCTTGCTGATTCGTGGTTTGCCACGGCAACCGTTGTCGAGTGTAAAAGCCTCAGGTGTTAGCGAAGCCAGAAGGTCCAAGGATGAAGATGCTGGAGGAGCTACTTCAGGTGCAGGATGATTGTTGGAGACTGGCAAGGTTGTGGATCCCTCAAACCCGTTCCCCGGGTGGTTCGGAGGTGAAGGAGACGGCATCTTACCTGGAGAAGCAGGGCAGGAAAGTGGGGGACTCAGTGAGGCAGGAACAGTATCCGTTGGAGAAGCAGCCTGGAGGTCTTGGACGAGCGACAACTCTGGTTCTAATCCTGCAGCAACAGACGGCATTGATTGAAAGTCCTGATTTGGGTCTTGGTCAGACTCGGTGCTGGGTGGGCGGATACTTAGCCTAGCAACCGTAGCCTGGATGGAGCTAATGGGCATGTCGCCTCCAAGAACGATATCCTGAGCCTCTGGGTGCGAGTACTGCTACACAGACACATCAACGTTTTTTGTTAGATCAGAGTTCATCAGTGCGAAGGTAACTTCATACAAATATACTGCAGAGTCTGGCGTGTTAAAGCACAGTAAAGTACAAATTTAGACACCAATGACCAAAGTATTTCACCTTAACCGCTGTGCTGTTTGTCGACTTTTGGCTCGGGGTGGTAATGATGCCGCGACGCTGAAGCACCTGCTCTGCATGTTTAAGGACTGCCTCGTGGCAGAATTTTAGGTGTAACTGTATAAAACATCATGACAAGAAAACATCGTCAAGTCTTTTACCCAGAAACCTAGATTTGTCCAGTTTCACACAACATTTAGATTAGATTAACCCTAGTCGAAACACAGAATTACAATTAATTAAAAAAAAAACCACCACAACACACCCTTGTTGATGTGACACCCACAAGAAACCACACACCTTCTCCTGCAGCATGTTCTTCCTCTGTTGTCTCATCTTCCTCACCAGCTGGGACAGGTCAGGTATACCATTCCCAGCCTCCAACTCTTGTAGTGCAGCATACAACAAGCAGAAGGCTCCGGTTCGGCCAACCCCAGAGCTGAAATTTATAAGCACCCATGGTAAATGTGTGTTTGAATTTTTGACTACCAAAAATGGTGCAAGTTGTACATTTGCATAATTTACCTGCAGTGCACAACAACAGGTGTGTGTAAAGGCCGCTGGAGAAGGTAATGTCCGTGAACTTCCTGAATGAAGCGAATGAGGTTACTTTTGCTCTCTGGCAAGCCACTGTTTAGAGAAAAGAGAGAGAAAAAGCTGCGTTCTTCACTAATCCCTTTGATTAAAGATAACCCTGTGTCTTTTTGTGCATTGGATCCTTACAGTTCAGGCCACGAGGTGAACTGTAAGTGGATGACTGTGCGCTTCAGGCTCTGATCTCGATACTGCAATCCAATCATGCGCTCCACATGAGTCGCTGTGTTTTTCTGGGTAGTCAGGCAGAGTGTGATTGAGCCTTGAGTGATCTGCTGTCCTCTTTCAGATGGAAAGTAGCGCAGGACTTTTTGCTGTAAAAGAAACCAAAAAAAATTGCTTACGGCTCAAAAATTGAGTGGTCTGACAAAGCCTCATAATGAGTGTGTAGGCCTTACCTTCTCAAGTTCTTGCTCAGACACCAACATTACAATTAGAGACACTTTCTGTTCGTAGACCATGAGCCAGAAATCAGCAGCAGTTCCGGTAAGGGGAGCCTGCGTTGCAATAAGACGGGGACAGTATGGTGAAAGATCCTCGATAAAGCTGGCGTTGATGTAGTCATCTTTGCCAGAGTCCAAGACAACTCGATTGCAGTCGTAAGGCATGACGTCCTGGTGGCGGTTTTTCATGGTGTAACACCGGGCTATGGCAATAGAGAGCTGACGAGAATCCTTCTCTTGCTGATCTTGCAGCTCCTTCCATCGAGCATCAAGTTCTGATAAACCTCCCTCTCCTGAGGGACGTTCCAAAGACTGGACAGTTAACCGAAACCTTTCAAGTTCTGCACAAAGCTGCGAGACCCTCTCTGGAGCCTGGTACGGATCACCTTGAATAATTTTCACACCCTCCGATTTCTTGCGATGCTGTTCATCTTGAGGATCAGCCTTGGTGGGTAATAAGACGTTGGCCGTGTCCTTGCTACCACCATGCTGACTTTCAGGGCTTGAAGAGAGAAGATCATCTGTACTGGAATTCTGGTGCTGAAACAGTGAGTTGGATGATTGCAAGGGACCAGATGAGGGAAGGGGTGCTGCCGCAGTCTGCGGTATTGCTGCTCCTGCAACAGGTGTGAGAGCCGGAGAGGGCCTCTGAGGCATGATACCTAGCGAGGAAGGCCCTGGTGATGGAGAAGGCGATGGGGCAGGCAGGACACTGCTTGGTGTCACCCCTGGTGCAGCTGAAGATGGTGGGATCATACCCTGAGGAAGTGACTGGAGTCCAGGTGTAACGACTGGCCCAGAATGCTGGATTGGTCCAGGAGGAACGATCCCAGCATGTGGACCAGGGTAAGATGCTGGTGCCACTGGTGGTACCTGTGGAGGCAGAGCCTGGGGCTGCTGAGGAACTGTGGACTGGTGGGGAACTATTGGAATACCACCAGGATAACCCACAGGTGTAGAGTGAGGGGGGAGATGGTGCTGAGGCAAGCTGATAGGTTGCTGGGTCATCTGTGGGGGCACTGAAGGACGAGGTCCAGGAGGGAGTTGTGAGGGAAGATTGCCATGGGGCTGTGAAGGGAGAGCAGTGGCATGCACTGGGAACTGTGTTGACAGAGAGGCTGGAGGTAACGGAGGCTGGACAGGGACTGGAACCCTTGGTGTGGTTGCTGGAAATGCTGGCTGGTAGGGAGAATGAATTTGTTGATGGGAGGGATGTGGTAATGGTTGGGAAACACTGGGCACTGGTGGATGAGATGGGTGAGGTAAAGACTGGGAAACAGCAGATACTGGTGGATGAGGAGGACGCAAGACTGGTTGGGAAGCTGCAGGCATTTGCAGTTGAGTGGGAGGAGACATTTGGGAGGAAGATGATGGTATTTGTGGCTGAGACAGTGGAGGTATTTGTTGTGCAGTAGGAGGCATTTGCCCATGGCCTGAAGGTGGTACCTGCTGTGAGGAAAGGGGTGTTTGTGGAGGTGGTATAGCATGTACTTGCTGATTGACTGGGGGCATATAGGGCTGGGAACAAGGGGGTATTTGTTGTTGTACATTTGGTAAACGTGGCATAGAAACTTGAGGCATCGGCTGGGAAGATGGGGGCATTTGTGGTTGCATGGAATGATGGGGCAGCTGATTTGGAGCAATGGCATTCACAGGTTGGCACCCAGGAACAAATGAAACAGGAGGATATACCTGCTGAGGCAGTGCAGATGGTGTAGAGTGAATATTAAATGGCCGTTGGTGAAGATTAGGTGGTCTTTGTTGTGCCATATGGTGTAGGTAGTGGGGCTGAGTTTGTTGTGGGAGCTGAGGCCCAGTTACAGGTACAGCTATCTGTTGTTGAGCTGACACCGGCTGGAAAAATGGCTGTGGTTGGCCCTGACTGCGAACTGGGGGAAACGGTTGATGGGGCTGCGACTGAGAAGCCTGTAGTCCCTGAGGCGGCTGGCTTATAGAAACACCAGGCTGTTGCAAATACCGAGCCTGAGAAGCCACTGGAGCAGAAGGATTATATACCGCAGGAGTGGGAACAGGGTGTCCAAGGGTGGATGCAGGTATAGCTGGCTGTCCTGGTGCTGGAGTGTAGCTGGGAATAGGTGTTTGTACACTATCCACGGTGGTGGTGGATGTCCGAATGGGAGCTGGTGAGCACGGTAGAGCTGTCTGGGTTTGTAAAGCTGGAGGACGATACCCAGGCACTGAAGGAAGGTGAGAGATTTGAGGGTTGGGCATCTGAGGAACCTGATGTTGCTGGGGCAGGGAGCCTGGTGGCAGACTGTGGCTGAAGCCCTGGGTTGGGGGAAGTGTTGTAAAACGGGAGATTTGTGCAAGTAGTTCAGGAGGTGGTAGGTTCGGAGGAAATTGGGGTGGTGCATAGAGAGCAGCTGCCCCTGGATGAAAAGCCTCTGGCATCATGGGAAGAGCAAGCTCAGGAGGTAAACTACGAAGATCTTCTGGCAAGTCTCCACCTAAGGCTAAAATAGCAGCATTCAGCTTGGCTATTTCAGGGTCCTCTATGCCAGAGGAATCCATATCTGGGGCTTTCTTTTGGGCTGGCTTTGGGGCTGTGGGTCTTTGAGGAACCTTTTTTTGGAGCTCTCTGTTGTAAGAAGTTGGAAAACAATGAAGATTACTGAGCATGTAAGGTGATTTAAACTTATCACAAACTAACAGGAACAAATGATTATATCAAAGCCTGCCCTTTGTAAATAAGACCGTGGCAGGGAGGTGAATGACAAAAGGGACAGTTAACGTGAAGAGAGAGTTTACATTTAAACATGCTTCAGCGCTCTTACTTTTCCAAAATGACTTGTCTCTCTTCATCCCTGGTCTTGCAGATGGCCTTGGCCCTTTCTAACAGACGAGAAGCTTTCGCCTCCAAGTCTTCATAAAACTCTTTTCCCTCCTGGGATTTTTTCATCAGGTCTTCATAGGCTTCATAAGAAGCAACAAGCATTTGCACTGTACTGTTCCATCTGCAGAGTAAACACGAAACATGAGTCTAATGCAAGAATTTCTACAGAAGTTAATTCAGAACATAAACCCATCCCTCTTGACTCTTACTTATGTTCTGTCTCGGCCAGGCTCTTGCGTACTGTTGCATACTGGACATTCGCATCCGTCAGTGCCTTCAGGATGTTCTCTTGAGCAGCTAGATTTTGATCGATGTACACCTTTACCTGCTCATACTTCTTCAGCTGCTCCTCAAACAACCTCTGAGAAGACAGATTAGAATATCCAACAAAATATCTAGCACACTTAAGTCAGTCATTAAGAATCACATGCTACATAAGCCAAATTCTAATCTAGTACCTTCATATCAGCCCTCTCGGTGGTAACTAAAGCAGCAGTGATGTCATCCTGCTGGATCAGCTCCCTCAGCTGCTTCTCAAGTGAACTGCGCTGGTCTTTCATCTCCTGTACTTTACCCAGAATCCTTTTCATGCACTGCAGACCTGCTACTTCATCTGGAAAAATGCCAACAAGTTAAAAATCTTCAGTTGGTGAGTTGCTTTATGAGTTTATTTCTATGGCACCCGTCCATGATGGAGAGAGATTTCTTTCTGCATGTACCTTCAGAAAGTTGTGGTCTGGGCAAGGCCTCTCTCAGAGTGTCCAGCGGTCCCCCCAGCAGTCGCAGGTTGCTAATGTGCAGATTCATGGCCCGATGAAGCTCCGTGTTGGTGAAGCTTGCTTTCTCATGGGCCTCCAGGTATTTCTCGAGGTCCCTACGGAGCTCAGCTATGGAGGCAGGTTGTGCTGGAACACTCTGCTTCCCTGCTACCTCCTCCAGCTTCCGGTCACCTGCTTCATCGTCATCTAACACTGACCGAATCTCCCTCAGGGAGGCCTCTACATCCGTGAACACACCTGATAGTACTGAGATAAATGGAGATACAAATGAGCGTGATGTATTTGTAGGACATTTCTAATTTAAAAAATGAAAAAACCCCACACCAACCCTGCATAGATTGTATGAGACTCTTTACTGTGTCCGGCCTCACACTCAAAGCAGCACACTTCTCCATGAGTACAGAGGGAATACTGTTGTACATGTCCATGTTGTCCACAGAGTCCGGGTCCAAATTCAGAGAGTCCATGAATTGTCTGAAGAAACAAGACTAGTTACGATAACACCTTTTAAAAAAAAAAAAAAAAAAGGCACAGAGAACTTGCACTCATCTTACAATAAAGTCTCGTTCTTGCTGTCTATTTTTGCCATGATGTCTCGGAGCAGCTTAGCCTTTTCTTCACTGTGGATGACAATTCTGTTATTAATCAATAATGCCAAGCTTGCGCTATAAAATACAAGCAGTTTTCATGGAAACAAGTCACTCGGAGAACACAGACCTCCACCAAGAACAAAAGCCAACTACGATATAGAAATTTGCAACCACAACCACTTTATATGTCTGGATATATTTCCAAAACTATTAGAATTATGGAAGTGCCCACATGTGTATCTCAGAGAATTACTGGTACCCATGAATGTGGATTGTGATATTGAGTCATTGCACTTCTACATTGGCTATATTCTGTCACTACTGCCATCTACTGGATTTTAAGATGTATATTATTGTTGAGCAATTTGTGGAGCCGCTCCATGACTCAGACCTAGTCCAAAATTTAACGTGTTCTTCCTTGGCCCATGCTACACCCTTCCACCAAGTTTCATGGAAATTGGGTCTGTAGGTTTTGTGCAAACAAACCGCACTGAAAACACAACCTCCTTGGCAGGGATAAATACGAGTTTTTAAGTGTTAGAAAATCATTCATTTTGGAAGTTTAATTATTAGCAACATTTCATGTTTCGCAAACACAACCTGTAGAGAGACGAAGCCTCATGAGCAGCCATAGGCACCAGCTTGGAGAAAATGTCTGGTCCTGTTACACTGGGGTCTGTTGGATTCACGGGTAAGGCTTTGACTAGCGGCGCACCTGGAGAAGATACGATTTTTAAGTCCAACAAAGCAGTTTGTTAGTAAACCTAGATATGTTGATGCATTATGTTGCCTGTAATAGCTTCAGCAGCATTTTTTAATAACATTCACACCATCACAAGAAAGATATTAAGAATTACGCACATCACTGTAACCCAAAATACCTTTAACAGAAGGAAGTGTCTCCAAAGATGGCACAGCCTCATGGTAAATGAAGTCATTGTCTTTTTTAGCAGAGTTAAATCTTCAAATAGAGAGATAAATAAAGGAAGTGACAAACATCTAAATAAAGTGCAAGTTGTGTGGTTGAGAATGAATGAGAGAGATGACACAACGTGGTTACTAACTTCCCTCCGATGACATCCATAGTGAAGCGCAAGGCTTCTTGAACGCTGTCCGGCTGGCCTTTAGCCAACTTTATCGCTTCGTTCAGTTTGTCTAGTGAACTCTGAAGATAAGTGAGCTGTGGAGGAACAAAAAATAAATACATTTCACAGTAGCCAAGACCCAATGCTTTTAGCTGCAGGTAAGAAAATTTAAGATTTTAAAAAGGATTTGCAGGAATTAGGGGACACAATGTCTGAGGTTAAAAAAAAAAAAAGTGATGAAAGTAAAGTAGGATGTTTACCCTTTCTCCATATTTCTGCTGCTCCTCGGCCTGCTTTCCCATATGCAGCTATGGAGAGAGACAAAAGACCAGCAAGACCATACTGAAAACATTCTTCTCTAATACAGACACACACTCATCTCTCTCTCTTTTTCTGTCTCCTTGCTTCCATGAGCTCAAAACTCAGCTTCATAGTAATCCAGGTATGAAAATTAAATCTAAAAAAAAAAAAAAAGCCCACGCTTCCCTCCTCGTTCCCTGTTCTGGAGAATTTATAAACAAACCGTAATCGTGGTTTACAATTCTGCAGACTTGTCTCTATTTTCTTACCACATTACACACAGTTCTAATTTTTCACAAAGACACGCACATGAGCAATCGCAGCAAAATAGTAAATCTTCATCTGCACAAGCTTCTTCCAGTCTTTCTGGATCTTTCCGAGCATTGAGGCGGTGTCCGAGTTCTCCAGGGCACGGCAGGCCTCTTTATAATAGTCCACTACCTGAAGGCAACAACATAAGGACATGTCAGTGCTTCATTACAGAGAGAACACCATGAATGCATGTTGAATTTTCAGATTATAACAAAAATACCAAAACGGGACACTGTGACTGCTAAAACCGACCAAAAAAAAAAAAAATCACGACTAATC
>JAOBAM010000011.1:42501492-42514548 GCA_025212355.1 Notarius kessleri
AGTTGGCAAACCAACTTAAAGGTGCATTACTGCCATCGACTGGACTGGAGTGTGGAACAGGACATGGGGGGGGGGGGGCACACAACTATATTCTTTTAGCTATTTCTGTTTCTTTTAAATACTTGATAAATTTTGGGGTTTTGTTTTCGAGTAGAGTTTTTATTTCGTCCTCGGTTGGTTCAGCAACACGCGTCGCCATTTAGTTTTTCTCTCCTTACAGTATATGAGCTGATATCCTCGTAGTAGAGTAGCCAATCAGAGCGTGCGATTGCTCATATCCAGTGACTGTGGAGAGAATATAATGCAAAACTTTTTTCCTGATGTATTTAGTGTGTTTTTATGGTTCTGTCTCTGTGTCCTGATTCTTTTCTCCTCAGGGCCGAGTATTTAGCGATCACATCTGAGAGTAAAGATCACTGCACTGGTGTGGCTGTGGCTGAGTAACACACAGGCGCACACACACACACTCACACACAGGTACATTTACAAGCTCTGTACAGCACACACTCACCTTTTTATTAGTAGTAATATTAATATAATCATTACAGCATTATTGTTTATTTTCATCTTTTAAAATTAATCGTATATCCTAAAATATAAAATAAATGAAAATAAATACAATAATTATAAAATACAATATTTTTAATTGATAATTAATTGTCTTATAACCTTTTTTTATTTTCACTTAAATTTTCCTGTTAGTTTTACTCCATGTTTTTGGTTGTTTATTGTTCCTTGTTGACTCGGGTGTGTTGTTTGTAAGCAACATTCTGATGTAAAACATTAATCTCTCTGACCTTGGGCTGATTTTCAGGGTCATAAATTCTTGGACGCTTCACCATAGCGATGACCTTCACCTGGTTTCCCTGCACCTCGTCCCTCCGTCCTCTGAGTCTGTGAGGGACGAGTGCGAGGACGTGCGTGTGTGTGTTTTTACGCAGAATCGTCACATAGGCGGCGTTTCATTTCACTGAAGAGCCCTGAATAGTGCACTGAGGTTCCGAGGTGTACAGACTGAACGCACGTCAGGGGCTCAGACCAATACATACATCAATAAATACATAAAATAAAAAATACTAAAAAATATGTGTGATTTAAGAGCACAGCATGAACTGATGTACACGTCACATATCCACAGTAGAAGTGTTTTAACGCGAGCTGTACTTATGTATCTCGACTCTCTCTTTATTTTACTTCCTCATACGGAGTTTATATTCACGCGTACGGAAGTGTTAATGAGCATCAGAACCGTTAATGATCTTTACTTAACCGTATAAACATGACATCTTAAATGGTAAAGTTATAAATGCGAACAGTGCAGTGCTAATGTAGCTAACATCATGCTACATGTTACACGTTAAAAGAGCGGAATCCTTCATCTCTCTCAGCAGTGTGGACGCTGAAACCAAGGCTAACAACACACGAAAGCTAACGCTACAGCTTACTACTTAGCACCACTCTTGTGAATTAGCATCAATACAGTTCACTAGCAGTGTTAGCATATTTAAGACTTATTTATAAGCGTGTCTTAGACGACAAAAATAAATAAGTAAGATGAAACAGAAATGTTAGCAAGTCTCACACACACACACACACACACACACTATAATGAAGGGAATGTGATGAGAAATGGTAATGCTAGCAACATGATTCTAATGCAGCTGTGTCGATCTATTTACCTCACTGAAAGGGATATTTTAACCTTGTGAAACGTTAGCGGTGGCTAAAAAAAGGCGAACAAATAAAAAGCTTACACTGCCAATTAGCACGACTGGAAAATTTTAACCGTAAAGTGGTTTTTTTTAAACTCTGATTTTTTGATAAATTCACATAAAGCTGCACTGTTAGTGATTCACACTCGCTATGACAACACTAATGCTAATAACATCATGCTAATGCATGCTAATGTAGCTAAACTCAGTCCAGTCATCTCAGCTGTGTGCAAAAGTTTCACAGACTAAAACAAATGAAAGCTAACACTGCCAGTTAGCACGTTATTATTTAGCGTAACCATTCACAACAAGCCTTTATTAAATGCTAGCTGTGTTCACTTAACCTTGATGTAGTTAAATTATCCCTTTTGTCATATTTTCAGATTTGTATGATGTTATACAGCACATTACAGCATCTAACAGTTAGCGTAAAGCTGTCGGAGGCCTGCCAGTTCTCTCAGTGGATATTTAGGGAACCTTTCGTGAGGTGTGTATGAAAATGAACCCATTCGAGCAGCGGGCTGTGATTCGTTGGTAAAAAGTGTAAAAATAATAATATTAGCTGTGACGAAAGGACACAAAGCTGCATGATACCGAGACTGGAATTTATTCACGTCTGTAAATTTGTATGCAAACATTTTTTTTCTGCATGAAACAAAGAAAAAAAAACAGAAAATGATCTTGATGCTGTTTGGTGTTGGTGCCAGCAGGTGGCGCTGTAACACTGCCACACTCTCACTGCCTTTACACTCACGCTAACCATGTGCTGATAATCAGTTACTGAGTTCATCTCGTTCTTACAGTGCGGCGGTTTAAACAGAATAAACATCGCCAGCACTTCCTTCGGGATGTTTTTATGTCACGTAATTAGAGAAGTGAGCCGTAACCCGTCTGTTGTGGAAAAAGGAATTTTCTGAAAAAGCAGACTCACTGTTCGGTGTCACTACAAATAGACACCACTGCTGTTGCTTGTGGTTGTGGCCTGCGAAACCTTTTTATTATTTATCAAACATTCGTAGCTGTATACAGCATCTAAAGCTAACTAAATAACACTCGTCAGTGTGAGAATCAGTTCTTTAATTTACGTGCTCAGCTTTGTTCTCTAATCAGATTAGCTTAGCAAAGTGAGCTAATTATAGTCGATATAATTCACTCACCAGCAGCACCAGTGATCTCCGCTGCCTCCGTCCTCAGACTGCATCCCAGGAATCAATCGAGACAATCAATTGGATTTTTATTTCCGTAATTCTTTACTGCATCATACCTAATTTGCGTATAATTCAGAAAATATCGATTCAAATGTCGCTAAAACTGAGCACCAACAATCAATCACCTGTTGCTTTGTCGAACACAAATTAGCTTTTCTGCTGAGAGCATACAGAGTTTACTCTAAAACCTGCAAAAGATTAAAGTTCAAATCTGGTTTAGCTAACAGCTAGCTATCATAGCTGTCGCGGAAGCCATTTTAAATTTTGATGTGTTGTTCCAGAAAACAGCTCTGAGTTTATGTAGTAAGATCACAGGAAGTTTATTGTTGCTTGGCAAAACCAGAACATCGCTAATGTCTGTCAGATAATTTTGTAAAACACCACGAATAAGCACAGCTAGTTAGCAAGGTGACTAACTGAAGCTAGCTATACGTAACAATAACGGATTATTAGCACATGCACAATAAACAAACACAGATAAGAGTTTGATAGCAACACCGAGTCCAATCTCAGACTTTTAAACACAAATTTCTGATTTTTCACTTAAGATTTCTGAGACTTTTACCACATGATCACGTGACATCGGTGATAAAACGCTGATGTTTTACTTTTCCTCATGATGGTAAAAAATAACACGTAAAATGTTAATGTCCTCAATCTCACCTCTACAGTCCTCACTCACAGTGCTAACATCGCTAACGTACACCTGAACGTTACGGGATCAACAAAACACTTCCTGTCTGCCGTTTATTATTAGCATGATTATTAACGTTTTCTTTTTAAAGATATTAGCTGATTTTAATGCTAATACTAAATGAGTGTTGGGCTATTAACACACACACACACACACACCAATCTTAACACATGCCCTTCATGTATAAATGAAAATGTTGCTTGCCAGATAAATAAAGTATGATCTATGATAAATAATTAAACTGCCTCTGTTTATTTTAGTTTCATTCCTTTGCAGTGTTTCGCTCGTAGTTCCTTTCTGACAGTTCATTTGCATATCGTGACGCCCACAAAACTCCATAAAAGGTAAAGTGCACACAGAGCTGGGAGCACGAAATGAGCGATCAGGGTAAAGACTGAAAAACAGAAGTGGAAGTTATTTTGACTCACCGACATGTCAGTAAAAATATTTTTATTAACAATAACAACACTTTTTCTAAATTCATGAAAACCAAATTTGTTGCGTAAACACTCCTTTAAGCGATTTATGAATGAATCCTCTCATCAGGAAGACTTTTTGGTAAAAATACAAAAAACTGGAACACACTGGGTGATGCTTCATTTTCCTAAAGTTCTAGTTTTATTTGGTTTTCCATCCAAATCAGATCTTTACAGCAAAATCGCACTTCCTCCTCAAGACTAACGCAAATAAATACGAGAGAGAGAGATAGAGAGAGAGAGAGATGAAAGGAGGAGTGTAGGATAAGGAACAGCAGTAAGACATCATTCCAACACAGCAGCTAAAACTGTACAAAAACAACACAAAGTGTGAAATGCAGACACACAGCGGGGGGACGGTCCCTTTGAACTCGAGTTCCGTTTGGTCCTCAATGTTTAATCAGCAACATAAATATTAAAATGTGTGTGTGTGCGTACTTTCAGATGGTCGGGTCGACAGTGGGCGTGTGCTGATACAGTTATACGTTGCATTGATCAGTTTACCAGATCAGACTCATTGTTTACAGTCTCTCTGAACCTGACACCGGTCTGTGGCTGGAGGGGGCGGGGCTACAACTATTACCATGACAACAGTGAAGAAAATCAGAGTTAGTTAATTAAAATCGCTTAAATCTGTTTAAACACTTTATTGCGTGAGAATTTCGTAAAACTGGCTTTAGGAACATTTTCCCAGACATTTCGTTTGCTTTTTTTTTATCATTTCACTGCGACGCAGATACGACCTGTCTCACTCTCTCTCACTGAGGCGCAGATACGATCTGTCTCACTCTCTCACTGAGGCGCAGATACGATCTGTCTCACTCTCTCTCTCACTGAGGTGCAGATACGATCTGTCTCACTCTCTCACTGAGACGCAGATACAATCTGTCTCACTCTCACTGAGACACAGATACGATCTGTCTCACTCTCACTGAGACGCAGATACGATCTGTCTCACTCTCACTGAGACGCAGATACGATCTGTCTCACTCTCACTGCGGCACAGATACGATCTGTCTCACTCTCTCTCTCTCACTGCAGCACAGATACGATCTGTCTCACTCACTGAGATGCAGATACGATCTGTCTCACTCTCACTCTCTCACTGAGACGCAGATACGATCTGTCTCACTGAGGCGCAGATACGATCTGTCTCACTCTCTCTCTCACTGCGGCACAGATACGATCTGTCTCACTGTCACTGAGGCGCATATACGATCTGTCTCACTCTCTCTCACTGTGGTGCAGATACGATCTGTCTCACTCTCTCTCTCACTGCGACTGCCAGCAGCCAATCAGATTAGCCCTGCCCAGAGAAACGACTGTGATTGGTTAAACACAGTAACACACTTTAAAAAAAAAAGAAAAGAAAAAGAGAAGAGGCGGGGCTTATCACACATTAAGTTAAATAAATAGATAAAAATCCAGTGTGTGATTTTCACACAGAAACTGAGTTGTTTTATTTTTTTACATTAATTAAAAGTCGATGAAAAATATGTTAAATAAGATCATGATCAAAGGAGAAATATAAAAAAAGATGCTGTTTTTTAAAAAATCTTTGTTTTAGTATCGAGTTTCTTTCGAGTCCAACTCCGATTTACGGCCGGCTGCTGTTTAATTAACATCCTTTATTGAATGTTTCACAAACTTTAACAATAAACTGAAAGTGTTTGACACCATCATTTCGCTTTAAGTGCATCTCTGGTGTTTTGTCCTTCATGTCATGTGACGTCTTTAATCAGACGTCTGATTATGAAGAAGATCTGACAGATATTTGACGAAACATCTCGCACCTCTCGCTGTCTGCAGAACATGGCGATATTTCTGCTTGAATATCATGATGTATCGTATAACTGATGATCAGCACACGCCTGCAGACCTACAGTAACCCTGATCACTTCAAGTCTTGATCCAATAAAACACAATGGTGATGAGTAACGAAGAGTGCGCACGCCGAGTGACCCGGACACACTCGTCAACGTAACATCAAATAAATAGAATACTAAGAGAAAGAGAGAGAAAAACACACACAAAAAAAACAAGGTCTGAAATCAACTTTCATCTCTCTGTATACATTCTTGTCCAATCTGTATGTTTTCAAATAAATTAAATGTATTAAAGTGTTTATTAACATTTACAGACATGTTAAGAAGATGAAAAATTGCTAAAAAGTAACTTAGAGTCTCGACACGGCATTGCTTCTGCGCAAAAATCGATGTATTGATGATTACTGTAGTCATAAAAAGTCAGATTTCTGCTGCAGCGCCTCCTTGTGAACTGGAGGACTGAATTCCCTTCAGATATAAAATAATTAAAGAGAGAAATATCTGCTCTTGTATCGATGATGCCTCATTTTCTGGAAAAGCACAAATACATAAGCTTGTAGTGCTTACATAGGTGGGGTTATGCAAATCCATATTTACATTTGATGTTTATGATAATTAGGTTACATCCCACATACAGTGTTGTGCTGAAAAAAAAAAAAAACTTGGTTTCAACAACATGAATAAATCACCTGGACAATTTTGGTGCCGTTGCTAATGGTTTTAACAGACAATTTTTCTGGAGGTGGAGTTAATTTCAGACCCTGTTACTGAGTGTAATAGTGTTTTTACGTCACTCATACAGGCAGCTCTGCATTTCATGATTAATATCACACATCTCCTCGTCATGATTATTGCTGTTGTGGTCGTGATCCTGCTTCCTGTCGCTCACACACACACACACACACACACACAAAACAAGGTTTTCATTCAGTCAGAGAAATAAATACTGAACTGGTTGATCTCACCGTCTCTCATGTTCCAATTGTTCAGCAAATAAACTGAAACATGTTGCAGCTGAGCATTCTGGGTAATCATTAACTGATGAAGAGTGAGATCTGCGAAGATAAAACATCAGTCTGTGGATGAGGAGGGGGAGTGGTCTGTGACCTCTGACCCCAGAAAAACAGGAAGAAGCTCTGAAGAATGAGGGCCTGCCTCTTCCAATTAAAAGTGTGTGTGTGTGTGTGGACAGGGTTAGGGAGAAAGAGGGAAATAAAAGACCGGAAGTGAATCAGAGAAAGAGAAAATGCTAAGAAAGAGAAAGTGAAACTGAGTAAAGGAACAAACAGCAGAGAAAAAAGTGAGGAATAAAACAAAAGTAAAAAAGAAAAAAGAGGAGAGGAAGGTGTAGGGGGGAAAAGAAGACAAAACAAAGGAGAGAGAGAGAGAGAGAGAGAGAGAGAGAGTATTGTGTAAAATTCACACACAAACACACGTTTGTGTAACAGTGATTCAGTGGTGGTCGTGTCCCATTCCGAATATCACTCAGTTAGGAGTGAACAGTTTGGCTCCGTCCCAAACCACCACTGGTTTATTGCTTTTTCACTGGTTTATTGTGAGTGAGGGTTCAGGGTGGAGGGTTCAGGGTGGAGGGTTCAGGGTGCGAGGAAAGGCAGCGCTGCATTCACAGTTAGTCACAGTGGGAGGGGCTGAACATTCTGGGTAATTTTACCCAATCACATGATCGCAGTGCACTGATCAGAGAACGATCGGAAGGTGTGTGTGTGAGTGTGTGTGTGTGTGTGTGTGTGTGTGTCACTGCTCAGTCAGTGTGTCTGTTGTGGGTGATGTTGAAGGTTCAGATGGTGGAGGAGAGACAGTTTCCTCTTCCTCAGATCTGATTATCCCTGTGTGGAGCTTCTCCAGAGACTGTTTCATCTGGGGGGGAGACAAGGGGGGAGACGGGGGAATAGAGAGACCGGGGGGGGGATTAATTAAATTTAAGTGATTTATGGTGACCAATGAGCAAAGACATGTTGTACCACATGGAGCACGCACACACACACACACACACACACACACACACACCTGGTCGAGCAGTGTGACAGAGGAGTGTAGGATCTGCTGCCACTTGTTCATTTGCGCCTGATGGAACTGACGCTGTAACTCCAGAACCTTCATCCACTCAGACGATGACTGGGGGAGAGGACTGAGAGACAGACAGGCAGAGAGACAGACAGGCAGAGAGAGAGAGAGAGAGAGAGAGGGATGGGCAGAGAGACAGACAGGCAGAGAGAGACAGAGAGAGGGACGGGCAGAGAAACAGACAGGCAGAGAGACAAAGAAGGGCAGCGAGACAGACAGGCAGAGAGACAGAGAATGGCAGAGAGACAGAGAAGGGCAGAGAGACAGACAGGCAGAGAGACAGAGAAGGGCAGAGAGACAGACGGGCAGAGAGACAGACGGGCAGATAGACAGCCAGACAGAAAGACAGATATGCAAAGAGACAGATGGGCAGATAGACAGCCAGACAGAAAGACAGATACGCAAAGAGACAGATGGGCAGATAGACAGCCAGACAGAAAGACAGATATGCAGAGAGACAGATGGGCAGATAGACAGATGAGCAGAGAGACAGACAAACAAAGAAACACATGGGGGATAGACAGACAGGCAGAGAAACAGACAGACAGATGGGCAGATAGACAGGCATTTTGATGGTGATGTAACATTTGAGCTGATATTTTGTCAGCTTTGGATAAAATCTATGACACAGTGTTTGTCAGTGTGCACAGTTAGCGGTGTGTGTGTGTGTGTTACCTGTCTGACAGTGAGTACGAGTGCCATGTCTCAAGTGTGTGAGCAGCTCGCTCCAGAGCCCACAGCTTATAGAACAGCATCATGTTCAGAGCTACCAAAACCACCAGACTGCGCACACACACACACACACACACACACACACACACACAGAGCAGAAATATTACCATACGAGCTCACTCACTTTATGTGAGCACAAAAATACAGCATGTCCACTACAGAATACCCAGAATGCACCATGCTTAAAAATGACACATAACCTCTGCCCCGCCCATGTGTGGAACCATTAGTGGAGCCTATGCCCCGCCCAGACTGGTGATGGACACTCTAGTTGTTTGTGTTGTGAGTGTGCGCTGTGAGATATTTTCTGAAGTGGAACATAAGTTGGCAAACTCAAGAAGTGTCGTTATTACATGATTAAAGTACAGCGTTATTAATTAATAAAGTGTAGTGGTACATTTTCACAGGTTTATTGATTTTAATGTTGTCAGCTCTGAGTCATGACTGACTGGGTCACTGTTTGCCAGCTCACTGACAGGAATGTAAATATAAACAGTGAATGTAAAGTACTGACTAAAAAACAACACTTAACATTTACACTCGACACACAAAACTGTACTGCAGCCAGCCACTAGGGGGCCTCAGAGACAATCCAGCTTCACTTTTAAACCCCAGTTACAACCTCGACTCGTAAATACAGCCGCTGGACGCAACCCACAGAGCGCATCAAATCCCATACTGAACACCAACATCAAGGAAGCAGGTTACTGTACCTGATACAGATCCTACACACAGCCATGGAGCAGGGGGCGAGGGGGGAGAGGGAGAGAGACAAGAGATGGAGTGAGACAGAGAAAGAGTGAAAGTTTAGAAAAAAGCCTGAGAAAAAGAAAAAAGATGAACAGAACAGTAATGAAAAAAATTTGACAGGAATAAAGAAATGAAATTTAAAAAGGGAAAGCAGCTCTAATAGGTTATTATTATATATATTTCTGCAGTATGTTCTCGTCCATGCATCTGTCTGATGAATGTTTGTAGGATTGTGATGGAGGCATCGTCATCACCAGTAGATCAACTGATGACACTGAGGAACTGATCCAAACAGGGTCAAGATCATAGCAAGGTCAACTGTCTGAAATAGGGTTTCTCCAATAACCTCTTTCCTAGTTGAAGTTTATTTTAAGGATTTTTAAGACAAACAAATTAGTACAAAGAAATGAGCTGTCAAACACAAATCCACATGCGTAAAAAAAAAACCCTCAACAAGTGAGACAATCGATGAAACAAGCAAACTGAAACGTGAACCTTTATCACAGCTCATGAGGGATCTTTAAAAGACGTCCTGTAACTCAGTAACACCATCGACCTGACACAGGATCTGCTAATTACTGCATTATTAGTGGAAAAAAAATAATAAATTGATGCATTGTGCCTCGTGCCCTTATAGGAAAATGAATCTGGGCTTTTAGAATAAAGAATAAATGATGTGAATAAATATAAATAAATGAATATTTACTGCACACATATGTACACACACACACAGTGTAACTCACATAAAGCTGATGATGAGTAGGAGGGTGATGCTGTTGTTGTTTGCAGAGCCACGCCACTTTTCACCCACCTTCATGTACTGTGCGCCTGAAACACACACACACACACACGCACGCACACACACACACACACCTCCACATTTAACACTAGATAGGAATGACACCTTTGAAAATATCACAAAAAAATCCACTGTACTTCCCCATTTCACCACTAGAGGGCGGAGATTTACAGAACCTCACTACCCTTCCTCACCTGTGTCTCTGCGCTCCCTCTGGGTCACGCCCCCTTGCTCAATGACTCCACCTCCATGCCCCACCCCCTCTGCACGTTTCAAGCCGGTGTGTTTGCGCCTGCGCAATGTGGGAGGAGCTTTAACCGCTTCTGATTCTCCCACACACACCACCGACACCTCGGACTGGAGCAGCGTCTCCAACTTACACACCTCCACCTCTGTACACACACACACACCCACCATAAGTCACACTTAAAGGTATTACCTAGTTTCCATGGTTACCAGACAAACTGGAAAGCTGAATAAACAAGTTTAAGCACCATGTCTCAATGAATGTGTCGTTTTAAAGCATAAAAAATAAACGATGTAGAATAAAAACTTAATATACCAAGCTCTATGAATATGCATGAGTATGCCAATTTGGCACCACCCCCGTGTCCTGCTACCATCCCTAACAGCCTAATATTGTTAGCGCTAGCTATCTTAGCTTGCTGTTTAGCTAGCAACGTCATTAGAGTGGGGATTCAGTAGCAGGGTTTCGATTTATATCACATGATGCATAAGGTTGCCATGACAACTGATTAGCTAAGTTATACAGCTAGCGATGTTGAACAGCAATTTTTTTCCTAATATATCATTGTTCATTCAAATTGAACATAATTAGTATTTTATCCTGTTTAAACACTGATCTTTTTGATGACATCACAAATCTGCATTTGTGTATAACCCCGCCCACAACGTAGTGTTACAGAAGAAATGTTAAATTAAACTATATCAGTAGGAGCTGATAACATGATACTCTGTGTGTGTGTGTGTGTGTACCCATGTGTCTGTAGTACTCTTCTATGCCACTCCAGGTGTTTTTCTCTATCAGAGCCTTCACCAGACTCCACGGCTGCTTCCTGTAGCAGATATCTGACGACACCCTGTACGCACACACACACACACACATAGAGTAACATTACTCTGTCTGATGACATTTCATCACCGTCATTATTAGCTGATGAGAAGTAATTTCAGCATGTCCTTTAGTTTTGTGGTGTGTGTGTGTGTGTGTGTGTGTGTGAGACCTGAGGCGGCTCTTCTGTGTGCTGACAGAAGTGAGACAGTATCTGTGTACGGTGTAAAAGTAATCCTGGTACGGGATTCCTGATGTGATCACCTCTGAGTCCACCACGTAACACACACCTCGAGAACTGCTCTTATGGAGAGTCTGTGAACACACACACACGTTACTAAATTAGATTAATAAAGGATTATTGTGTGCATGTGCCTGTGTGTGTGTGTGTACCTGTGTTTCCACCACAGGGGCTGTTTTTGGGCCGAGGGGGTTGTTAATGGCGATGGTGTAACTCAAAACTCGAGTGCTGACCCCGCTGCTGCTGTCTTTCTGCCACTCCTGCACTGACAGATCTGAGAGAGAGAGAGGGATACATATATAGATAGACAGATAGAGACACAGACAGCATGTGAGAGTAAGGCAAAAAATAAGAAAGGGAGACAGACAGAGAAAGAAAGACAAAGATAGACAGCTCTCCAATTAATATAAATAGACAAATCTCCAATTAATATAAATAACTGATATTTTACAACAGTTTTTTCTAATAAAAGTGAAAATGTATCATCATTCAGCTACAGTTTTAAACCCTGGATTCTAAGGGGTGGGATCTAAAGAGCAGGGTCTAAAGGGTGTGGTCTAAGGGGTGGGATCCAAAGGTAAGGGTCTAAAGGGTGTGGTATAAGGGGTGGGATCTAAAGGTCAGGGTCTAAAGGGTGTGGTCTAAGGGGTGGGATCTAAAGTGCAGGGTCTAAAGGGTGTGGTATAAGGGGTGGGATCTAAAGAGCAGGGTCTAAAGGGTGTGGTCTCAGGGGTGGGATCTAAAGAGCAGGGTCTAAAGGGTGTGGTCTCAGGGGTGGGATCTAAGGGTAAGAATCTGTGAGAAGTCAGGCGAAGTGTTCTTTATGTTTATAAAAGGAGCTCATAAACCAGAAATTAAAGGGTGTATGACTGAGTGTTGGCCTACAGGGGGCACTATACTACAATACTCTATACTACACTATGCTACATTACTCCATGCTACTCCACGCTGTACTGACCGGTGAAGTTGCGCTGGCTGAAGAGGTGCTGCAGGAAGTGAGTGTCAGAGAAGAGCATCTCGTGCAGTTTGTCCACACTCATCCTCACCACCGTGTTAATGTGAAGCCGACCTCGCAGATTACCACAGAACGACTCCACCTCACCTGGAACACACACACACCTTTTACACAACTTCTGTATTAATTCATAAAATATTCATGATATCAGGACTGGCTCAGTGTCGGGGATTAATCCACTGCATGGGTCTGCTGATATTTTTATGATTTTCATTTATTTGCTGTCATTCAGTGGAAGATTTATTTATTATTTGTTTTATTTCAAATAATAATTAAGATAATATTGTCATATATTCATGTGTTTAAATTTATTACCATTTAAAACTATTGTCTTCTTTCTTTTGAGCAAAAAAAAATTACCTACACATCATTTCTTCTATTCCAGCATAAATATAAATCATGAATTATTTTATTTTAATTTATTCGATTAAGTTTCTTCTCAAAGC
>JAOBAM010000011.1:42820927-42830927 GCA_025212355.1 Notarius kessleri
TTTTCCATCTCTCTCTTATTTTTATATATATATATATGTGTGTGTATGTATGTGTATATATATAGATAGATAGATATGATAGATATATATTGCAGAGTCGTAGTTTGAATATGAATATGTATATTCTATTTTTTATGAGCATTGTTGCCTAAAAGTCCGATCCATTGCCTTAGATTTCCTGTAATAAAAAGAAAAGCACGGACAGAGCACAGAAACAGCGCTGGAAGAAACGAATGGTGCCTTTTTTTGGTTCATTTGTGTCGTCACTTCAGGAATTCGCTAGCGATCAAGGAATACTTCATTCTGTCATCACTGACTTTAAGTTTGAATCCGGCACTATCAGACATACGTACACCTCCGAGCACGTGGATGGGATTATCCTGACAACTTTCCCCCCAAAGTGATTGTTTCTTCGTGTTGGTTTTTTTTTTTTCAATTAAAAAGCAAACAAACTCGGTTGATGTAATTCTCCGAAGGAGCTCCACACAAAGCCTTTCCGATGGTGATCACTTCATCCGTGGAGGAGAAGCCGCAGCCTTCTAACAGAATGGTCGCCAACCTGTCGACCGACTCCTGGGTCGGCAACTCGGATCCAAGTCGCTACGTACCGCAGTCTCACCTGCTCCGGAAGCCGTCCAAAAGTTAGTATGCCCTCTGTTTTCACTCTCACTTTGGCTGCATGGGCCTGGTCAGTGCTGCTATCCTGATTGCTGCAAATCATCGCCACCATCCTGCTGTTCCCTTCATGCGCTGGTGTGTTGGGAATGTCTGTAAATTATCGCCATGATTACGTTTAGCTAGCTAGCATAACTGTAATGTTACGGTCACTGGCGTAAGGTAGTTCAGATGACGGCGCACCAAGAGCACAAAAGTAGGATGAAACAAATATAGGTTTACGCTGAGGGCGAGAAAGAACAGATAGCAATAAACGTGTAGTTACTATGGTGATAATGTGGAAAACAATGATGTTTTAAATCAGTACACGCGACAGTTTAGAGTAAGACGTGGAACTGAAGAAAGTTCTTCTCTCACACGTTGCTCTCTTGGGTAAAAATTGGATTAGTCTAGACTGGAGTATACCATGGTTTAATTTGCATTTTGAATATTATTATTATGATAATGGTGTAATTTAAGGCCAGTTTATGATGTTATCCTGAATGTCCTCTCTGAGCCAGTGTGTCGTTAATGTGGCGGTTTTGAAGGCAGAGTTTCTCAAATTTTCACACAGTGAGAATAGAATTACGGTATTGTTGTAGTTTTCCTCATGGCTCGCCACCATATTTTGTGTGTGTTGAATATCACGCGATATTATATTACCGATTACCAGCACAAACCTACTGGGCTTCAGAGAACAAACTACTTTTAAAGTAAGGTGTGTTTTCAGCTTGTAGTTTGGAGAACCTGCTCCTGGTTTGCTTTTGTTTTGTTTCATTCTTTTTTTCTTTTCTGATTCTCTCACATGCTTTAATCCCCCCTCCCCCCATGGACTCGTGCTCCTCTTCCTGCTATTGTTTTACTTTAATTCTTTCAAACAATCATGGGAACGATTGAGACGGTGCTGCAGAAATGGACGGAGATCTTTGCGCGTGTGTGTTTTGCGCAGGCTGGATGCGCACTGCGCTGTGCTGTGAGCTCAGCGATGATCATCCTGTTGCTGGGAATGTTAGAGCAGAGCAGAGAGAAGTGAGCGCTCGAGGACAGAAACACAAATGTAACATAACAGCGATAAAACAAGACAACTATCGCTCTTACGATTTCGGTCTTTACTGAAAGCGTTCCTTCATTCCAATCGAGTTTATAACAGACTTCGGATCATGTGAGCGTAGTGAACAACGGTGAGAGTGGCGTGGCCAGAGTTCCACACTTTCCACTTTGGAGAGTCAAGAATCGAATTGCTCTTTTAACTTTAACACCGTGTCACCCAGATGAATAAACTCCATCTGAACAATTACATAATATGAGCTTTTAGAAAGTTGAGACCTGACTTGTGTTTAATTCTGAGTAAAATACACAGTATGATGTTTACTTGATTTATCATCGAGCGAAGTTTACGTGCACTAAAAGTCATTTGTTTCTGGTTGCTTTTCTGTTCTTTACCGATGTTGTCAAGTCGCCCAGGTTTCACTTTTCACCCCTTAAAAGGCCGTGATGGCACCAGTGCACTGAACGATCGTATCTTGGAATATTACATAATGTTTTAGGAATTATCAGGAGTTACATTAAGTTGTGTCATGTCACAGAGATCCGTGACTTAATGTGGATGATGAAAAAAAAAAAAGTCAGGATGGCAGATTGACCCAGGTTGAGAAAAGTTTGGGGGGTGGGGGAAACGAACAAAAAAACCCTGGTTTATTTTGTACGGATGATTTGGATGTACGTTGTTGTATAAAGCACAGCTTTCAAACAAGACCTGAAAATGGTCAGAGTTCTATAAAGCTTTAAGTCTGGATAAGCATTTCATAATTATGAACCAGAAATACAGACTGAACCATGAAACAATCACACAGATGTTTTCAAACTTAAAACTTGCTGAGTTTTATCAAAAATCAGACTTTAAACCGGACCCAGTTTTTCTTCTCGTTTGTTTTTGCATTATTACTCAGTCACTGAGACTCAGGGTGTGTGATATGATGATACGCTCCATATCGTGATATTTTATGACGCGATACTCTTGTTGGAGATACTGTGTGTGTATATGTATATATATTATATATATATATCACAATTTCTTTTTATAACTTAATTGTAAGTAACATGTATAAACCCTCAAAGCAGGTCTTTAAGCATTTTAAATATTAATTTTCCAAAATGATTAACTAAATTTTGACTTTTCCCCGTTGTCAGCGTTAATATACTTTATGTAGACATTAAATTGAAGCTTCAAATTGATTTAGAATTTTGTTTCTAAAAGAAATTGCTGACATTTTGTGAATAAACCTGTACTTCGTACTGCATGTTATGCTTCATAGAAATGTCAAGACACTCGTGATATCGTAATACAGTATTATTGTCATATTACTCAGGCCTCGGTAAAAATTCTACTTCCGTCATCAGCCATTTTTGTGATTTTTGTCGCGTCTGAATATCCTTGTGAACGCGCACACAGGCTAAAATGTTGGCGAATAATTTCCAAATTCGTGAAGACTAAACCGCACCCCTGGCGTCAATAAACATACGGAAATACTTTCGGATTTTTCTGTCACTTTGTGTTTAAGAATTGTAAATGGCTTCTAATGTCTTTGCAAGTTTTAATGTTGTTTGATTTTATCGGAGTTAAAACGTGTCGCTGGTTGAGCCTTGTTGAGGTTTACTGAGTCGTGATGATGCAAATAAACCTCGCGCTTCAAGGTGATATGCTGTTGAGGCTTTTTTCAGCAGCACTGATGTCTAAATATTTGATGTGATTATTCAAATGACTTTATAAAGTATTATAATGGAATCTGTTTGTTTCTTTTATTATTATTCTGTAGTGGCGATCAGCCACGATGTAATCTAATTTTAATTTCACAATATTCGTATAACGTATTGTGTAAATTTGATCACAGTTAGATATTTATCACAATATGTATCTTTACTCACAAACCGCTGACCCGACAGGAGTGTCCCAGTTTAAACCAAAACAATGATTTACATCATAAAATCATTTATATAATGTCTACACAAATCGATTGATTTATATTTTTCATATTTTTATGTTTGTACTGATGTCTTATTAGTTTTGAAAGAAAAGTTGCATTCAAAATAATAATCTGTAGAATCTCATTTTGAAATTAATTTTTTTTAAAAGGTTATCAGAATATCTCAGAAAAGTGTACGAAGATGTCATTCATCACCCGATCAGTATTGCACTGTCCTGTCGCTCAGCTCTTATACAGGCCACTTCTTCACTACTTCCTGTTATTAGTGTACTAGATAGTGCGTGCGATTCTGACTCGACTGTTCCCTTCTGTTGATGATGTAATGATGACATCGGATGGTTTGTGCTTCATGTGAACGGAGTCGGGAAAGTTCGTGTTGTCTCTGAGCTGTGGGAGGAGCTTATTGTATTCGCTGAGGTGAGGGGTCAGGAAACAGGAAGTGGTAATAATGTTCTTGTTTTGGAGAGAGGAAGTGTTCTGAGATGCAGTTCAGACAATCCAGCTGACTGTTCGGTTCCCACAATGCACTGCAGTAGTGATGTAACACATTTTGGTGGCTTATATAGTGAATGGAGGGGGTGTAGTTTGGGACACGCCCACTAGTGTTTGTGTCCTACCTATAGAGTGAACAGAGGGTGTGGTTTGGGACACGCCCACTACACTGATAAGTGTTTGTGTCCTACCTATAGAGTGAACAGAGGGTGTGGTTTGGGACACGCCCACTACACTGATAAGTGTTAGTGTCCTACCTATAGCGTGAACAGAGGGTGTGGTTTGGGACACGCCCACTACACTGATAAGTGTTTGTGTGGTCTGTGGAGGTTATGTGGCGATGCTTTAGTTTATTTGGAATTCTGGATGTGAAATTAGTCATTATGGGCATGCCCTCTAAGCCCCGCCCACACAGTAATTTCATTGGTTATTTTGGGTTATATTGTGTCTTTGAAGCAGGAGAGTGAAAAGATGTGATTTTTTTGTGATTTCTTTTCAACGAGGAAACAAAGAATATGAAAAAATGAAAACAAAAATAATGAAGAGACGGAAAAGTGAGAGATATTTAGTAATTTATACTAAAAGCGCTAAACAATAAAATGTATATGAAAGTGATATATTTTTGTACACTCGTATAACTGAGGGTGACAGAAACTTTCTCATCCTCCTACGGTGACATTCAGGTCCTCGGTTCTGTTCTATTGTGTTGTCTTGACGAGCTCGTGACAGTGAGCGTTAGTAATCATTACAGATTTGTTGGCTTTTTTACACACACTGGTGTACAGCACGTAAATTGGTGTTAATAAGTTTATCAGGAATGTTCAGAAGTCCTCAGAGCCCCGCCCACACAATCATTTCAGTTCATATTTCACAAATTTCACATTTGTTCCTTTAAACCATGAGACACAGTGGGACGGAGCTCTGCTTGTTCCAAGGACATTAAAACTTAAAGAAGCCGATTAACTTGAAAAGTTCTGAGAGATAAAACAGATTTTTTTTTAAACTTTAGTTTTGCTGCCAGAGTGAACGCAAGAAATTGTTTTGTGTTATTTTGCGTGTTCCTTCTTTCTTGACTCCTCTCTGTTTTTGTCTCTTTTTTTTTTTTTAAAGAAAAAACTGACTGTCTGTACGTTCTGTGATATCAAAAGCTTTCCATAAATTTGGGGATTTTTAGAAACCCTGGCAACCCAGCTCCACTTGTGCTTATCGCCCCTTCACTTATTGTGTGGTTATTTATATCCGTGTATCCAACCGACTTCTCTGCTGTTGTCTATTTCTGTCGTCTCGCCTGCCCCGTGTGTGTGTGTGTGTGTGTGTGTAGGGTTTAGCTGTATGAGTAACGGTCTTAAACATAGACATGGCTCTGATCGTCAGACTCCATGAACCCAGCAGCTTCAGCTTGTTAGGTCTCATGTTACACTTCTATCTCAGAGTGAATTTGTGTTGTTTTCACGGGCTGCTGTTCAAATTGGTAGAAATGACACCCTTGTTCCCTTGCATGCTTCCCCTTGACACTTTTTCTTCCTCTGAAGGATACAGGATGCTCAGATCTTTCCAAATCCTGAGTTTGATTTGGTTTGTATGTGCAGGTGGAGGTGGTGGGTGTCAGCAGACCAGTACCGCTCGGTGGAGTTTGGACTGTGTGTGTGTGGTGTGGGTGTGTGTGTGTGTGGGGGGGGGCGTGTGCACATGCACATGGGTGACTGTCCAAATGACCTTTGCTCCCTTTTCACTCCAAAGGTGAAACACTGATGTGATATCTGAACACTCACTCCGGCGTGTGCTGATTATTGGTTCTGTGATTATATCGTGATATTTAACAGGGGTAATTCCGTTATCGTTCCCACTTCAGCGTTTCCTGTTCCACTCAGAAGTAGGCAGCCTACATAGGCCGCATTTCTAGTGAGACACAAAGTCAGTCCCATTTACAAACCTGGATAAAGATGGGACATCAGTTCAGGTCCTGTTAAAGGGCAGCTCTCTTAGTGCTGCCTTCCAATAGGGCTTTATTTCCGATCAGATACACACTCTACTTAGGCAGCCTAACTAGGCCACTTTCAGGTGTACATTATCTCCAGTATCAGAGTGTTAAGTATCACAATGTACCATGTAACTGATTATCAGCACAGACGCTACACAGTAAACTCTGCTGCTGTTTTTGTAAATCCAAAGCTGTTTGACCTTTGACAATTTCCAGGAAATTATGTCATTTTCTGTTTTGCTTTCTGTTTATCTCTCCATCCGTATGACCAATCCATGATTGGTCAGTTTTACTCGTCTTTCACATGAGAATGAAAACATGTTATTGAGCACTGGATGTGCGACAGTCCCTGCTGGGCAACACACACACACACATACATATATATATACACACACACACACACAATTCCACAATCCCATAATGCACTGCAGTACTGTCCACATACAGAGTACCCATGATGCACTGTAATAGATGAAGAAGGTGCTTGTCCTATTTAGTGGGCAGGGTGTGTGGTTTGGGACACGCCCACAGCGGACTGATGATGGCCTATATAGTGGAAAAGGGTTTTTTTTCTTCCTTCTTTTTTAAATCATCACTGAATGTGGAAAAAAATCAATCTGGTCCCTTTTTCTGAATGTTGCATCATGTTGCAGTGAGCCTCGTTATTACACAGCGTGAGCACTGTGTGTGTGTGTGTGTGTGTGTGTGTGTAAATTGGACAGTATTTAGAGTTGTGTTGTGTTTGAAACACAGAGTTGACGGTACAACCAAAATAATCACAATATTTGAAGACGTTTCTAAGGAACACCATTCACATCTCAGTATAAAACAATCTGTACATAAAAATCCTCTAACGCTTTTGTTTGAAGTTTAGAAGATGAAAATTTATTATGGTTTATTGCAGGATTGACATTGCATCATCACTTTGACCCGCCCCTAAATCTGATATATGGATTGGATTTTAACTACAAACTCATCTCCACTGTGGTTGTTGATTTCGTTTTTTGTTTGTTTGTTTTCTTTTGGTATTTTATTAGTTGTTTGTTACTTGGTGCTCAATATGGTGAATGTGGATTGTTCCTTAGAGTTTGTTATTTTTTATTATTTCTTAGTTTCTGTTGACATTTTGGTTTATTTTAATTTATCGATTGTTTCTTAGTTTTGAAAATCTTTTTGCGTTGATTTATTTGTTTCATAGTTGTAAATACCTTTATTTTATTCATTTTTTAAATGTTTTTTTTAGTTTGGTTATTTATTTATGGATTACTTCTTTTAACCTTTTTGTTTTCTGTTTTTCTTCCTTTATTGGTTATTTATTCATTTTTAAAACTTTTGAGTTTTTTGGTTTTGGATTTTTATAAATTTTAAGTTTAATTTTTTCTCGTCATTGCTACATAGTTGGTTGTAAATTTTTGGTTATTTTTGGTTTCTGGATTGTGAACCACCGGTCAGGGTATCATATATATGTGTGTGTGTGTGTGTGTGTGAGAGACGGGGTGATGGGGTTTATTTTATTTTTAATGTTAATGCTCTGACTGAGGTCTCGATTTACCGGCGTCACCGTTTGACCGCTGTATTAATAGAGTGAGTCTGACTCAGCCGCACTCTGAGGTAAAGTTAGAACATTAGATTACAGACCTGAGTTCCACATAGAACCGTTCTTGCGTCTTTATTCAGTCTCGGAACAACATGAGAACAAATGTGAGGCACCGTTTCTGTTTATTCCGATTTCAGTAAAAGATGAGTTTGAAATGGAGAGATGGAACGATACGACGTCTCCTCTGAGACCGATACTGAACGCTGGAGTGGGGGCTGATAGCGATACTCCATACTGAGACCCGCAGCGTATTTTTTTCTTTACGAACTACTGAGCTTTAAAAATTGCAAGCAGTTAATTTAATAAATTAAGTAAAAATACACAGCTAAAACACAGATCTGTTTATTCAGACACAAAACACAACACTGAGAATATAATAAAGTCAAATATAATAAATCCGAGACGGCACCAGTCCGATGCCCAACACTGGAACCGAGGGATCAGACTGAAACCAGCAATAGACAGAACAAATCTGGTCCTGTAACAAAAAAAGATCTGGAAAATATTTTTCTTCTGTAAATGGAAATTTGCAAAAGAGACTTGATTTATATTTTTGTCTTTAGGGTTGAGTTTTGTTTATTTATACTTTATTATGTTCATTATATTTATTATATTGGCTGTGATGTTTGTGTGTGGTTTTGTGTAAGTCATGTTTTTAGATTTTTTTGTAGTGGAGTACTTCAGTTAAAAAGTTGAGTAGTTTGTAAAGAAATAAATATCAGATGGTTTTGGTTTCAGAAAAGAAGTCGCAGCATCACATCTAAACTCACTCAGCTCTCTTTATGTCCAGTGTTGAACATTCCAAATCCAATTCCAGTCTTTTCCATTTTTTCTTGATATGGACCCGATCCTGGTTCTGATCCTGATCGGATCAGTGCCGTGTCTGCAGAGCCAATGTTTAACATCCTAACATTAAACATCGTAGAGCTCTTAATTCATCTATACATTATAATTGTGTGTCTGAAATTAAGGGCGTGGCACTGTTGCCATGGCAACATTCTTGATTGACAGCAGGCAGCTGTATTTGATCAGCTGTGATGCTGTGTGTGATTTTACTGGATGTATTATTCATGTAACACACACAGAGTGTAGGAGAGAGAGAGAGAGAGAGAGAGAGAGAGAGAGCTGCACTGTACTGTACTGTCAGTCATCTGTACCACACCCAAGTGCCTTTGACCCCCAAAGTCTGCTGAGTTTGACTGGTGTGATTGTTGTGAACCACGCTGATCCCTGACCACGCCCAAACGTGGAACTCGAACGCTATGATGTCAGAATTTGTCATCAGAAACGGAACATTTGCACTTTATTTGTTATGAACAGCTCTGAGTCTCTTCTCAGTGATGATGGTGATTTGTAGTCGGCGAGTAAAGCCACAAATTCTTCCTTTAGCGTCTCCTGCTCTGTAAAAATCTCCTCATACGTGCAGCAGAATTTACTGAGAACCCATGACCTGCGTAACTGATAAGCCTGAGCGGCATGTGAGAGGGCTGTGAGTGACCACGCCCATAACGACTCCACATCATCCAAGTCAAGTTCATTTGATTTTTCTAGCGCTTTTAACAATCAACATTTTCACAAAGCAGCTTCACAGAAGTATATACATTCTGGATATCAATTTAAACATATTAATTTATATATTTAAAAAGAGTCACAAAAAAACCCCAATCTGTTCTACTACGTGAGAGATTTTCTTCAACTCAGGAAGTCGCATTGTGACGACATGAGCACACTCTTGGGCGTGGTTCAGGGTAATCGTGCCTACTGTGAGTACACCTGAAGACTTCTCTTCCCACAGATGCTAACATGTAATGCTAATAACATTGCTAATCATGAAGCAGGGATTAAAATGCAGTTAGCATGCAGCATTTTCTCCAGTACGCCTAGCTAACTGTTTACAGTGTTATCACTTTGAGAGAAGGTTTTCTCCTCCTCACACACACTAGAAGAGTAAGGCGAGTGTGGCAGTGTGTGCTGAGTTCTGGACTCTGATTGGTCAGAAGGTGTTGATTAATGTTCTGTAACAGCAGCTCTGACAGTAGTTCAGGTTTATGTTAATGCACTTGCTCTGATATGTTACCGTTTATATAGTAACAGCTCATTCACAGTTTCTGGAAGGAGTCTCCAGTGTCAGCGCTCTGTAGCAGTCAGAGGTGAAGCTGTAAGTTTACGAACATCCTCAGGATGGAGGAGTTTACACTGCGTAACATGATAAGCTGCATTTTTGTTTGTTTGTTTTGTCTTATTTACTTGAAGAGAAAAAAGAGAAGATGACAAGTGAACGACTTATAGCTG
>JAOBAM010000011.1:42931619-42941710 GCA_025212355.1 Notarius kessleri
GTCTGTGTCTATGTGTCGGCCCTGTGATGACCTGGCGACTTGTCCAGGGTGTACCCCGCCTTTCACCCGTAGTCAGCCGGGATAGGATCCAGCTCGGCTGCGACCCTGTAGAACAGGATAAAGCGGCTACAGATAATGAGATGAGATGAGACTCTGTGCATCTCCATTAAAGACAAGCTCAGTTTACTCCAAACTCATGTCCAAATACGAAGTCAAAGACACGTCCACATTCCCAATTTCCATATCTGCACAAAATATATCCACTTAGTGTTGCCCTAATGTCCATATATGGACTCAGACACACCCACAATCCCTTTTAGGTTACATTAGTTGATAATGCTAGCCTGGCAGTGACTGTAGTAGGAGTTTGTTATTATTAGTTTTAACAGAAATAAAAAATACAAATTAGAAACTGTGATTGTTCATTGGTTTCTGTAACGACGCCCTGTCCATAACCACACCCACAGAAGCTATAGTCACCAGAGAGACACGTTGATGATAAAATCTGAAAGTTGGGGTATGTTGGGTGTCTTTATTCTGAAGACTTTCCTGCTTTACCTCATTGGGATGTAAACAAAGTTTTGAATTAAACCATGAACAAAAAAAATGTCTGCTTTCGTCTCACAGTGGAAGGACAAAATGGTGGACATGTCCCTGTTATATTAATCATGATTTAACAGGAGGACAGGTGAATAATTTAAGGATTTACTGCTCTGGGGAGAGCTGCAGGATATTTTCACCCTGTTCATGGTGTTCTTAATGGGGAGAGAGAGAGAGAGAGAGAGAGAGAGGGAGAAGGAGAGGCTGTTATACAACAGAACTCACATAACATGCTTTCTGCTGTTACAAAAATGGAAGGTGTGTGTGTGTGTGTGTGTGTGTGTGTGCGCACACTTCAGTCCTTTGTGTTTCAGCTTCTCCTGTTTTTCATCCCATCAGAGCTTACAAAACACAGAGTTATAAAACCTTAAAGAGACCCAAATTTTGGCCCAGAATTGAATCGCTATAACGTCCCTTTGTGCTTATGACTGCGTTTATACATAACGTCATTTGTAGTCAGAAAACACATCAGCCAGTCTGTCTGAGACGCTGCATAACTCTACATCATCTGGGGAAACAGTGCAGCGCACACGTTTAGTGGAACGTGCAAAACTGGAAGCTTTGCATTTTCATTACTTGTTAGTAACATTAGCTTCACAGGAACAAACAGACCTCAGATGATTGACCACATTTCCAATAAAGGCAACAGTTTAGCATAAAAATATGAAAAATGAGTGTGTGTGTTGTTACAATTACACTTTAGAACCAAATGCGTACTGAAACATTTGCTCAGCAACTGTGTGTGTTCTTGTTTTCTGGATGTTTGTAGTAAATCAATACCTTTTATAACAGTTTATATAACAGTTACAAAATCACACTAAGAGGGTGCTGAGGTCACTGAGAAGTGTGTGTGTGTCTGTCTGTGTGTGTGTCTGTCTGTCTCACGGTCAGTCTGGTTGTGGGTTCTCCTCTCCGGTTGTGTTGTGGAAATGGAACAGAGTCGTACACGACCCCTAACACACCTCTGTCCTCTGAGGAAGGGATCAAGTGTCCAAAACCCTATAAGAAATCACACACACTCTCTCAAACATTCCATACTGAGCAGAAAACATCTCAAAGTGTTGAACCCTGTGGCAGATGAAACCACATCAAGTTCTGATGATGTTTGCATGCGCGTGTGTGCGCGCGTACCTTTACAGGTAACACAGATCCCTCGTACTCCAGGTTCACCAGCCCAACACTCACAGTGTGTATTTCACACAGCTGATGAGACAGCGGGCTGGCAGCAGGGGGCAGTAATGAGGCCAACACTATACACACACACACACACACACACACACACACACACACACAGAAATAAGCGTGTTCAAAAGTGTAAATGTAGTGCGTGCATGTGTGTGTGTGTGTGTGTGTGTACCTGAGGCAGGTAGAGCAGCAATCACATGATCAGCTTTTACTGTTGCTCCGTCCTCCTGTTTAATCTGTTCAATAAATGATCAGAAATAAACATTACAGTGATCTCTTCCAGACACACATCACCCAGAGTGCTTACTAACTTTACTCCTGGTTGCCATGGTTTCCTGAGCAGGCTTTGGTTAAGAGGAGATTTAACTAGCTTGCTTCATTCTTACCCTCTGTTACAAGCTGCGAATCACACTCACCGGGACTTTAGTGACACTTCACTAAACACGTCCATGCCCTTTTTTAATTTCTACTTCTCCGTAGTGCACCACACTGTGAGGTCTCACCTCCCAGCCGCCCACAGTGTAGCTCAGAGTCCTGACGGGGGCGCTGTGATGGATCTCCACTCGGTCACATCCCCTCAGCATCTCCAGCAGGGCATCCGGGAGACTCTGCATCCCATCTCTCAGAGACCACTGTGACCACGACTCCGCCTTTGCCCGCTGTGCCAGTGCTGACGTGCTGTCTGGACCCGCCTTCTCTGGAACACGGTGTCAGTGTAGTGTGGGTTATTATATCACAATCTCACTGTTTAATCCGGGTTTTTTTTTTTTACTCCAGTGTGTGAGCTCTTTTAATCAAAAGATATTATTCTATCCACAGTCACTGGATATGAGCAATCGCATGCTCCGACTGGCTACTCTACTACTAGGATATCAGCTCATATACCGTGAATAGAGAAAAACAAAATGGCAGGGCGTGTTGCTGAACCAACCGAGGATGAAATAAAAACTTCTCAAAAACAAAACCCCAAAAATGATCAAATATTTAAAAGAAAAATAAAATAGCTAAAATAATTTTTTTTTTGCTTGTTTTTTTCTCCCCCAATATCTCCTGTTCCACACTTGAGGCCAGTTGGTGGCAGTAATGGACCTTTAAGTTGGTTTGTCAACCGCCAATAAAACCCTAAAGAAGAGGAACAGTTATCCCACTTAATCTCGGTGCTACGCGCCTCGTCGGCTCTCAGCTCATGTACGACTCGATTTCATGGAATCACTTAAATATTCAATAAAAGTGTCAAAACAAAAAGAGTTTCACTCTGCAAATTCTATTCACATTTCCATATTCAATTCATTCAAATTTCTAACATCCTTATTGAGGCTTCCTTCTTTACTTCCTGTCATCCCTACTTCCACTTATTTATACTTCCTTCCTATCTTCCTTATGCATTTACTTTTACTTCTTACCTTACGTCCTTCCTCATTAATATTTTTATGTACATACTTCTAACGGCACCCTTCCTTCTGTACAGATTTTCCTTGCGCATGTCCCACTATCCTCCTTTTCTTCCTCACACCCTTTTGTCCATCCTTATCCTCATCATCCCTCCCATCTTATTTACTTATTTCCTTCCTCCCTTAATTATACTTCCTTCATTCCTTCTTTCCACATTTACACCTCCTTCCTTACTTTGTGCTGTAAAGGTGCTGATCCAGTTCTATCAGAATCAAGTGTAGTTCTGCTCTATGTCGGGTCCATGACACCGTTATTTACACTCTGTAGTGAGCGTATATAGTGCACATTTATGTCTCCTTTGGATTTTCTCTGCTTGAGCACGATATAAAGCTTATCTTCTGTATTGAAAGGACTCAATGTTTACTCTAGAACACTATACACTCATTACTGTACACATGCTCAATCTATTAGGTCATTAAATTCCTAATGAAATTAATTGCGGTCATAATCACAACAAAACACTGTCACACAGTCCAGGTTCTTTCATTCATTGTTAGGTCCACATGCACTAAGGGGATTACATTAACATTATTAATTAATTTTGTAATTATAATAAACATCACCTCCTCCGACGATCAGACCCAGCAGGACAGAGCCCCAATCCTGTTCGGCTCTGTAAAGCGGCGGGAAACACGAGCGCACACTCAGCTGCCTGCTGTCTCCCGCAAACACGCCACGACACAGACAGTCGATCGCTATGTCTGCTAACTGTGCGCACACACACACACACACACACACACACGTGTTAGACTGCAGCAGTTGTGCTAAAATCATATTTAACCCAGTCTCTCAGGACCTTCTCAGCCTCATTTGTGGGCGTGGCTACATGATCTCTGATGTCACTAAACTAGTAATCACATCTTTGCACCAATCATGTCACAGATTTGAGGTTGACAGTATGTTGCTTGGAAATTTTTACCCGCAAAACTAACGGACGTTGCTAATATTAGTGATGTAGGGATAATGATTGCCATGGGAACACAAACATTGACAGATTTGCCTTCTGTGAGATAAGTCAGTCAGAAAATGAGCACATAAATCCAAAACAACACTGATTTTATGGGCGTTTCCTAATTTTATACATACATGCATATTCATTACTTGTGGGGGTAATTGTTAAGGAGAGTAAAGGTATAGGTGATGTTCATAGACCAGTTTAAGAACATGTAAACATTTATAGTTCAACACTATTTTATTAGTGTACGGTTAAACGCTCTTAAGGGTGTTCAGTGAAGTGAGGACGTTTTACGCTGAACTGGAACACGAGGCTCACCTCAAAGCCGAATCTCCTGGAAAAGAACGAGTGCACGGATTCATCCTCCTGCTTCCCCTTCCTCACCAGGACCTCCTTCATCACGCTGAGGATGAGGGGACGGGAAAACGGAGGCAGAGTTTTTACCACTCCACTGAGAGAGAGGAGGAAAATCATCCCTCATCATCATCATGTACTCTGGAGTGCTTTGTGTGTAAACGTGTAATGAAAATCAAACCTGAGGCTGGAGGGCAGTTTATGCAACTCTCCATTCACATACAGGAACCGGTTCTTGGAGGCCATGTGATCATGAGGAACCGGCAGGATCTCACGCTCCAGACCCAAATCCGACAGCTGAGGGAGACACGGCAGAACCAGTGGCCATGTATATGAGCGGACGTCGTAACTGGGGTTTAATGATGAAGCCAAAACGTCTGAGGCCCTCTAGTGTCTGACTGCAGTACAGTTTTAGCCCCACCCCCATTTCCATGTGAAAGGAGGCAAACTTCTGTTTCTATCAATCATTCTTAAAAGTTCAGAGGACCCTGATATCTCATCTAATATTTCTCCTGATGATAAATGAGTTTAGTAGGAATTATTTGGTGAGAAATAAAATGGTTAATGACAGTTTTGGGCTGAGCTAGAAATGACAGTTGAGCCTCATGAGCGCTTCTTTTTGGATCAGAAAACTGAGATCTCTTCAAAAGATACATTCAACAGTCTCTCTCTCGCTCTCTGTGTATATACACACACACACACACACACACACACACACACACAGCTATAGTAATACCATGTTTAGTGTGTTTCTCCCCACTGCTCCGGCCGGCCGGACTCCTCTGGGGCCGTGTTCAAATACAGCTCCATCCTCCCTGCGAGTAGTGTTTATCCACCCTCCAAACCTCCCCGTCGCCTCCAACAGCAGCACCTGCAGGAGCACACAGGAAATGACACAGTGAAAAAACAAACAACAACAACCACCACTCGGTATGAGTATGGCCACTAATGCAAGCTCGTCTATTTGTTTTGGCAGGCACGTTTGTGAGAGAATAAACCCATCCTGGCATGCCAAGGTCTCCCACAGAAACAACATTTAAAACTGGCATGAGTACAGAGCAAACTTTTGTTTGTGTCTTCTCTGACGCTTATTATCTGCACTTTCAGCCCTTTTTGACTCCGCTGTATTCTTTGCTTGGTGAACTGCAGCACACCACTTATGTCTCTGCGCTGCAATATTTTTCCCCATCTGTCCACATCCATGTTGGCATTTTTCAGATGCCTCTTTATACAAATCTTTGTAATGTAGTCTTGGACAGCCGACACTTCTCTTTCCTGTGCAGAGTTTCTCAGGGAGTCTTTCTGCAGGCATCCTATACACATGTCCTACCCATCGCAACTGCATGGCAAGGAGTGTTGCCTCAACGCTTAGCATTCCAGAGAGCCAGAGGACATCACTGTTAGTAACAGGATCGCTCCAGTCAATGCCCAAAATGTACCTCAAGTGCCTCATCGGAGTTTGAAGTAACTTTTTGATGTGCTTTTGATACAGAATGTATGTTTCTACAGGGTACAGTAGACATGGTAGCACTACAGTCTTGTAGACAACACATTTGGTTGATAACTTGATGCCATGTCCTCTCCGTACTCCATCACCGAGTCTGCCGAAAGCACTGGATGCGGCACTGATACGATTGGTGAGTTCCTGCTCCATTGTGGCATTGCTTGATATTGTGCTGCCAAGATATTTGAAGTGCTCTACACAGTTCAACACAGTTCCATTGAGAGAGATGTTTGGGTCTTGATGTTCAACACCAGGTGGAGGTTGAAACATCACTTCTGTCTTGGAGGTATTCACAGAGAGGCTGAGAGCCTTGGCTGTAGAAAGAAAGGAAAAAAAAGAAAGGAGGTCACTAAGTATCTTTTGTAGGTCTTCAGCTGTGTGGGATACTAGTGTGGCATCAGTGTAAAGTAGTTCCCTGATGAACACTTGGTCTGTTTGATCTGAAAAGACTTAAGGTCAGAAACCAAAGAGACTGCCATCACTTCTAGATGTAATGAACATGCCACCTGTTGTATCCTTAGATGCGATTTCAGTGATGGCTGAGAGAAGTAAGATGAATAGCTGTGGGGCGAATACGCAGCCTTGTTTGACGCCATGAGCGAACCACCTATCGAAACTTGGGCATTCATGCCATCATGGAAACTTCTAACGATACTAATGAATTTCTCCAAGCAGTCGTATTTAGACAATAGTTTCCAGAGCTCATCACGTCTAACACTGTCAAAGGCTTTCAAGAAATCCACAAAAACTATGTAGAGGGGGCGACTCTGTTCAATAGTCTTCTCTTGCAGCTGTCAGAGAGTGAATACCATGTCAGCAGTGCTCCTACCAGCCCTGAAACCACACTGTGCTTCTGGGACAATGGTGTTAACCAACTTCTTCAGTCTGTTTGTCATGACTTTTGGGAATCTCTTGGGATCTCTTGTTTCCCAGAAATGTGTAAATAAATTTTTACACATTAAATTGAGCAGGGACTGAAGTAGTTTCTCCCCACCTTGTTTAAAAATTTCAGCCTGGATGCTATCTGGACCTGGAGCCTTTCTGTTGGCCATCTTGGACATGGCACATTCTATTTCTGCTACTGTTGGAGGATTGTCCAACTCACTAAGGATAGGTCTTTGCTGGATTCACTTGCAGTACTGCAGACTGTTCTTGAAAGCTATCCAGCATTCTTCGGTTGTACCCATGCTGAGTTTATCAGTGGTTTGAGAGCTTGAGCCATAGCTTCTTGTAGATGCCTTATTTTGGTCCAAGACAAGGCTGACTACATTCAGTCTTTTGGTGATCTGCGGGGCTACCCTTTGCCTGAGGATATGAATTCTGATGTTGAACTTGGATCGGATCAGGATGTGGTTAGTTGAGCAGCCAGCTCCTCTCACCGAGCAGGTAAATATGCACCTCCGATATATCAGCTTGACGTGTGATGACAATCCAGCAAGTGCCAGTGTTTGGACCGTGGGTGCGTCCATGAGTAGTACCATTTGTCTGGCATGTTGAAGAAAGTGTTGGTAATGGCAAGTTGATGCTCCATGCATAACGAGAGAAGTCGTTCACCATTTGTGTTGAAGTTGCCTCTTCCAAATTTCCCCAACACTTTGTCCCAAGATGTATAATCACTGCCTACTCTTGCATTGAAATCCCCGAGAAGTATCAGTTTGTCATTTGCAGGGACAGTTCTCAAGACTGTATGAAGTGTGTGATAGAACTGGTCCTTCTCAACATCAGGAGAGGGTAGTGTTGGGGCATATGCACTGAAGATTGTTGTGTGACTATTGTTTGAAAGAGGAACTCTGACAGACACAAGTCTCTCAGATATGGCCTTAGGTAAGTCAGTGAGTTTGCATGCAATAATGTTGTTGATTGCAAATCCCACTCCTGAAAATGTGAAGTCCTTCTCCTTGAGTTGTCCTGAGCCTTGCAGCCTCGCTTTAGATAGTGCAGCAATGTCTGTGATAACTTGACAGCTCTTTTGCGACATGTGCAGTTTGCCTTGCTGGTCTGTATTCAGCATCAAAAAGAGTTCAGACATTCCAGCTTCCAAAGATTATCTTGTTTGATTCGCATCGTGTTTTTTGCCCACTTGAACAGAGACCCCGCTGACTGTGGGTAGCCAGCGAGGGTGAGCAGGCCTTGTTTACCCCACCTTTTCCAGGGGCTTCCCCGTTTTGGGGCAGGCAGGGTGTCCCTGAATAGGGCTGCCTGGACATCTGGGAGAGACCTTATGCCTCTGCTGCTCTCAGAAGGCACATGAACATCACTCTCAGACCACTCCTGTGCAGTGCTTCAGCTATCCGCTTCCAGCTTCTCAAGCCTGCTGATGTCACCTTCACACTATTGCCATGAGACTTTTGACAAGTAAGGGAAACATTAGTTGCCTGGGCAGGATGATTTAAGGTGTCTTCTATCTTGCACTGGAATAGAAGGCACCCTCTGGGTTGCTCTGTTCCTGATCCAACAGGGAGCTGTGGCTCAGCAGCTGGGAAACAGGTCAACTGCCCTGCAGTTGCTGGAGCGCTGGGGTGAACCCTCTTCCACTCAAGCGACATGAACAATCCAGTGCATTGCCATTGACTTGTAAAAAGTTCCTCCGTCAGCAGTACCAGTGACTTACTGCTGCCCAATGCCAGGTTTTCTTCCAGGGTTTACTCCCTTAGTCCTTGACTCAAAAAAGTCTTAAGCCTAAGAACATAGGCATGAACTGACTGGTGTCCAAAAAGAACTAAACAGAGACCCCGTGCTGCCAAGATGTCAAGCATACCATGCTGTGTCCCAGGAGTTTAAGGTGCAAGGCCAACCGGTACACTTGCAAGCACTCTAGCCCTCCTGACGGGGCCCTATCAAACCTAAGTCCCACCACAGTCAGAGCACAGGCAAGGCGCTGGATGCCAACCCAGTATTTGTGGACCTTGTGTCCACGCCTGTTGCCTTTAATAATAATAATAATAATAGTTTACCTTGGAGACATGGGAGCTCTTGCTGAGGTAATAGCAGGCTGAAAGACCACCGATCCCCCCTCCGAAAACAGCCACACACTTCTGCATTCACACACACTTACACACACACCATCAACACATGACACAACAAGGGCATCAAACATTTATTTAGATTTATGTACGCATCAGTGAAAGTCAAATCCCACAACAGATGCTGTGAAAAGTGCATCACTGAGAGATTTCCACCAAAAATCTACTGCGTTACAAAATAAAACTGTTGGCTGTGAAGTTCAGCCTCACAGCTGCAGTGCAAAAGCAATAAAAAGACAGTAAACAGTGAGTAAATAAAATAGTAAATGCATCTTGGCAAATCAAAGAGGTTCAAAAAAATGAGTGGTTATTTTAACGTACTGTAGAGAACTTCAAACTGCACTTCATTTTCTCCATCTAGTTTAAATGCGATATAAATGCCAGAAATGTTCATGATGCTTTTAATGTAAAATTAATTAATAAATTAAGATCATTTTAATTTATATAAATAATAAATGATCTTACCTGTGTTTGTAGTCATAAATCAGTGTAAAAGCAAAAACCTCCAGCCTGAAAAGTCTTCACCTGAACAAAGAGACAATTTCATGAGTTTTTATCCAAAAGTTTCTCTGCTGGAGAGTTGAAGAGTGTGCACGTGTGTGAGAGAGAGAGAGAGAGAGAGAGTGTGTGTGTGAAAGAGAGAGTGTGTGTGTGTGTCAGGGTGGAGCGTGATAACGAAGCAGCTTTGTCTTTATCAGGTTCAACACACTGACTAACAAAAGGACGAGTCCACAATAAAGAAATACAACTGCCACATGTGTGAAAGGAACAATTCAGCCAAAAAACAAAAAGTCACCAGACTCCCTCAACCTTCACATACTGAACACTGAAGTTGATTATTTTCCTATAACAGCACAACCCAAAGTGTTTTATTCCTCTTACACCACAGCAATTTACTAACAATTACAATTTACGCTTTAATAGAGACACGTCACACAGGCGGCACGGTGGTGTAGTGGTTAGCGCTGTCGCTTCACAGCAAGAAGGTCCGGGTTCGAGCCCCGTGGCCGGCGAGGGC
>JAOBAM010000011.1:43436134-43451198 GCA_025212355.1 Notarius kessleri
AGGTCACAGTGAGTCATTTACCTTACTGTTGTTTACTGGGCACGCGGCCAGCTGTTTGTGCTCGTGCACGCAGGAGTCCTTGGATCCGTGGTACAGCCTGGTTTAATGAGCTTGCGTGCGATAACATCCTATGACGGCATCCTACACCAAGGACCATGATGTCATAAGGAGGTGTTTTACTGAGACTTGATCTGGACCCCGTCCTCACAAGTACTTTTTTAAGGATGACCTCAAGAGAGATAACCACACCCACTGCACCGGTCACACCCACTGCACCATTGCAGCAGCATGCTTCAGAAACTGGTGTTCAGTCACACTGATGAAACATCACAGCTTTAACGTGTGTGTGTGTGTGTGTGAGAGATCTAACATTGAGGCTCCGCCCTGGTCTCTGTGAGACTGTTATTCACTGAACAAATTAGTGTTTTAATGTCTTTGTAAGTTTCATGTTGCAATAAAATCTATTTTTCTACACAAATTTCCAAAGTGTGTGTGTGTGTGTGTGTGTGTGTACTCCAGCCTGTACAGACTGTGTTGAAGTGAAGGTGTGTATTTGCTCCTCTGTGTTCTTGTGTTTTAAATGATTGGGTCAAAAGGTCAATGACTCCACGGTGCCTTTCTGCAGGTCACAACAGTCCACTAACAGCCAACAAACACCACACAGGTGAAAGTGCATCACAAACCAGTACAAACACACACACACAGCAGTGACATAAAGTGCAGAATAAACTCCTCTAAATAAACTTGTTTCTCTAACCACAGGTTTTCCTTCACTCATCTTTACATTACAAATATCAGTATTAATGTGATTTTTTTTTTTATTTTCTTTCGTTATTCTGAAGTCATACAAAAAGGAAGTTTGAATAATTAATTGTAGAAATGTTTATGAATTTGTCTGTCTGGGGATTTTAATACAGGAGTGATGGAGTGATGCATACACATCCTAACAGGAAAAAAATCTCATGTGTTCCATCATAAACATCTCACATGTCTCATTAATCCAAATAAAATAAATAAACACACACTCCGCTGCTTTAGGAAGTGATAATAACAGGAATCTCTCTGTGTCGACACACAGTGTGTTGAAGAGTGTAGAATATTTAATATTAAGTGCTTGTGTTCAGAGCCAGTCAGTGTGCGTGTGTGAGAGAGAGAAAGTACTTCAAAAAGTTTTCATCCTCACCCGGAAACAAGGGCGTAATGGCTTCCTGTGCAGCATTATCACTGCTCACAAAACCTCAGGTGAAAGAAGCAATCAGAGAAGGGACAAGAGGAGCTTGGAGCTGCTGCTCCAGGACAATGCACTGGGGGCGGGGGCAGCCAGATGTGGATTTGAACTGTTTACCCGGTGCACCTTACTCACCCCACCTGGCACCGTCTAACTTCTATCTGTTCCTCAAACTGAAATCTCACTCGTGTGGTCTCTGTTTTCAGAGTGATGAAGTCATCCATGCTGTTGAGGATCTGGAGGCTCAGGATGTGGCCACCTTCCATGAAGGGAGAGTGAAGTTTAAACCTCGGTGGACCAAGTGCGTTCAAGTTAAAGGAGACAATGTTGGAAAGTAAAGCGAGAACAAACCTTCTCCTGTGACGCTTTCTAGGTGAGGACGAGAACTTTCTGACGTACCCTCATATCTCTGGTCATGAGGTTGAAAGCATTTTAAATTTATTTGTAAATTAAACACATTAAAATTCTATCATCAGTGTTTCAGAACCGGGGGCCATACAGCAGTAAAGACCAACACACGTGGAATACATGTTGTGACTCACACTGACTGAATCTGGTTTCTCTCACACTCAAGGCCACAAGCAGCTGAACTCCAGTACACTGGGTGTGTGTGTGTCAGTCACCGTCAGCTCCTGGCGTTATTTATAATGTACTTTATTACACTCCTGGCACACTTTATTGCACTGTACAGAAGCTGAAGGTTTCTGAACTGCAGTAACCTCTCGCTGCACTGCTAAAGTCACTTTTACGCACCGTCAGCGGGCATAGACCCCTTTACACCGGTGTCTCTCTCACACACACACACAGAGAACCATCCTCACCGGGCATAGACCCCTTTACACCGGTGTCTCTCTCACACACACACACACAGAGAGAACCATCCTCACCGGGCATAGACCCCTTTACACCGGTGTCTCTCACACACACACACACACACACACACACAGAGAGAGAACTGTCATCACAGGGCACAGAACCCTTTATACCGCTCTCTCACTCACACAGAGCTGGTGTCTCATGTTGGAATTTTGTGGCTCCTTCATGTCACTTCTTCTAAAGGATTAAAGGTGCATAATATTTTCTACATCAGTGTCCACGGTGACCCTAAAGGACAAATCACAAAACGCACAACAGCAAAACCGAAAACACAACCACAGAGGAATACGGACAAGTCGGAGAGCTGCATCTCGATATTAAAGTGTAGCATATGACTTCTTTATCCATATTCTTTTGTCCCACTTCCTGTTTCTGAGGTCTGGGACTAAAGTGGGAGGAGGAGCACGTCTCTACTATTCCCAGGAGAAGTTAATCTGGTTGATTTTTCTGCTTTGTGGTTGTGATTTGCCCTTCAGGGCTACCATAGGGGTCAGATTATACCCTCCTGCTGACGGATTCCATGTTGAGAGTCACACTGAATGTCAGCATGGACTCCGTACTACAGCAAAACTAAACGTGAAGAAAAACAAGTGGAACTCTACGACAGCGTGGTGAAGCTTCTGACACACGTCCAGTCATTATTACTCATGTGTTCTCCTCAAATCTCCTTCAAACAGGAAGGAAGCTACTGAAGAAACTTGTTTCAGGCATCTGACCTTGACCCTGTTTGGATCAATTCCAAAATCTAATCAGTTCATCTACTGCTTACAATCATAAAACCCCACGTAAATCCTACAGACATCAAACTCACTCCACATCTCACATTCATGACATCCTGAACACACACACACCAGATTCTGTGAATTTTTTTTTTTTGGGTGGTGCTGGGGGTGTTTCTCTCTCTCACACACACCCAACCCCATCTGCCCCGCCCCTGTATTTGTATATTGTTCTCTGATTGGATCGGTTTACACTCCAGTCAGGGTTGATGTTTCATCGTTAACGGTTTTCTCGTTCTGACCCTCCACACTCTCACCTGCTCTCCTGAAAGAACAGTTTCATAGGTTAACACTTGAGCAGACCTCAAACAGCTCATCACTTCCTGTTACACACTGATTAGTTCTCTTTAGCGATGGTGATTTATCAGACAGTGTTCTATCAGGACATGGTCAGTGTAAAAGAGGAGAAGCGACAAAGATAAAAGGTTTCAATCTTTATTAACCCAATTCACATGGTCCCAAAGCTCAGCTATCGAGGACCACACACACACACACACACACACACACACACACTCGCAAATAAAAACAAAAAAGAATGATCAATGAAATCAATTTTTACTTTTTTTTTGTGTATATTTTAATCTATAGTCAAGGTCTGTGTTTTGACCTGGCAGTGATTTTTGTATCTGAAATTTATTTTTATTTCTTTTTTTCAGGGTTTTTTTTTTTCCTGTCCTCGGTGTTTAATTATTTAGTTTTCCTTCTCCAAGTCTTGGTGAAGCCACTGAGTGCAGAGGGAATTATTCTGGAAGAGGGGAGAGAAGAAGTTATTTCTCACACACACACAGTAGGCCTGCATGAGATCAGTGTGTGTGTGTTCATTCATCAGTACACACCTGGTTCTCATTAAAGCTCTTTGTCGGTGATTAAACAGCAGGAACAGTAGCACTGCTCACTGATTTCTGAGCGTTCTCCTTTGCCTGGTGAGCCTGCAGCACAGCCACCGCCTCATCCACCTACACACACACACACACACACACACACACACACTCTAATGCCAACCAACAAAAGCAAAAACCCTAATAATCTTGGTCACTCTAAAAATGTTGATTTATACCCAGTGTTGTGTGTGTGTGTGTGTGTGTGTGTGTGTGTGTGTGTGTGTGTCACACCTTGGAGCGCAGTGACTCAGGAGACTCGAGCATGTGCAGCAGCTCTGAGTTGTCAATCTCCAACAGCATGCCAGTGATTTTCCCAGCCAGACTCGGGTGCATGTTCTGGATCAACGGGAACAGACGCTCACCTACACACACACACACACACACACACACACACACACGAGGGGTTTTGGCTCCAAAGCAACTCAGTGCACTGTTAAAGTGAGAGGAGGAGGAAATAGCTGTGTGCTCAGTCAGAGAAAGTTTAGAGGCAGTGCGCCCCCTAATGGCACCTCTGATGAACTCTACACTACACCTGTAGGTCGATGCTCTCTGTCTATTTCCCCCCCTCTGTCTGTAGAGTTGCTGTGAGGTCTGTAACTCACCCAGCATCTGTTTCTGCTCCTGTGGGGGGGCGGCAGCCAGCATGGAGGCAGTGAGAGGCTCCTGACCCTGTACATGCACTGCAGCCTAACCACACACACACACACACACACACACACACACACACACCACAGAAAGCTTAATGAGCTGGGTTTAGTGGTGTGCTGAAGCAGACCAGGGCTTCTCCTGAGGATCTTACAGCCACACTCAACACACTGACTGATTCACACTGTTACACATGAAGTGTGTTAGACTGAGGTGTGCGTGTGCGTGTGTGTGTGTACCTGTGGCAGGGGTACTTGTGTGGCCAGGTGTTGTTGTGTGTTGCGTACTCCAGGTGTGTACTTGTACTGCTGCACCGCTCGCACTGGTGCTGCAGCTGTAGCTGCTCCTGCACTGGCAGGGCGTGGCCCCAACGGCTGAGATGCTACACACACACACACAAGTCAGGAATACAGCAGAGAATAAAACTGGAGTGTGTGTGCTCATACAAGACTCACCCATGCGCTGTGATGTCATCATGCGTGGCACCTGATTGGTTGCTGGGCGAATGGCACCGAAGGTCTGTGGGCGTGGCGCTGTGGGACGGATCGCATTCGGCATGTTCTGGAAATCTGCACGCAGAAAGTACAACATGATGACATCGGAAGATGCCCAGGGAGACACACACACACGATAACATGCTGTGTCTCAAACCGCATCCTGCTGCAGTGCCAATATACACCTCTGCTCACTGCAGGGAGAGCACTGAGGGGTACAGGGAGTGGTTTGGGACACAGCTGGGTGATCAGGGTGGGGTGAGTGGAGCTGGGACTCACGCTGTGGGCGGACATTCTGTGTGGCCCAGCGGGGACTCGGGCGGAGCTGAGCCAGCTGACTGCTTGGGTAATAGGCAGCTCTGTTCTGAGCCTGTCTCACACACACACACACACACACACGTTAACACAACTTGGAAAGACGTTCAAGTGCTAAGTGAATTTATTCAAGTTGGTCAAAGAAAGTGTGTGTGTGAGAGAGAGAGTGTGTGAGAGAGAGACAGACACACAGAAAGGAAGAGAGAGAGAGAGAGAGAGAGAGAGAGAGAGAGAGTACCTGAGGAATGGCAGCCATAAAGTACCCAGATGGAGGTGCAGGCTGGTAGGGGTTGAGGACCGGGTTCGGGACGGCGCGCACACTCGCCATCCTCTGCATGTACTGGTTGGTGAGGTGAGCCTGGCGCTCCTCTTTACGCTGCGCCAGAGCAACATACAGCGGCTTAGTGGCTACAATCCTGCCGTTCATCTCCGTCACTGCCTTTGTGGCTTCCTCCGGAGACGAGAAACAAACAAAACCAAACCCTTTCGAGCGACCGCCCTCCATCATCACCTGCAGGGGGCAGTAGATATGCACATGAACATTTCCAAAATAAATAATAATAATCCAGTAACACTGCTGGCCTCAACACCGCATTAACATTGATGACCTGAAACTTTTTTTTAATTAAAAGAGTAACACTTCATTTTTTTCTCCCAACTTTAGAATATATATATTTTTAAAAACACAGTATTCAACTTTATATAGACAAAAAAACAAACAAACAAACAAACAGATACTTCATGTTTAAACCAGAGCTTTTGGTTGTGGAGTTGATAGTTGATGAAACAATAAAACTCAAGGGTGATCAGTCAGTCACAGGTGATTATTGATAGGTGATCAGTCAGGAGGAGGTTACCTTGGCGCTGGTGATGGTTCCGAAAGGTGAGAACTCTTTGCGAAGACGTTCATCATCCAGACCATCATCCAGATTCTTCACATACAAGTTCACACCCTATAGCACAAGATGGAGGTGAGCAGTGTGTGTGTGTAGTCTGCTGGCTAGAGAGCAGCCTAATGTGTAAGTCACAGTTAGCATATTACCCGTCTGTGTGTGTGTGTGTGTGCGCGTGTGTGTGTGTGTGTGTATGTATGTACCTGGTAACGTGTCATGCGGTCCTGCTTCATCTGTTCAAACTTGCGTTTTAGTTCAGTCTGTCTCTCACCTTTCTTCTGCGCCCGGCCCACGTACACCTGCTTACCATTTAACTCCTTTCCATTCATCTCATCCACAGCCTACACACACACACACACACACAATATTAACCCAACTCATAAAGTTCAGTCGTTTCCCCCCAGTCTTCACTCGTGCACTTGGTTGTAGTGCACACTCACTCTCTGTGCATCCTCGTGCCTCTCAAAGCTCACAAAGCCGAATCCTTTAGATTTTCCACTCTCATCAGTCATGACCCGAATACTCAGTGCAGGCCCTGTTACACACACACACACACACACACACACACACACACACACACCAAGCATTCAGTCTCAAACACTACATTACAGCACAACTTATTTTTATGACCAGAATGTTAACCATTGCATGGCTGTGTCCCACACACACACACACACACACACACACACACACACACACAGTTCTTAAAAGGAGTGTTCATACAGCGTTACCCTTAGTGTGTGTGTGTCTATTACACATAATGCACTATATGAATGGTGTGTTTATAAATGTACCCTTCAGGTATGTGTGAAATAACATGTTAAAGCTGTGTTTGAGTAAACTTGGTGACCTCATGCTACATAAACCTAGCCACGCACACATGCACTTGGGACACTGCCTCACGTGTCCTCACCGAACTTGCTGAAGATGTCTTTGAGTTTGTCATCATCCATGTCCTCCCCAAAATTCTTAATGTAAACATTTGTGAACTCTTTGGCTCGAGCTCCCATCTCAGCCTCACGCTCTTTACGGGATTTAAAGCGTCCAACAAACCTGTAAAGTGCGCGCGCACACACAAACAAATTATATCCTGCTAAAAGACCAAACTCAGAAATTAGTTTTCTCTCACACACACACACAGTCAGGCAGTTAATTATTTCTGTGCGCCTTACACTTTGCGATCGTTGAGCAGCATGCCGTTCATTTTCTCTATCGCTCTCTCTGCAGCTTCGTGGGTCTCAAAGTGCACAAAGCCGTAACCCTTAGAGCCGTTTTCATCACACACCACCTTCAGAAGAAGCACACTGTTACACACACATATTAGAACACACGGACATGACTGACTTACATACACATGCTATTTGGGGCAGACTCACGCGAGACATGGATGCCTTGCACCGTGCCCATGCATGACTGTCCCCCCTCCCCTGTGCTCACATTGTGCTTACACAATGCGCCAGCTGGACCACACCCGAGCACAGTAATCACACAAGTCAAACGAACTAGACTTTGGGGGCTAAATGTGCTCGGGCCTGGTATGGATCAGTGAGCATGAGTACACCCCTCAAGGCCCAAGTATATACCTATGGATGCAGCTACGCACAACATGGACACGCTAACATGTCTCCAAAGTATTCTTGGTTTTCTGCTGAAAGCGTACGCATCTCTGAACGCACGTGCACTATGCCTTTATTGAATTACACCTCCCAGGAGCAGCAAAAAGTGCTGTCTGAAAGTAAGACAATCCCCTGAATAAGATTAAAAACAAGACTAAAGGTGCATGTGGCAGTTTGCAACTCGAGAGAAAAGATTCTTTAGTGTTTAATGTTGATGGTAGAAGGAGGAGACAAGAGGAAGAAAAATTTTTAAAGTCATATTTCGCACTTCGACTACTCTCGCCGACTGGACTGGGCTGGGCTTGACATTAACTTTCTGATCCATCTGTCCAGTCAGAGAAGCAGCAAGATTTTTCATTTGTCCTGACCATAACCTTTTTATTACCGTGTATTTACTCTGTCAATGACAGCAGACACACCACTGTTCCTCTTGTTGCTGGTTTACACTGTAAAGCAACACCATCAGGCCCAACACCGTGGGGGTGGATCCTGTAACTTCACCAGTGCACGACACCAACACAGCTGTATCACCTTCCTTCACCTGCTCTATTTGTTTTTTGTTTTCAAATAAGAGTGTGTGTGTGTTTTACCAACTTCATGACTCCTGACAGAATCAATCCTAGAAACATCTGACCCAGTGGCCAGTGATGTGTTTCCCGCTGCACAGCTTTTGCACAGTAATGCAGTACATTTTGTTCTCGTGTCCACTGTACTATAGCCAGTCAAATTCAGTGAGCCACTTTAGGAGGAACTTGCGTTTCCTGTTTGTTTTCTGTTCGTCCTTTTCACTTTTTGGGATTGTCTTTTTCACTTTCTTTCGACAAAGTGAAACTGAAAGAAATCACGTTGGACATGATGAGGGGGACAGAATCACGGTATGAATGAAAAACAAACCGCGAGTGAGTTCAGCACTGTCAAAATTCCCCTGAAATATTTTACAACATTTGTGATGGTTAACGAGAACCATACAAAAGAAAATACACTGAATGTCCGAATGAAATGTTCACCAGAGATGTTTATTTTATTGAGGTGTTTGATCGCCATTTCTCCGATTTTGATGAATTCAGTGTCTAATAATCTATAATTAGAGATTACACCATGGTTATTTTTACACACGCACCTGCTGCACTCAGCTTCCCCGGAATTTCGTAAACAATAACACAGCCCAATCACTGAAGGGACTGAACTGGCGTCGCTGGAGCTTTATTAATGTAACTCTGGAATAATTACTATAAAAATGGTGATTTTCAACAAATATTCAACTCGTCCTGCCGGATATGCGGATGTGGATTTGACTCGTCCAGATCAGATGTTTGGTTGTCCCGGACAGTCAGACTAGTGTTAATGTCGAGCCTTGCTGGATGGCATACATAGAGTTTCACACATGCACAGTCGATGCTCACAGTCCACATGGACAACACCCTGTGTGCTGCATGGACTGTAGCACAGACTGCACCTGCTGAAGTACACTTGAGCCTTCACAGACACACACACACACACACACCCCACCAGACCAAACCTTGCAAGACAGGATGTTCCCAAAGGCTGAGAAGGTGTCATAGAGAGCCTTGTTGTCGATGGACTTGTCAAGGTTCTTGATGAAGATGTTCCCAACACCACTCTTCCTCAGGGAGGGGTCTCGCTGGGACCACATGATCCGAACAGGACGTCCCTTAATCACATCGAAGTTCATCGTGTCCAAAGCTCGCTCAGCTGAAGGAAGAAAAGTCCAGTAGAGCTCATTAACCTCATCAAAAAACATTAAACCACACTTTCACTCCAAAATCACTCAGGACCGTTCAGTACTTTACACTCAGACCACAGAGAGAAACACAGCCACGTTTACGGTCACTAAAGTTCTCCTAACAAGAATACATCTCAGTTTTAAAGACTTAACTCAATATTAAAAGGTCATACAGGGAAAGGGCTGGTACAGAAATACCAGACACAAGACCTATCAAGATTGGATTAGTTCATTAGGGGGACAGATAAAACATAACAAATAAAATGAACAGATGAACACTGAGCCTGAAAGAAAACTGTAGGCCTATAATTCAGCCTATAATTTTCGCAGAGGAGGACCGAGCAAAACACCAAATAATCACAGAGGAGCTCCAGGACACCCCAACCCTGGAGCCCTCGTACATTTAATCCCCGTCCAAAACAGGGCTGTAAACATCCAGTGAGTTCCTCAGGAAGAATGAGGGCAAACATCACATTCAGGAAATCAGCACATCTGCAGGACGAACACACTTTATAAGCAGTCAGTCAGTGCGGTGTTCAAGCTGATCTCGAACAGGATGAACATTTAAAACCTCACTCGCAGTGCAGTGTGCTCATGGAGAGAGAATGAAGGATCAGAACCGTCTGCTGCCGGTAATGCCGGAGTCATAAACAAACCGCGCGGCTCACCGTCGGCGGGCTGCTGGAAGTTGACGTAGGCGTATCCGAGCGAGCGGCGGGTCATCATGTCCCTGCACACCCGGATGGAGAGGATGGGACCCGCGGGGCTGAACTTCTCGTACAGCATGGCCTCGGTGACGTCAGGGTGCAGGTCTCCCACATACAGAGACGCCATGGGGTAACTGGGAGCGCTGGGGTTCATCTTCACCGACTGTCCCTCACACTGACCGACCGGAAACGCGCGGAGCTCGGCTTAGGCCACACAGCGAGCGGGCTAATTTAAACACTCAGTACCTGTGGAAACTGAGCTGACAGTTAACTTTTAACACAAACAAACCGGTTCGGATCACAACGGGATTTTAACCGAAAAGATAAAACACTAAAAACCGAAAAACACAAGCTCCCAGTTCGCTTTGGCTAATGCTAATGGTTAGCTCACTCAGCTAATCTCCTCAGAGCAGAGCGCCGCTAGTTCCGCTCACTGCACACGCCGAGCTGCTCCGGGAGCGAAAGCCGATAATCCCGCTGCGACTGCGCCGCTTCACCACGTCTCGGTTACAAAGACGGAAGTAGATTTTTTGTTGATTTTCTGTTTTGTAATTTTTTTTGTATTTTTGATTTTTTTAAATAAGATGTGTGCCGAGGCTCGCTCCGGGGCACACGCGCTCACCACAGCACAAGACGGAAGAGGGACGGAACCGGAAACCGACTTTCACTATGGAAAAAAAAAAACTTCCTCCGGAAGTCGAACTATTAAAAAGTAGGAAATACATTTGAAAGTGCAAAGGCTTAAAATTCAGTTACATGATTTAAATAAAAAGCAACCATGAGGGCAAAAAATATAACTACCATTAAATTATTTATAAATGAGTGAGTGAGTGAGTGAAGGACCCCACACTCCTCAGCGCCTGCTGGACAGGGCTGCAGCTGATTTGCAGACAGTAGAGAATCTCTCACACACATTTTAATACGTTTATTTGGATCTAAACACAAGGGAATATTACAGATCCAAATACTGATGGGAGTGATTTCATAGGATTAGTAAGAACAGGTCAATCTCAGTGTCCCATACTGTACATTACACTGGATTGATAGTGAGGGGTAAACATGTAAAAATAGGCATGGTTAAGGGTACACATGGCATCTCCTTCTCCAGATTGATACACTGCCTATTATGGCAGAGATTGAACAATACTTGGCAAGTTTTTTTGAATTGTCCTTATTCAGTCCACAGGATTGCAGCCCACGCAGGGCAAATCTATGTACATGTCCCAGGCTGCCAAACACTAGAACAACAAGTTTACACCTATAGCCCTGGTTTGTGACTGTATCCAAAAGTGGCTGGTATTTTAAAAGCTTGGAGTGGTAACAAGTGTCCATGTACGTATAGGTCAAAACAACAACCGATTTCTACAAAAATAACATTCTTATTGTCAGCATCTACATATAATGGTGATGTCAGGGGTGTTTGGAATGTCACTAAAGGGGGTGTCTTCATGATTAGCGCTAAACCAGTCCATTTTTACTGCACAGTGGTTTTATGGATTTTTATTGAAAGTCTGTGCACCTCTTTGATGTCTTTTGTTGCCAGGTCCACCAACCTGTCATGCCGTGCTACAGTATATAGAGACCTTTATAAAAGTTGCATCCATTTAAAATGTGTGTAACTGTCTCATTATGATGGGTAGTGAGATGGAGAATGCAATGTGGAAGATGTCTAGATGGATACCAAATGGCCAGATTAGATTTAGTCGGTAGCACTTGAAGACAGGCTTTGATGGTAAAAATGAGGATATCCTCACCGACTGAGGAGTTGGAGTATATAGTATGAGACAGGGAGTGATTTGCGTATGATAAACATGCCAGTTTCCCTTGTAGCCTGAGGCCTGTCCAATGTTCTGCGCTCTGAGATCGCCAAATTTTGCGTATGACTGCTCTCGCGCTTTCAATTGGTAGCTCTTGTAATGTGTCATGGAGTTTGTAAGTGGCGCGGGGGTAGGTGAGTGGGTCTGTTACAACGTTTTGAAGCGCCACTGGTGGGCTGTCTGGTCTCGCCCACTTCAGGTTTGATCCCATACGATTACGTAAATTGTTTAGATCAAGCCAATCAGATCTCACCCCGAATCCCGCAGCTTTGATGTTTAGTTTGCCGTTGCATACAGAACACACACACACACACGTTTGTCTCATTATCCTTGTGAAGACCTTCCTCTGACGTAATGAGTATTGCAGTTAATTAATGCTGCGCCTGAACCTCGACCTCACCCTAACATCAACCTCAAGAATGAAAAGGAAACTTTTTGGCTCTTTTTTTTATTTTTGTTAACAAAAAAAAACAACAGCAATTTCTTTGTGTCCCAGTTTCCTTGTAGGGACCATCCGAATGTATCCACAAGGTCAAAATTGTCAGATTTTACTCTCCTTGTTGGGACATTTGGTCCTCAATAGTATATAAAAACATGTGCATGCACACACACACACACGTTTGTCTTACCGAGGACCTTCCATTGGCGTATTTATTAATGCAGTTAGTTAACGAACTCAAATCTAACTTCATTCTCAAAATATTATGAAATATTGTGACTTTTTATCTCGTATTATCAGACAGTGCTCCTTTTTTTTTCAAAATAAATATTATGACTGACACACACACACATATTCCAGGTGCTTTCTGGTAATGTTGTACCTTAAAATGGCATCCGGTGATTACTATTATTCATCAGCCGGACGACTTCACACTTTCGTGAGGAGAAAAATAAAAGGAAATACTCGCCAGGAAAAATGGTTTTGTGGCTATTTTCCTCTGCAGGCATATTAACAGAAGGGGGAGTGTGTGTGTGTGTGTGTGTGTGTGTGTGTGTTTCAGTACCTTTTACTCAAATGACTCATAAACACACACATGCATGCACACACACACACACACGTATAGACAAGGGTCACCAAAAGATCATCCCCCTCCCCTTCCTTGCTTCTCCACACGTGTGTCCTGTATATAAATCTGACCACGAAACAGGGGGTTGTAACTCAGACTGTAGCAGAGTGGTGCAGAATTCAGACACTGCTTTTCTTTCTCTCTCTCTCTCTCTCCTTCCTCTTGCTCTTTCTTTCACATGGTGGTAAGGGTCGATCGCGTCCACACAGACATAACGGCCGGCGTGCTGAGAGTCCAGGGAATTCCTCCAGGCACGGGGCAGGGACTTGGCCAGGCTGTCTGTTATTGGAAAAGTTGGAGAGGGGGGTTTAGAGTGCGTGCATGGAAAAAGAAAGAGTGCGAGATAGAAAAAGTGAGATAGAGAAAGAGTGCAAGAGAGAGAGAGAGAGAGGCCTCATGCTGCGATTTAGACGAGCCAATTTTGTATTATCTATCTGACACACCCTGACTGTCCGGGCGTTCGGACTGACGACTACAGCACAACAGGATGGTGAGTTCTTCCTGGATCCTGACTTCTTCTTTCTCTCTTTTTTCCCCTTCAGTTGTTGTTTTGCTGGAATGTGTAGGTTGACAGGAAGTCGACACTGCTACCTTGTTGTCTCGGTGGGAAAGACTTTACCTTTCTTACTGGTGTTTTATCCCAGTAGCTGTTGACTCAGGATTTCTCATCCTGAGTGCTGAGTTTATTTTAGGTCTTGCAGGAGGATCTTGAAGAAGTGATATTTATTTGAAGCCAAAGGGAAAACCTGGTGCCAAAAGTTCTGACAAAAGACTTTGTCCCCTCCTCCACAAAACCGTTTGCTTTCTGTTCAGGCGCCTCACGTTGCTCTGCATTTGGTTGCAATTACTCCAGCCCTTTGGCAGCTGTGTTGCTATAAATAATTAAGACCAGAGCTCAGAGAGGACAGATCTGATACGTCGATCTTGAGCTGGTGATCTGCCTCCTGTGAAAAATGGTTGGGCGCTCAGCAATAAGACGTTCAAGCTGTGAGATTTCAGTGAACAGAGCATTAAATTACTTGGATATTGGAAAGTCGAGTAAGAGGACGTCCGAAGACTCAGGTTTCTGTCTGTCTGCCTTTCTGTCTGTCGCTACTGACTCAGAAGTGGACGTCTCCACCCTGCACATAAACACAGCCTTGGCTTTATTTCCAAGGCTGTTCTTTTTTTTTTTCCTTTTCTTTTTTTGCCTGTGCTGAAGTTGAGAAAAGGAAGGGGAAACTTCTCAAACTACACACACACACACACACACACACACCATAAAGAGACATGTCCACACAAACTCTTCTCAGTCGAACCCTTTTCATCATGTTCTCCACTCAGTGTCCAGCTTCCTGAGACTATACAGTATTTATTCCACCTTCCTCAAATATTTCCTCAAATGCTCTTCTTTTTCTGACTGGAGTTTGTTTTCACTTGACATGTCTGAAGTTTCCTAGCAGAGTACAGAGGTTGGGAGCCTAGGCGAGTAAAACCATACGCCTTCAACAACACCGTTCTCTCATAGATTTACAACCAGGCATGCTGGAGGTTCTGCTGCTCTCTCACAAGTAAAAATACAGGAGAAAAATACAGGAGAGCAGACGAGCAGGGGGGAGAAAGATCTGGGATAATATGGAAATGCAAAATGCTGGATGCCATGGATGCATTAAAATGTTTTAAACATCTTAATTTATTTAAGGACTGTTTATGTACAGGAGTATAATAACGAGACCGTCAGTGATGGTGTAACTCACTCCAGCCCCGTCTAGTCCAGAAGAAACGATCTAAAGTGGGCCACCTTGTGCAATAAATGTTGTAAGCTATATACACTATATACAAGCTATATAAAAGCGATATCCACCCTTGGAATACCGACCTGTTTACCAGAAAGAATCCAAAATGACAAGAAATTTACCTTTTTGTTGAACTGCTCTCTCTCTCTCTCTCTCTCATTATCTGTAGCCGCTTTATCCTGTTCTACAGGGTCACAGGCGAGCTGGATCCTATCCCAGCTGACTAC
>JAOBAM010000012.1:316307-327665 GCA_025212355.1 Notarius kessleri
TGTGAATGTGTAGGTGTGTGAATGGTTGTCTGTGTCTATGTGTCAGCCCTGTGATGACCTGGCGACTTGTCCAGGGTGTGAATAAATAAAATCATTTTAAAACTATGAGCAGTGGTGGGGTTTTAAAGTGTATTCATGTTATTATAATAATAATAATAATGATGATGATGATGATGATGATGACGTTATTCCAGTGTTATTGATGTTCGGTGGCGGTTTCCGGCTGTGAGGCGCGCGCGGCCCCTGTAGGTGTGAGTGGGAAACCCCGCGGCGGTGTGTGGTGAAGCCGCGCGTGAACGCAGCCGCCATTTTGGTGTCTGATGAACAGAGCGGCGGCGGTGCGGAGTCTTGAGACTCTCTCTCTCGCTTTGCTTTTTCATATTTAACTCCGTTTCTCCCGCTCGCTTCCACTCCGCTCAGCTTACCGGACATCACCGCAGGGTAAGTGCGCGCCCGGCCCGCTGCTCGCGGCAGCACAGCGGCTTTGTTCGGTTCCGCTGTGTGGAGACAAAGTGAGCCGCAGCCGGCTTCTGCAAAATGGACACCGGGGCTAGCATTAGCACTGATTAGCTTCCGGCACAGCTCGGAGCCCGTTCCGCTCGGACCCGGCCATATTCCGTGACGAGGCTCAGCGGCTCTCCTGCGCGGTGTTTAACACGCCGCTGCACTGCGCTGCGCTGCGCTTTAGTCCGTCGGCCCGCGCTGAGGGAAGCTAACTCGGCTAACAGCTCGGCTAGTTGTGCTAGCTAGCAGCCGCAGCTTCGCCTCAGCGCTCATACACGACGCGCACTTTCTCCACAGCCTCGCTAGCCTGCTGTGCTTCATGTAGCGCAGTGTTCGGGACACAGCCCTGCCTCAGGCTTCAGAGCGCGCACTTCTGCTCGAACGCCTTTATTATCGCCTGTAGATTTGGAGCACAGCCCATCAGATAACCTGTGGGGGTGAGGGGTCACTCTCTCTCTCTCTCTGCCTGATCACTCGCTGAGACGATGCCTCACTCCAGCATGATGGGCAGTCTCTGTCTGAGCTGAGAGAGTTTAGTGATCTTTAAGCTCAGTTTGGGACGCGGTGTGTGTGTGTGTGTGTGTGTGTGTGTGCATCTCACACTGTTTCTTGTGCACAGATTTGTGACCTCAGTCATGGCATCGGATCACGTGAACGGGAACGGCACAGAGGAGCCCATGGACACGTCCTCCACATCTGCGCGCTCGGAGAACTTCCAGGCTTTACTACAGGCCGGCTTACCGCAGAAAGTCGCAGAGAAACTTGATGAAATCTACATCGCAGGTGAGAACACTGTCATAACGCATGCTTACCTTTTCATCTCATTATCTGTCGCCGCTTTATCCTGTTCTACAGGGTCACAGGCGGGCGGGCTGGAGCCTATCCCAGCAGGGTGGACCCTGGACAAGTCGCCAGGTCATCACAGGGCTGACACATAGACACAGACAACCATTCACACACCTACACATTCACACCTACGCTCAATTTAGAGTCACCAGTTAACCTAACCTGTGGACTGTGGGGGAAACCGGAGCACCCGGAGGAAACCCACAGTGAGAACATGCAGACTCCACACAGAAAGGCCCTCGCCGGCAGCTGGGTTTGAACCTGGAACCTTCTTGCTGTGATGCAATAGCGCTAACCACTACACCACCGTGCTGTTAATTATAATAATGATAATTGCTCTGAAGTGTGTGGGTTTCTGAGCATCATACCTTGCAGGGGGAGGGTTGAGGTGTTTCCTGTGCGCAGCTGTGGAGTAATGGACGGATGATGAGGCCAACTGGACTCTTAACCCCATACACAATTATTACACATCTATAACATGTTCACGTAGTGAGCGCTGTGATCATACACACTGCCGCTTCATGATCGGAAAAGATGATTTTGTGCCTTTTTTTTTCAGATTAAAGACACTCCAGGAAGCATTCATGCTCTCCTGTCATAGCCAAAAGTTTAGAACTCCAGACAGTAAAATGTAGGTGATGCGTCAGTAGTGACGCCTCTGAGGGTTCTGGGTAAGTTACAGAGTTCCTGTAGACATGCTGCAGGTCACATGACCTACTGATCATCACAAGTCATGCCCTGTACAGTGACAGAAATCAGTGTGTGTTATGCACCTCTCATCATGAGGTTTGGGAATCCGTCCACTGAGTACACACCTCCAGGCTGATCTGCATCACGGTGAGGAATTGTGGGTCACATGACCATCCTTTGGACAGAGGATACAGTTGTGTGTGTGTGCACACACGCCCCTTGGTCAGAGTGATTATACCTGTGTGAACTCTCTCTCTGAGTGACTGCGGTTACACTGCTGTGTGCTGTTTAACATCTGACTGGACCAAGGGGTTAGCCTCAGATTATCGCCTGCTCTTTGCTTTCTTCTCTGTCTCACATACGTGTGTGTGTGTGTGTGTGTAGGCCTGGTAGCACACAGTGACCTGGATGAGAGAGCTATCGAAGCTCTGAAAGAATTTAATGAAGACGGAGCGCTCCAGGTTCTACAGCAGTTTAAAGAGAGTGACCTGTCTCACGTCCAAGTAAGTGTGTGTGTGTGTGTGTGTGAGAGAGAGAAACCCCTGACCTAACACACACTCGAGACTCTGTCTGGCTTGATTGAGAGCATGTTGAGACGCTGTATGTGTTTTGTGTTTCAGAATAAAAGTGCCTTCCTGTGTGGCGTGATGAAGACGTACAGGCAGAGAGAGAAACAGGGGACCAAAGTTACTGAGTCTAACAAAGGACCGGACGAAACCAAAATCAAAGTACGGACCGGTCCCTGCTGCGTACGCGCGCTAACACAGAGAATCACGTGTTAAACACTGCAGGACTTTATTACACACACACACTCGCGCGCACTCGTTGTGATGTTTCAGTCAAACAGGCTGATGTCTCGTCCTGCGCTCACCACCTGTTATAACCTGCTTTACATCACAGTTCTGCATTCTCATTGGTCAATAGTGCTGATTTAATTTCCTATAAAGTAGTGCAGGTTTATGTTAACGTGCTCGTTATCGTTTCTATAGTAACCGCTCATTCACAGGGCCTCATACAGCGGACGCTCCAGGCTTTCTCACTACAGATACGTTTACAAATTCATTTATTCTCCCCCCATTCACTGGATATGACCAATCGTGCGCTCTGATTGGCTACTCTACGACTAGGATATCAGCTCATATACCATGAGTAGAGAAAAACAAAATGGCAGAGCACATCAAGTCAGATATATCAAACATTTAAAAACTACTGAAATGGCTAAAAGAACATAGCGTCTCCTCCTCCATGGTATCTCCTGATCCCCACTCCAGCGCAGTCGGTGGTGATGATGCACCTTTAAGCTGGTTTACCAACCACTAAAAAACCCTGAAGAAGAAGAAACTGGTGGAGCATGTTGCTGAATCAACCGAGGGCAAAATAAAAACTCTGCTTGAAAACAAGCAATAAAATATGGAATGAAAGTATTTCACTGTAAGAATGTATCTTTATTAATTTATTTTTCAAGAATTATTGCATGTTTTTCATAAATTGCTCCTGTCATTTTGCCAGTTTGTTTACATTCTAAGCTGAAGTTATTTTGTTAGATGTTTGGTATAAAGTTTTTATTGAACTTGCAAAAAAAAAAAAAAAATGCTGATTCTCAAAATCCAGTGAATGTGGACAGAATAAAAGTTGTTCTACTCAAGCTCATCGTACTCGGATTATAGACAACTCGGTGCTACGCGCCTCGTCGCCCATCAGCTCATGTACAGCTAGATTTCAGGGAATAACTGAGTTATCTGTCTGATTTATATCCAGACTTGGTATATTTCTGTAAAGCTGCTGTGTGACAGTGGACGCTGTTAAAAATTGAATTAAATTTAAATAAAGATCATCAGTGTGGATTTTTCTTAGCTGAAGGAGATGTTGATGTGATGTTTATAGCTGATCACTGCAGCTAACTTGACTACGGTTGAATGTAACCATAAGTGGATAAAAAGTGACTGGAGTTATGGAGGAATTCTGTGGTTCTCTTCAGGCTCTGCTCGAGAGAACCGGCTACACGCTCGATGTCACAACAGGACAGAGGAAGTACGGAGGACCGCCACCAGAGTGTGTGTTCACAGGTCCTCAGCCCTCCATCGGGACAGAGGTAACACACACACACACACACACAGAGTGTTCTTTAGCTTTGCAGGGTTTGGGTTAAAGTAGGAAGTGATGGGAGCTGCACTGTTTTTATATTAACGTAAACGGTGAGGTGTGCACTAAGGCTTTCCACGTGATGACGTGTGTTCTGTCCCGGAGTAACATGAGTTACAGTGACAGCTCAACCGCTAAGATCTGATTGGATGGCCTCTGTTTGAACCCGTGTGTGTGTGTGTGTTCTGTCGGCTGAGGTGACTCTGGGTGTGTTATGGATGAGTACAGTACCTTTAGCTTGGTTCTAACATCTCATTTAAATTCCATACACCTTTAGTTTTACATGTGGTAGGAGGTTCGGGGTGTAGTTTGTGGGATATTCATCAGGAAAGTAGTTGAACCGTGTGTGTGTGTGTGTGTGTGTGTGTGTGTGTAGATCTTTGTGGGGAAGATCCCGAGGGACCTGTTTGAGGATGAGCTGGTGCCTCTGTTTGAGAAGGCGGGGCAGATTTGGGACCTGCGGCTGATGATGGATCCTCTGAGTGGTCTGAACCGAGGATACGCCTTCATCACCTTCTGCACTAAAGAGGCTGCACAGGAGGCTGTTAAGCTGGTGAGTCACCTTGGACACGCACAGTAATCAGTTCTTTGGGCTGTTACCATCCTCATGTTGATTATTTTCCGAAAGTTTTATTCTTCTTGTACAGTCGTTAGTTTCGGTCACCTGTGTGAACGTTTTTATATTATTTACACTTTTAAGCTCATGATCTTAATGTGTGTGTGTGTGTTCAGTATAACAATCGTGAGATCCGCCCAGGGAAACACATTGGGGTGTGTATATCAGTGGCCAACAACCGCCTGTTTGTGGGTTCCATCCCCAAGAGCAAGACAAAAGAACAGATCCTTGAGGAATTTGCCAAAGTCACCGGTGAGCTGAGTGTCATTCGGTCCTCTTTACTTCTCTGAGAACGTACTGGTGTTCACATCACATGATTAACGCCGTTCCACCTTCTCCCCAATCAGAGGGTCTGAACGACGTGATCCTGTACACCCAGCCGGATGACAAGAAGAAGAACCGCGGGTTCTGTTTCTTGGAGTATGAGGACCATAAATCGGCAGCTCAGGCTCGCCGGAGGCTGATGAGCGGGAAGGTGAAAGTGTGGGGTACGCTGGTGACGGTGGAATGGGCCGACCCTATCGAGGACCCCGACCCTGAGATTATGGCCAAGGTGAGGGATTTAAAATAAAATAGACAGGATTCTGTCATGGTGACTGAACATCCAAACCTCCTCGTTCCTTAAATATGCTGTCTGATGTGTTCACGTTTCTCTCTCAGGTGAAGGTGCTGTTTGTGAGGAACCTGGCGAACAGCGTGACCGAGGACATCCTGGAGAAAACGTTCAGTCAGTTTGGGAAGCTGCAGCGGGTCAAGAAGCTGAAGGACTACGCCTTCGTTCACTTTGAAGATCGGGACGGTGCCGTGAAGGTAACGCTCATTTACAGAGGAAGGTGTGGACCCACAGGGTTGGTGGGCGGAGTCAGTGCTGATTGTGGATATTGAGGTTGGGCTGATTAGCTGAGTGGTGGATGGAGATGGTGCTGCTGTTTAATTTCGCGAAGGTTATTGAAAGCGCGTGTGTATGTGCAGGCTCTGGAGGAGATGAACGGGAAGGAGCTGGAAGGTGAAACTGTGGAGATTGTTTTTGCGAAGCCTCCTGATCAGAAGAGGAAAGAACGCAAAGCACAGAGGCAAGCAGCCAAAACACAGATGTAAGCTGTGTGTATATTTACACAGTGTAGAGTCGTCCTCACCCTTTCCACCTGTTAGTGAATGACTTTGTTCCTCCCCTTTGCAGGTATGATGAGTATTACTACTACGGCCCCCCTCACGTGCCTCCTCCACCTCCGAGAGGGCGTGGTCGAGGCGGAGTCAGAGGCGGCTACTCGTACCCTCCTGACTATTACGGTTATGAAGATTACTACGACTACTATGGCTACGACTACCATGGTTACCGTGGCGGCTACGAGGAGCCCTACTACGGCTACGATGAGTTCCAGGGGCGGAGCCAGCGTGGACCGAGGGGCGGACCCAGAGGGGGACGTGGGTCGGGACCTCCACGGGGCAGGGCTGGGTTTCCTCAGCGTGGTGGCGCGGGAGCGGCCGGAGGAGGCGGAGCGAGGAGGAGAGGAGGCGGGGTTCGAGGGGTACGTGGCCGCGGTGGGAATGTAGGAGGCAAACGCAAAGCTGATGGCTACAGCCAGCCTGATTCCAAACGCCGGCAGATTAATAATCATAATTATAACAGTAATCAGAACTGGGGCTCGCAGCCGATCGCGCAGCAGCCGCTGCACGGTGCCGATAATTACGGCTACAAATCTGACCAGGAGTTTTATCAGGATTCATTCGGCCAGCAGTGGAAGTAGACAAAATGTAGGGCTTTGCTTTTGGTTTTATTTGTTCCTTTTTTTTTTTTGATTGGGCTCCATATAAAACATGTCAAGCTTTCAAAACATGCTTCTTGTACATATATATTTTTCTTTCTTTTTTGTTCCTTTTTTTGTTTGTTTGGTTTTTTAGATCTCCACTTGGACTTCCTGTCACACTCCTTCCACACACTGGGTTATGTTTTATTTTGTAATCTGTTTTACAATTGAGTCCTACCTTTTAATCAAATTTGGAGGGAAAAAAAGATAAACCTATACAATGTTCTGAATCTTGTCTATTGGCTATTTCATGTATGTTTCTATAGCAGGTTTTTGGTCTTCATGTTTTAAGTAGGAACACAAACGGAAAAAGAAAAGAAAAAAAAACAAAAGATGCAAACCGAAAGAAAACAAATTTGCTCTTTGTATGTTAATGCTAGTAAAATTAGCGTGTCTTGTTTTCTTTACATTTTGGCTTGTAATCCTTTTGCTGTCTGTCTGCTGCTCTAAATAAAAACATACACGCATAACCGTGTACAAAACTCAACCAAAACGGATTGTGTTTCAAATTCATGTTTCGGCAAAAAAAAAAAAAAAACCCAGGATAAAACCCTCTCTCCTCAAATTTCTTTGCAAATTTTGACCAAAGCGCCTTGTGGATGAAAAGGACGTCAGGTTTGCCTACATTAGTCTGTCTGTCTGTCTCACTCTCCCTGCATGTCTCAGAGTTGTGTACGTGTTTCCACTCGCACGTGTCCTCATGTCACGGGCCCTGTGTGTGATTGTGGTGCTGTATGGAGGGTGTTGAGTTGCACACGTCCCTCTCCATAATGGCTAAAATGCACGTTCTGCCCCAAATTCTCCTCACTGTTGATCCACAGGAGTGTAATCCCTGTTCTGCATGACCCTCCCCCACCCCAATCTCCTCCTCCTCTCTCCTCCTCCTTTCTCCATTTCCCTGCTGCTGAGTGGGGGTGGGGTGCAGTGCTGCTGGTGTCCAGCAGGGGGCAGAGAGCACTGAGCTGTGCATGCTCATTACAGCAGGTTTCACACTCACTCACTGCTCTTATTAGTCTAGTGTGTTTCCTGTCTTCATGTCGAGGGTGTGTGTGTGTGTGTGTGTGTGTGTGTGTTTTCTCATGAACGTGGATCTAATCGTTCTTCCTCTTGTCACCTGACTAGCAGGGAAAGGCCCCGAGAGCGGCGCTGACAAACCCCTCTGAGTGAAGAGCGGCTCATTAAAGCGCAGCTTCCTCTCAGACGATGCCGGAGGACACGGCGGTAAGATGCACTTCCTGCCGTCCAAGTCCTACTTCCTGCCTTACAGGAGACAAAAAAACTGCCACCTACACACACCATGAGCCATGAGTTCACTTTAACGCTTCCTGTGTCTGAAACAGTGCCCTGAACACTACACCCTGCAAACCCACAGGGGGCGTGGCCCAAACTAGACACTATATAGGCCACTGTTGGTACCCTGGGGGCGTGGCCCAAACTAGACACTATATAAGCCACTGGTGGTCCCCTGGGGGCGTGGCCTAAACTATCTGCTGCCCTACTCAGCCACAGTGCATTATGGGTATTTTATATACAGTGTGTGTGTGTGTGTGAGAACCCCCAGTTGTAATGTTTTGTGGCAGGGTAGTTCACTATGTAGTGAGCAGGGTGCTGTTTTGGACATGTTGGTTGTTCAATTCCCCCAAAGAGCTGAGCTGAGGAGTTTCTCTCATTCTGTACATAAATCTTTTGCACTATGTATGGGGTTTTTTCTTTTTTATATATTAAAAAAAAAAATGCGTGTTTTTACTGCAGATCTCCATGTTGGTGCTGTAGATAGAAAGTGTGCACTATAGTTTATCAGAACGTTAAAATGAAAACGTGCCCAGATCACTTTAGAAGTGATGAAGAGTTTTACAGTGTGTGTGTGAGAGAGACTGATGTGGAGATCTGTTCTCTTTTAAAGGCATCATGTCGAGTTTAGTTTGTTTTAATGTTCTAATGTTGTTGAATGTCTTAGGTGGCCTAAGCGGTGTATCGTGGTTCCGTTGAGAACCTGATGATCTTTGTTTCTGATGAATTGTGAGTTTATCTACCTCAGTGTGGGGTCATGTACAGACACTTTACTGAGCATACGGGCTTTTCTACCGTTTTATAAACGTTATTTATGCACAGGGACGACGGCCTGCCATCTGTCTGCTGTATTATAGTTCTGTTAGTACGCCATCGTCCCCTGCCTGTGTGTGTGTGTGTGTGTGTGTGTGTGTGTGTGTGTGAGAGAGAGAGAGAGAGAAACTCGGATGTCGAGTCTAAACACACCTGGCCTTGGTCTCCTCTCGGAGCGTGTCGTTTGTATTATAGTCATATTTTTGGATAAAGCTTTAGTGTCTGGTTTGTCATAAACAAACTGAGTCGTAACTTTTTTAAACGCGTCCTGTTTTTGTTCGTTAAGCAGGGTGCTTACTTAGACACGCACAACTGACACCACGTTAAAGGGTAAGTTCAGCATCAGGACACACACCGAGTGATCACCTGGTGACACTAGGGGGCAGTAGAGAGCGCACCTTCACCATCATTAACACTATCCTGGTTACTCATCCTTCCACCACTTGCAGCACTTCAGACAGGAAATGATGTCTGTGACCTGGAAGTTCACTGCGCGTGTGATGTCGTTATGCTGGATTTACTGACGGTTCCCTCCGCCCCCTGGTGTTGAATAAACCTACAGCCATGTCCCTCCTGGGGTGTGTTGGGGTCGTACTGTTAGCACACACGCTCATGTGTTCCAGGTTTAACAGGGTGAAACAGGAAAATATGACGACTTCCTGTCAGACTGCCTTTATTTTAATGTCTTTTTTTTTTTTTTTTAAGATGTCACAAATTTAAAATGAACTGTTGACTCTTGGTGCTTTTTCTTTTAAATTTTTTTTAAACACATTTTTGCAAATAAAATGTTTTATACTGGAAAAGTGGTTTGTTTATTTGTCCGGTTATCTGATGCTAGCAGTTTGTACCCGAATGAAACGCCTGAATGCTCACGGACGAGGCGGAGTTTCTGATCTGGAAAACCTAATGCAACGACCAATGAGGTGCATCTAACCCCGCCCACTCTGTTCAACTACACAGTGACTTCACTTTGCCTGTACCTGCCGTGTGGGCGTGGCCTTTCCAAACATTCTTTAGGTCGATGAGAAACAGCGGTAGCTGTGTGTAACTCCTAAAGCTCTCTTTGAACAAATTGCTAACGGTGTGATTTCCACGTGCTGCCTTATTAGCCAAGTGAGTTCGTTACGCGCTACGTACAATCGACAGTTCGCTTTCCTTCCATTTGTAAGTTGGGCTGTGTGTGCGAGTCGAAATAATGTAAAATCTCGGTGCAGACGTCACTGAAATCACGCTTTAATATTCAACGTGCAGCTAAAGAACGCTTTCCTGTTGGTTTGTGTAGCTGACGTAAACTCGATATTTAAATATTCCAAATGTAAAACGACCCAGATGTGATGAGAACAGCTCAGTAATGTGATGAACGATCCTCCGATCATGACGACTGCGTTCCCTTTTAATCCTGGCTTTTATTGTAAAATATCTTCCATGATGACAGAACAATAAACACTCAGTTTGTGATAAGAGATGAAACGTGGTGGTGATCAGACAGTCCTGTTAATATTTACTGCACGTGGGTGGGTGGTGTTCTGAGATGAGTTTTCGAGATGCTAACGCGCTACGCTGACTGTTTTGCTCTCCTGCTCGTGAGAGTACTGGTGCTAGGTAACTGAATGCCTGGCTAATGACTGAGGCTAACGGTTTACTGAGCTAACACATCACTGTAAGAGTTTTATCCAGACAGCGAGACAGGAAATGAGACAAAACTGTCAGAAACATGAACATTTCACTCAAACGTGTGGGTAAATTCCTGATTAAACCGTCCATACGACTAAAACCGATCGCGATCGTTGCTAGCTGCAAGTCTGGCGTGAAACTCTCGTGTGGCGCCATGTTCACTAAATTCTCTAAAATAATGATGAAACGTGTCTAATGTCTATCGTGTGTCCACTGGACTGGATTTCAGCAGTTAAAAGTGCCTTGTGTGGATTTTGTTTTCTTGCCTCAGCTCAAACTTTAGCGATGAAATCTAAAATCCTCCGCAGTCTCTCTTTCCATAAAATACTGTCGGGAGAAAATAAAACTTCATAAACGGTTACGTCATCATAACTCATGACAAACTGTAGACTTTCTGTGTGAAGTGCAGCGAGACTGACTTTTATTCCAGAGATTACAGCTGAGGCCAAAAGTTTACACACCCCCAGGCGAAAGATATTCAAACTGAAATTTTCCCTGGAACTCCACACATTTCCTGTTGTGTGTTTTAAAGTAGTTTGTCTGCTTTGCTCATATCAGAGGTCATTTTAAAACTATTTATTACAGACAGATTTATTTCAGCTTTAGTGCACCATATCAGAATTCCAGTAGGTCGTAGCTACAAATGCCGAATTTATCTCTTTGAACAGTTTATAAGATTCCAGGAAGTGATGTAATGACTTTTAGAAGCTTCTGATTGGTTAACTGTAATTGGGAGTGAATTAGGAGTGTGATGTGTCTGTATCGGGGCCTTTGGGGCCAGTGCTTTTTACTCCTGGTACCATGAGTTTTTATTTTGCAGAATTGTTTTGCCATTTCTGAATTTATTGACTGTGCATTTGTTGAAAATGTCAATAACTTTGCTAAAACTATATTTATTTATGGGCGGCACGGTGGTGTAGTGGTTAGCGCTGTCGCCTCACAGCAAGAAGGTCCGGGTTCGAGCCCCGTGGCCGG
>JAOBAM010000012.1:338365-349753 GCA_025212355.1 Notarius kessleri
CGATCTCTACTGCCCCCCCACGGTCATCTAAGGTTATTTGTTTCTAGAAGTTGGTGAGGATCACACAATTGTTATTTAGGCCTGATTTAAATAAAAACTTGGAATTGATGGAGGGTGTACTTTCTTTTTCCCATGACTGTATTGTTCAGTTTGAGAAGGCCCATGATGTTACAGCCATTCTATCTGTCCGTCTATACATTTAATCCCGTATCTGTCTCACAGGAAGGAATTCCAGAAGACACCGACGACTTTGGAGAGTTCAGGCTGAGGGTTTCAGATCTCGTCAAGGACGTTATTTTCCTCGTAGGCTCAATGGAGTGTTTCTCACAGGTAGGAGATTTTTACTGGTCTTGTTGATCACGTTGGTGTGCACGTAGACTGTTTTTTGTGGTGTATGCCGGTAATAACGATGCTTCACTGTATATTTAATGAGTCTTATTAGTTAGTGTCATAGAATATCCTTTTTTTTTTAAATGATTAAAATTGCAAGCCTTTCAATTAATTAGAATTAGTAAAACCGCAATTTTAGATGAGAACAATAACTTTTTGTAACTTGATTTCGGAAGGCTTAGTACCGAGTCATTTGGCTTCTCACAATATCAAGTAATAACCACAACAATGTAAATAAGATGAAATGCTTTTATTTATATTTAATAGCATTTTAAAGGATAAACACACGTGACCTGTTAACTATAAACCTCATTTCTAAATGGCAACAGACAAAGAAGAGCTGTGACGAGAGAGAGAGAGAGAGAGAGGGGAAAAGAGTGTTTTCTCTGTGATTGGGATGGGAAATGTTTTTTATGCCTCCGCCACCGTAAGGTCCAGGAGGCATTATGTTTTCGGGTTGTCCATCCGTCCGTCCCGAAACCTTGTGAACGCGATATCTCAAAAGCTAATGAAAGGAATTTCACCAAGGTCACTGTCAGGTCAAATGTCTGTCCGAAAACCTTGCGAACACAATATCTCCAAGGTGGATACACAGGGTTTCCGCAGAGTCTTAAGTCTAAAATTTGATAATCCTAATTTAAGGCCTTAAGTCTAAAATACGAGCATATTTTGCATTGTGTTGATGTTCATAATTAGTCATATAGTCTAGGCCTACTTAGTATCAGTAGGATACGCTGCAAACTACAAATGAGGACACATGCCCGGTTGGCATGGTGATGCACATTTGGACAGTCGAGCCTAAAAGAAGCGAGGGAGACTGTCACGGTTTGTAGCAAAATGGGCGAATGCAAGTTTAACGACTGCTGGCTTGAACGCCATGATTTCGTAGACTGGTTAAAACGTGTACCAAACAATCCGTTTGAGGCGTACTGCACATTGTGCAAAACAACACTCAAACTCGGCACCCTGGGTGGAAAGGCACGCGAAAGCAGAGAAGCACCAGGCTGCCCATAAAAGTCTGCAACAATCGCATGCCGTCACTCAATTTTGTTCACCGTTGTCAGGTCCAAGCACTAAATGCCATAACGTTCCACTTCATGTTATGTTTCTGTTCCTCATTAATGCAAGAGCGCACCCTAGGGATGGAATGAGTTCACTGGTGAATGATGATGATTTTTGTTATTTTGAAAGTAATTCAGGCCCTCCCAATTTTCTTTATTTTTTTTGCGCGGCATAAGTCTTAAATTTACCCTGTTCTGGTCTTAAATTGAACTTGTTGAAGCCTGCAGAAACCCTGTATTAATAATTGTATTGAAGTTGTGTGTTTATACGGCATTATAACAGCATTGTGCTGTGTGTCAGAATCTCTCGGTCAGAGAATAATCCCCCACCCAGCGGCGGCGGCGGGACGGACTGTGTGTCCATGTACTGTGCGAGTGAGCTGGTGTGTGAGGGATCAGAGCTGAGCTTCGAGGAGCTGAGAGCACGACGATACTTTACCAAACGCAGACAGCAGGAACTGCAGAAACAGCAGCGTGAGTCTCTCTGTCTTTTTTTTTTTTTTTTAAATTATTATTATTATTATTACCTGAGGATTATTTGATTCACAAGATTTGTTCCACTATTCTCTCGTTTCTTATCGTCTAAATGACTCCGATATCAGACTGGTTTGAAAAGAGTGAGCCATTTGCAAATGAGTTCTCAGTACTGTTGTGCGTGCGTGCACATACACCCCCTACACACGGCACCTTTCCATACATTTTGTGTGTAGAGGAGGTGATGAAGAGATTTGAGGAGGAGGAAGAGGAGGTGCTGAGAATGAAGAAGCTGTTGGAGGAGCTGAACAGCAAACTGAGTGATGAGCCACACCCGCAGCAGGTAGGTACACACACTCACGCACACCTGCAGCAGACAAAGCAACACACATGAGAACTAATAAGATAAGGTGTGTTTAGGTTACTTCAGTGCCACACCCGATCACTGAGGACACCCCTAATCTCACCGACCAATCAGAACCCTTCAGTGGCCCCACACACCTGCTGGAGCGGACACCCGAGAGTGTGTGTGAGCGCCGAGAGAAAGCGCTCACCGGGGCAGAGTGTTTGAGTCACACCCAGCAACACGACACACTCGAGAGGTGAGGGCCACACACACACACACCCCTCTTCCGTTCCAACCGCAGTTAGGAGTTGTGGTTTCGGACGCACTACCTGAAACATGCACTGCTGTACGAACACGTGCGCTGCTCCACTTATGGCTACGTATTGGCACCTGTGCAGGGTTTTTAAAGGTGTTCTGGTGTTATTCCTGTAGACTGATACTGTCTAATGAGGATGAAGCGATCATAACACAGTAAGGGCACTGCTGTGGCGCTTTTTAATTCTTTGTTTTGTCTTAGTGATGCGTCGGTTCATGAAGAAGCCGAAGGGGACGTGCACGCGGACGGTGAGTGAAGAACACAAACGTGAGTCTTCTCTTTCACTGTGGAGACTCGGGGGCTCACTCATTCTCTCTCACTCCCTCTCTCAGTGTCTCATGGAGGCCTTAATCACTCTCGCGTCACCCCTAACACGTCTCTGGGTCTAATCTCGGCGACTCCTTCACGTGCACTTCCCTCCCCCACGGTCAACACCAAAGAGGCCCTGGGTAAGTTCGCTGCTCCTGGCACTCTCCATCAAGCACCACATGGTCTCTGCAGAGAGCACAGGGATAAACGCTAAACTACGCCACACCAGCAGGGGGTGCTGGGGTACAATACAACAGCAGCTACACTCACTGAGAACTTCATTAGGAACAGCGGTACACCGACTCACTCGTGCAGTTATCTCATCAGCCAACTGTGTAGCAGTGGCATAAAATCATGCAGGTACACGCCAGCCACATCGGGTAATGATCACATCAAACATCAGTATGGTCTGAGTTTTCTATAACTGCTTGATCTCCTGGGATTTTCTCACACAGCTGTCTCTGTAGTTTACTCAGAACAGTGCGGTGAAGAACAGAATATCCAGTGAGGGGTCGTTCTGCTGATGGAAACACCTTGATGTGAGAGGGTCAGCGGCGACTAACCAGACTGGTTTAATCTGACCGATTACAGTAACTCGGGTCACCACTCTGTACAATGGCGGTGAGCAGAAAAGCACCTCAGAATGCACGACACATCGAACCTCGAGGCGAGTGGGCTACAACAGCAGAAGACCACGTCAGGTTCCTCTTCCATCAGCCAGGAACAGAACGCTGAGGCTGCAGTGGGCACAGACTCCCTGAAACTGGACAGAGGAAGACTGTAAAAACGTAGCCTGGGCTGAGGAACACAGATGGTCGGGTCAGAATTTGGCACCAACAGCATGAATCCGTGGACCCAATCTGCCTTGTGTCAACAGTCCAGGCTGGTGGTGGTGGTGTAATGGTGTGGGGAATGTTTTCTTGGCACGCTTGGGGCCGTTAATACAACTCAATCTTTTCTTGAATGCCACAGTGTATTTGATCATCGTTGTTGCATCCCATCATGGCCACAGTTGACCACCATCTAACGTCTACTTCCAGCATAATGCTGGTTTCCTGAACACGACCCTGAGTTCAGTGATCCGAGTCCAGGAGAACGCCTTCAGGATGTGGTGGAACGGGAGAAGAACAGCATGGAAGCGCACCTGAAAGATCTGCACGAGTTGTGTGATGCACAGCAGAAACTCAAAGGAATATTTCCAACATCATGTGGAGTCCATGCCATGAAGAACTCGGGCTGTTTTGAGAGCTGAGGAAGGATCTACCCAGTGTTATTGTAGTGTTCCTAATAAAGTGTACTGAAGCACTGCACATGCGAAGGTAGAGAATTGTAGTAATTAGTTCTGATGACGCAGATAGAGTGACTCGTGCCTCATGTTTTAGTGTTGAGGGAGTTTACTGAGAGACGGGTGGCAGATCAAAGCTGCTGTTTCAGGGTGTTCAGTGTGAATGAGTAGATTTGTGTGTGTGTTCAGACTGGTGTTGGTTGGTTCATTGTGTGTGTGTGTGTCCACACACTCCTCCTCCTTGTGTAGATCTGATCGGGAACATGTTCCAGGGACTGACTGTGCTCCAGGACTCGCTGTTCAACACCACACACATGAACGTTGCTGAGGAAGACCACTTCGGAAGGAATTGCAGAACCCCTGGTGTGTGTGTGTGTGTGTGTGTGTGTGTTCGTCTTTACTGAAGAACTGGATTTTATGCACCTTGATTCATGTGCTGTACTAACACTTTGATGTATTAATCTGGTGTGTGTGAAGGGTTTGCGTCCTCAGTGAAGGCCTCATCCTCAGCAGCGTTCGAGGTTTATCAGGATGAAAACGGCAAGAACAGAAGGTAAATATGAAGAAAAGAAAGAGGGGGGAAAATTAAAGGAATAGACAAAAGGAGAAAAACCAAAGAGATATAAAAAGAGGGGAATGAGATGGGAGGGGGACTTGAAAAGAGAGAGAACAATTTTTTTGTGTGTGTGTGAGACAGTGTGGATCTGCAGGTGGTGATGAAGCCCAAACCTGCAGCACTTCGTGCCCTGATGGACATCCCGGTCTCTAAAGCTGCTGTGAGTGATCAAGTTAACTTGGTTAATTCTGCTTTATGTAAATGGGATTGAAATATTGTTTCTCCAGGACCCTCGGTGTAAATAAAAATAAACACAAGTTTTGTTTTTTTTAAACAAAGTCTTACACATGCGTATGGTTATACACGAGTATAAAAAGGCACACACACGAGCAGAAACGGTGCAGACGGATATGGGAGAATCTACAATGTGCAAATAAGGTTCCGTTTACAGGTTGAATAGTGAACAGATGTCCTTTTTTTTTTTTTTTTTAATAAGTCGTAGTAAAGTGACGAGTGCCTGGTTTTATTGAACAAGTCTACAGATGAATTGCAGTCGCACGGAGTTATTTGGAGGTGTGAATGAGGAGGGGGGGTTCAGCATCCTGACAGCGTGGTGTATGAAGCTGTTTGTCAGTCTGATGGAGCGAGAAGGTAAGGGGACTGGAGGTGTGTGAAGGGTGGGTGGGGTCACTCGCAGTGCCCAGGAGGGGGATGATGAGGCACCAGTGATCATCTCAGCTGCATCCACTGTGCACTGGCGATTGGCAGCTGTGCAGCTCCTGAACCACACAGTGATGCAGCTGGTCAGAATGCTCTCAGTGGTGCCGCAGTAGAAAGTGTGCATGATTGATGTCGGGGCTCCAGCTCTCTTCAGCTTCCAGAGGAAATGGAGGTGCTGCTGGGCTTTCCTGGCCAGTGAGACAGTGGTGTTCTTCCAGGAGAGGTCCTCTGTGATGAATTTGGTACTGCTCACCTGTTCCACAGCAGCTCCATTGATGGGTGTGGGCCTTCTGGAAATTGATAAAATCTCTCGGGGGGGTTTGTGTCATCACAAAAGTCATGGGTCAACAGCACGGAACTGAGCACACACCCTTGTGGGACCCCCATGATGGTGCCTGATGCCTTGTTGCTGATCCTTACTGATTGTGGCCTCTTGGAGAGAAAGTCCAGCAACCAATCACAGAGTGAGGTGTTCAGGTCCAGTTTCCCAGTCAGCTGTTGAGGAATGATGATTGTATTAAAAGCTGAACTGAAGTCTATGAACTGCATCCTCACATGTGAGTATTGTGTCCAGTTGGGGGAGGGCAGAGGAGATTGCGCCATCAGTGGACCAGTTGGCCCGATACGCAAACCGAAAGGGGTCCAGGGTTGGAGGAAGGGTGGGGTGGGGTGTTTTTGCTTAATATGTTGCATCACTAGCCTTTCAAAGCCCTTCACGATCATGGGGGTCAGTACAACAGAGCAGTAGTCGCTGAAGCAGGATGGAGAGAAGTTCTTTGGTACAGGTATGATGATGGTGGTTTTGAAGCGTCTGTGGATAACAGCCTGACTCTAGGAGGTGTTAAAAATGTCTGAGGACATCCTTCAGCTCCTCTGCGCAGTCTTTCAGCACCCGACCTGCTGCCTTGTGGATATTAGTCTTGCTGAGCGTATTCTTTGTGCTAGTTGGTGAAAAACTTGGTGTTCCTGCACTGTTCTAATACACACTCATTGACTTTCCCTAATTACTTGGAAGTGTGTATCAGCTGTGATTAGAGGGAGGGGTGGGGGTGTTGATGTTGGCTGTGAGAACCGTGTAGCTGAAGGCTTGGAGAATTTTACACACACACTTCCCACCACTAGGTGTCTTAAACTGAGGGGAACTGATGATGACAGGGTTACAGCACGGCCCTGTGGGTTTGATGTGGTTCTCTTGCCCCTCTCCCTTTAGGTCAGTTCCCTTGGGGTGGAGTCTCTTACGGATGACAGCACAATCTGGGGTTCTGGACACGCCCCCATGGCCTCCTTCCCCAATCAAACGCAAGACTTTGCTCTCTCTGCCCACTTAGTGTCCACACCACTCCATCCCACTACACTGTACTCCAGGGAGACGCAGCACAGTCAAGGTACACACACACACACACACACACACACAGTAACATGTATTAAGTGTTATATTTATCAGTGAAAATGCCTTGTGTTTTAAAAATGCATTTTTTCTGTGTTTTAGTGGAAAGTGGAGCAGTGGAAAACCCGTACCTGCGCCAGCCTGCCAAACTGAGGTACTGCTGCTGAACTTCTGCTTCATTTCTGAAACATAAAGGGGATTAAACGGGTGTTCAGTGATTAGCATGCTGCGGCTGAATGCTAATTAATGTGTTGAGTATTACATTACAGTACATTTCTATAAATCACATCTTGTTTAGAGATTTCTAGATAAAAACACTGAGGATTGACGTGTGTGAGATTCCCCCCTTGTCTGAAACGCCTCGCTAAACTACTCAGCTCATTGAGTTACACTTTGTCACCGAGTGAAGTTAGCTCCAAGTTGAAAACGAAATGCATTTTTATGGTGTGATTTAAAAAAAATAAAATAAAATCGAGCCAGTCCCATCACACGCGCACAGCTACATCCATCAACTCATTCACCGAACCCTTGTGTGCCCTTCCAGTCCGATTTTGGAGCAGAGTCCCCCTGAGGAGAAGCAGTGTGGAGATGCTGGGTTTACTCCGAGAGCTCAGGGAACGATCATGGGGGAGTCTGCAAGTCTGCAGGGACACGCCCACTCTCTGACACAACACAGTCAGAACAACACCACCATCAGCAGGCAGGCCTTGGCACCGCTCCATGTGTTCGCTCCACTCACCTTCCCTGATCAGAGCATCTCCCCTACTGAGAAGATCAGAGCCACAACCAAACCCAGCTGGAGCATCTACCAGGGTCCAGACGAGCCCGAGTCAGATGGGGAGAGCAAAAAAAGTCAAGTTGGCTTGGTTAAAGATTGTAACTCGAACAGAGCGCTCAACTCGAGGAGCCTGGACTTGGCGAGGGAACGTAGACCGGACCAGGCCGACTCAAGCGAAAAACTAAACTTGACTAGTCTTCAGCACAAGTCGGACCAGTTTAACTGGAGCAGCCTGTTCTCGCTGAGAGAGGAGTCCAAGTCAAATACCGTGCAGTGTAACTCAAACACAGAACTCAACTCAAGCAGGCTGTCCAAACCAGAACCGGTTCACTGTAACTCAAATACAGAGCTCAACTCTCACAGTTGGAACCCTGTTAGAGAGGTTTTTCCAGACCAACTCAACTCAAATGAAGAGTTCAACTCAAGTAGGCTCCGCCAACTTGGAGAACTCAAACCTGAGAAGATGAACTCCAGCAGCCTGAACATCTTCAAGGAGATAAAACCCGATCAGGTTAACTCAAACCACTCCCAGCTATTGGATGTGGAAGAAGCTGATGTTCTCCTCCCTGAGAGGTCCTTCAACCTCTGCAAATCCGTAAGTCTGCTTTCAGAGAACCCCCAGATCCACCAGCAGAAATCCTTCAAGGATCCACAAAGCCTAGATCCAGCGTTGTGGGCGAACCAGGACGTTCCCATGAGTCCAGAACCAGCTGGCTGGCTTCAGGTGGAGAGTCCAGTCCAGCCTGCAGAACCTGATCTGGATGTGATGGTGGAGTCTCTCACTCAGGCCTCCAGACCTGGCTGGAATGTCCACTCAGACCAGCACCTTTCTGGACTTCTGCTCTCTGAAAGATCATTTAACAGACGCAAATCTGAGAAAAGACTCTTCCCGAGTTTAAGCACTGCAGAGAAGTCGGTCTGTGCGAGTCCAAGTAGAGGCTCAGACCTAATCCAGGATGTTCCTATGAGTCCAGCTGTGGAACCGGGACAGAACTGGATCTGCTCAGGGAGTCCCATACGGGAGACGGAGGCGAATCTGGACGTGGTGATGATGACGCCACAGCAGCACAGTAAAACACGCCCAGTGGGGAACGGACTAGAAATATCCCAAAAACCAAACTGTGATGATGATCCCATGAGTCCCACACAGCCGTCTGCTCCGCCCACATCCTCAGGTATTGCTCTCTCTGACAATCTGTGTGTGAGAGAGGTGGTTTTCTCGTCTTTGTATATCTCATTACTCAATTTCTAGTAAACATTTTTAGATTTTCACTCAGCAGAGTGTTTGGTTATGTAACGAGCGTTCAGACTCGTTTAGCTTGTTAGTGGTCAGTTAGAACTTGTTCTGTTGATCATCCAGGGTAAGTTTCAGTCATGTCCAGTGATTAGGGGCATGCTAAACATGTGTGGACACTAAATAATTTTTTCTTTTCCGTGTGCGCACATGCAGTGATGATCTCTGACCCGTGGGCGGATGATGTGATCACGGCTCTCCTCGGTGGTTTGAGCACTCCTCTGTCCTCGTACTCCAACCTGAGCACTTGGTCATGCTGCATTCCCTCCATCACCCCCAAACTCACTGTACAGATGGGTGAGCGCACACACACACGCGCGCGCCTCACTTCCTCTGCTGCATATAAATACAATATAATCTACTGGTTGGTGTTTACACCGCTGTAATGTGGCTGTAACGCTCCTCCATCATGAAGTATTTACTAATCTGTAAAATCCAGACGACTGATGCTCAAAACAGACCTTTCAGAAGAGTGTGTGTGCTTTCCAGGTGATGAGTGCTTGCGTGTGGACTGCGTTGCGGGTCAGGGAGCTTTCGCCACCGTCTATCAGGCCACTGACCTCAGCACCTCACACAAACTCATCCTGAAGGTAAAGAACTTCACCCTTTATATGCTTTAATGTGTGCGTCTTTATAGCCATATTTATGCAGCAGGGGGTGATCACATGACCACTGGTTGGACTGGAAAGTCATGTGACTCATTGGCCTGTCTTATAAAATCAGTGCGCACCCCACACACACACTGATTGATCTACAGGTGTGTTAGTGAATATTGAGACCAGTTCCTCTGTGTGTTACCTGTGCAGGTACAGAAGCCCTCAAACCCGTGGGAGTTCTACATGAACACTCAGCTGAACGCGCGCGTGGAGCCAGGAGCTCGTCACCTGTACAACCAGCTGCACGCCGCTCACCTGTTCACCAACGGCAGCGTGCTGATCGGAGAGCTGCACAACTGTGGCACACTGCTGGTGAGGAAACTCCTCGCACTACTGTTCACGTTATCTGCACGGCTGTTGGCGTTCCTGTACACTCGGCATTCACGATGTCTCACCGTTTCTGTTTCAGGTCTAAATCTCAGCGCTTTACACTAACCCGAATAAAAGATCAAAGGGTTTATAATCTACAAACTTTAAGGAATTAACTCTAAATCTAACGTTCCACCTGAAACGCTCTGAGCTTTAAACAGTAATCGAGCTTTACAGTGTGCTCCTGATGTTCTGCAGAGTTTTTGTGTGTGTGTGTAGAGCGTGGTAAACCTCTATAAGAGCCGCAGTGAGAAGGTGATGCCTCAGCCTCTCGTGCTGTATTTCGCTGTGTGTATCCTGGACATGGTGGAGCGATTACACGCCGCACGCATCATCCACGCTGACATCAAACCCGACAACTTCCTGCTGGGAGAGAGGTGTGTGTGTGTTTTGATAAACAGAAGGAGCTCTGTCACTGATGATGATCGAGGCTGTGGTCTGTGCTGGAACACCTCAGGAACACACACTGGTGCAGTGTTTAAGTCCTGTATGGGTGTGGTTTACTCTGGGGGCGTGTTCTTCAGCACTGACCTACACATACAGTGAAGGAAGGAATAAATGACGTGCAGTGTTCTGTGTGTGTGTGTCTCTCTGCAGGTTCCTAGAGCTCAAGAACCTCAGTGAGGAGAACCTGGAGCACGGTCTGGTTCTGATTGATTTTGGTCAGAGTATTGATATGAACCTGTTCCCTGATGGAGCTCAGTTCACAGCCCACTGCATGACCTCTGGCTTCCAGTGCACAGAGATGCTCAGCGGACGACCCTGGACGTATCAGGTACTGCAGCACACCTGGTTCTGACTCTGATATACGATATGAGCTCGGAGTTGTCACCACAGTCAACACTGAGGGGTGTGTGTGTGTGTGTGTGTGTGTGTGTGTGTGTGTGGCCCCCTGCAGACGGATTACTTTGGCGTGGCCAGCACTGTGTACTGCATGCTGTTCGGCTCGTACATGCAGGTGAGGAATGATGGAGGTGTGTGGAAGACCAGCGGCGTGTTTAAGAGGTCAGTGTGGTCTTCTGTTTTATTATTATTATTACCATCATCACATAGTCATGGGCTGTCCCAAACTCTAACCCCAAATCCAAAAACAGTTTGGACTCTTCCACTGTATCAGTCAGAGCATTCACACGTCACCTCGTTCTGATTGTGACTCTTTCCACAGCGTCCCAACCTTTTTTTTTTTTTTAAATCATCAGGGTTGTCTATAAAACCCCAGCGACTAGTGCACACGTCCCGATTAATTTAAAGTGCATATCACGGGTAAATTCAGGAGCAAGATCAATGCGATTCTCCTATTTTATATTAAACTTTGGTCAAATATCTGTAACATTATGCGTTCTCTGCAGTTTTTTTACCTTGCGCAATATCAGAAAAATTCAGTTGAAATCGAGCCATTTGAGGCGAATTGGTCCAAACTTGGCGTTTGGATTTCCCGGCAAACATT
>JAOBAM010000012.1:379101-390396 GCA_025212355.1 Notarius kessleri
GATCTGTGCGAATATACTCGATATATCTCTGGAAATCCTGTGTGAGATGCGTATAATTATTATATCATAACTATCGAGTATTTTATGGTCATCTGCCGACTTGTTTAAAACCTTTTCCGGTGGTTTTCTCCCTGTCCTTCAGGCAGTAACGTGAGGCTGCCTAAGGGTAAAAAAAAAAAAAAACACCCAATAACATCACGCACTCGCCAACCATCTCAGTGCTGAAAGGAACTCGCGGGAAGATTTTCTAGTTTCGGTTTACAGCACTGATTCAGTTCATGCAATCGCTGGTGTTGCACAGGCTACCGTGTAAGCTCTCAATTTCAGCGACGAATTAAAAACAGAAGCGGACGAATTGGTTCCTAAAAGAACTAGTAAGAGGCCGGTCATCTGGCTTTTTTTTATTTTTTTGGATATCGCGAGGAAGACGTGGAACAGCAAATGCCAGTTTGTAAAGTGTGCAAAAAAAAAAAAAACAGTATTAAAATACTCGGGTCTTGAAATAAATGCACATTAGTCATGAACAATGGTAACTACTCTCGTGTTATTTTTGACATGAACGAATTTTGGCGAGTTGATTTTCTGTTTGGCGAGTTACTTTGGAAGGGAACTAGTCCGGCTGGTTGGTGGAAAAATATATGAATTTTGAGCCCTGAGCACGTAGAAAACTTTTATAATCTGTTTTGTCAGGAGTCGTTCAGTGCTTTGGAACAGTCAAGATGCACCAGGATTAACACATCATATCACTAATCACAGGCAGGACGGTGGGGTCTGGGCAGGCCACGCCCACAAGTGGCACAAATGTAGAGTAATACACAATAATTGTGTGAGAGAGAGCGAGAGCGAGCGAGAGATCAGACTCCACTGATCCACACAGCTCTGATATCAGCGTGTTATTAAAAATAGAAACATGGCATTGGTGCATATTTACTGCTCTCTCACACACACACACACACACACACACACGGTGCACTCGGATCAGAGCACAATTTGTTTGAGCTGCTGTTGATTATGATAAATATGAAGAATTTAAATATACAATTTTTTTTTTTTGCACTAAATAAAAAAAATGTGAAAAATAAAATGGTTGTGGTGTCAGTGTGGCTCTCAGTAAAGACGTGTGTGTGTGTGTGTGTGTAGACCCTGGTGGAGTGTGTGAGTGTGTGCAGGTCAGATGACGACCCTTGGCCTGTGTTGGAGTGTTACCGTGTGGCATTGCTGAGTTTTGCACAAGTGACGGTGCACCTCTCAGTCCAGAGCGAGAACATCGGTATGGTTCTCCAGAGACTCTCGCTGTGAGTAACACACACCTGTTCTGTAGGTATTATTTACGTAGTTTAATTTTTATTGAATGTCTTTAATCACTCATGCTTTGCGTATAAACTGACTTGTTCTTTTTCTTCACTCACTCAGTCCTTCTCAGTTCTTCCCTCGCGCTCTCGCTGTGTGTGTGTGTGAGGTGTTTAATGTTCTGTGTTCTGCAGGAGCTGTGTGGAGCTGCTGCTCTCCATAACCAACGTTTTTCCAGATGCACTGTGGGAACGGTTTCAGTCCTCCGTACAGGTACCACACACCTGACGTGTTCCAATACCTCTTTTTTACGTTTTCCTGTCAGAGTGAACAGAATCAACATCTCTGTAGCATGTTGTCATGGAGACACATTAGCCACTTCCTGTCTGTGGTGGACACTAAGATACTCTGAATTGGGTTTTAACCAGCTGTTCTCGTGTCCCAGTTTATCTGCAGCGTAAATAAAATAACTGCGGTGTGTTCCTGTGTGTGCAGACGGCTCATGCACTGCTGCAGGACGCGGGCGTCACTCAGCTGCGTCTGCTCTGCGCAGCCACTCGGGAGCGAGGGATGTGGAGCAACAGCACACTACAGAGCCTTCTGGGAAACGAGACGCCTCCGGAAGCTGAAGGTGAGGTGTCCTCGGTTTCGCTGTCCACACCCGAGGTCCTCTGGGGGTCAGGATTTAGCCCTAAAGTTCACACATGCCCCCAACCCATGTGTGCTTTTATGATTTCTCAGCAATGACTAACATCATTCCTGTTTGTGCTGTAGTGCGAGCGTTCCTGATGCGTGAAGGTCTGGACCTGCTGCAGCTCAGGGTGAAGTACCTGATGAAGGAGAGCTCTATGGAGAAGGCGGCGCTGCTGGCTAAAGCCTGCGCTGATTTCCAGGAGTTTGCTGCGAGCAGAGGACCCTTTAAACAGAGCTACCTCGTGTGTGTGTGCGCTTTTGCGCCACAGGAGATGCTCATGGAGGAGGTGGGTGGGACTGCAGAACCTTTAAACACGGGATAGAGCTGATAATCGTTTCAACTTCGTCACACACACTTTCCACTAAAAAGCCTGACCGGGTCTTACCTCCTGTGATCTACTGCGCTCTAATAGGTTCCAGAAAACTGAAGGCAGGGAGCATGTGCTGAAAGGTTGGAGAGTTGCTGGTGTCAGGAACTGTGCTCTGATTGGTTACAGGGCACTAGGGGTGAGAACTGCATTCTGGTTGGTTACAGCAGAGCTGGAGGTGGAACTGAGGGTGTGGAATACGCTCTGATTGGTTACAGAGATACTGGGGAAGGTTATGGGGTAAGCGTGTCCATTTGGTACAGGGGCACGGGGCGGGGGTTGTGCTCTGATTTGGATTGGAGGGGCACCGGGGGCGGGAACTGTTCCACAATCCCAGTACAAAGGTTCTGGAATTGTGAGGTACGTTTTGCCTGAGCTCAGACTGGGGTACTGGGGGTGGAGTACATGCTCCGACTGTTTTGTCGAGACACAGGGACACCTACGCCACAGTGTACATTATGACGCAGTACACCAGCGTAGGACGAGGATAATGTCGCACTGCTGTACTATATTTTTATATATATATACTGTATGTGTACTATAATGTGACACCATTGATGTTTTTAGTTGTGTGTGTCCTGCAGCTCTCCCAGGTGGACTGTCGTGATGCTCTGGAGATGATCTGTAACCTGGAGGCAGAAGAAGACGAGAGAGCAGCGTTTACTCTGTGTTCAGGCTTCCTGACCCGCCAGCTCCTGCAGGAGGACTCGTACTGCGCCTGGTCAGTTCCTAAACACGTGCAATCCTGCATGTGGAACAAACACAACACCCCTTTGGTTTGGTTTTTAAAGATTCAGGGATCTTCAACTCCATTAATAAGTTCAGTATTGATCAAGCTCCTCTGGTTAAAGTCCTCAAGTTTAAATGTGGACGCAGGGTCAGACCGTGGTTCAGTTTGTTGTTTATGGCCATAGGGGTAATGTGGTGGTTAATCTCTCCCCCAGGGAACTGACCCTTTTCTGGAGTAAACTCCTGAAGCGATTGGAACCTTCAGAGCAGAGCTTCCTGGAAAAGTGCCAGAAGATGTCTCTCCTCGCCAAAACAGTGTTCCACCTGCTATTCTTTATTAAAGTGATCCAGTCTGAGGTGAGTTCTTTGTTCAGTCGTCCTGGCCTCTTCTGGCTGCAGGATAATGCACAAACTCATGATGGCACTGTTCTAGCGCTTGGTTTACCGTGGTGCAATGTGATCAAAACTTAGCGCTGGTTTTGTTTTCTAATCTGCAGTTGGACAAGATTGGATTGCCAGCCTGCATTGAGATGTGTATCCGTGCCCTGCGCATGGAGTCCTGCGAGGGAGCCAACAAGGCCACCATCTGCAAAACCATCTCATGCCTCCTGCCCTCTGACCTGGAAGTGAAGCGAGCCTGCCAGTTAACGGAGTTCCTCCTGGAGCCGACGGTTGACTCTTATTACGCCGTGGAGACGCTGTACAACGAGCCGGACCAGAAGCTGGAGGAGGAAAACCTTCCGATACCCAACTCTCTACGCTGCGACCTTTTCCTAGTCTTCAAAACTCAGTGGCCTTTTGATCCGGAGTTCTGGGATTGGAAAACGCTCAAGCGTCATTGTTTAGGTCTTATGGGCGAGGAGGCGTCTATCGTGTCCTCCATCGACGAGCTGAACGATGATCGCTTTGTCGAAGCGGAGCGAGAGGACTTGGAGTTGGCATCGGAGGAGTACAAGGACGTTTTCGAATGCTTTTTGGACACGACAAATGAACTGAAGGAGATCGCAGACCAGCGACAAAAAAACAGAGAAGTCAAAAAGTTGAGAGAGAAAGGATTCGTGTCGGCGAGGTTCAGAAACTGGCAAGCGTACATGCAATACTGCGTGTTGTGCGATAAAGAGTTTCTTGGTCATAGAATAGTGCGACACGCGCAGACGCACTTCAGAGATGGGTATTATAGCTGTCCGATTTGCACAGAGACTTTTGAAACGAGAGAAACTCTAGACCCACACGTTGGGTCACACGTCAAACTGTCTTGCAAAGAGCGCTTAGCTGCAATGAAAACCACTAAGAAAATGACTGATGCAAAAATCTCTGTTCCTGATATTGCAGCTCTGAAAAACAAGGGTGGAGAAAATCAGGCCCGAAAAGCAAAGGCTAAAACCTGCAATGGAGATTCTGGCCAGCTGTACAACGGCGATGCGGTGGGCTCTCAGAGCGAGGGTTCCGGAGTCAGGGTGAACGGGAGAGAGCGAAATGTCTGTCCTGTCGTCAACTGCAGAAAAGGGTTCAAGTTCTTTCGCAATCTCCTCACCCATGTGAAAGATCACGGGGAGGTCGAGGAGGCAAAGCGCTTCCTTGAATTGCATACCACGAAGATAGTTTGTCAGTATTGTCGCCGCCACTTTGTTAGTGTCAATCACCTGAACGACCATCTTCAGGTTCATTGTGGTTCTAAGCCTTATACTTGTATCCAGTTGAACTGCAAAGCTAGCTTCGACACCAATGCCGAGCTCCTTGTGCACAGCAAAGGACATCCAGTCTTCAAGGCCAAGTGCATGTTTCCTGGCTGTGGGAAGATTTTCAGTGAAGCTTATAAACTCTACGACCACGAGGCGCAGCACTACAAAACCTTTACCTGCAAAGTGCCTGGCTGTGGTAAAGTGTTTCACACTCAGTCCCAGTTGGAGTTGCACGAGGAGAGCCATAATGTGAAGAAAGAGGAGACGCAGACTGCCGAGAGCGACAGCGCTTGTCCTGTAGAGCCTCCTCAGCCACACCTTTCCAGTGAACCAGCCCAGCAGGATCCCCTTCCAGGGCCACCAGTGACCTCCAGCTGCATGATGAGCCCTGCAGATCACCCAACAAGTCTGGTGAAAGTGAAGCACTCCATTGAGAACATGCTCAATCCTGCTGCTCAAGATCCCACGCAGGCGTTCGGCCTTGTAATGTGCAAAACCGAGCCGGCTGATCCAAACCTTCTGCAGCAGCCACAGATCCCACACATGGAGACCCAGCAGACCCAACCTCCAGTCACGCCTCCCATGCCTCACTTGAATGAATCCAGGTCTGAAGAGTCCTTGTTAGATGTGCTAATGAATGATCCATCGTGCCCACTTCCACCAGCATCTTCATATCAGAGCCTCCTCGAGGACTTCCAGCAAGCTCCGTCAGGAGACGTTTTGCAAGCTCAAATGGAGTCTGCTGTTTCACAGAGTCACACCCAGCCCCTGTACAGTAACGAAAACACTGAATATGGGCCGTATGATCCCAGTTCTGTCGCCCCGATTCACACACCGTACCCAGTTCAGTATGGGAACAGCATGGTACCCTTACAGCAGACTGCTCATAACGGTCCACCAGCGATGCCTGTGTCTCAAAGGCTTCCTCCACAAGTCACCCCTTTTCCCACCAACAGACCGGTACAGCCACTGCAGGCCAACACACTCTGTTCTGCAGCTGAGGAAAAGGACCGGTACAAATGTGCGTACGAGACGTGTTCTCGAGACTATAGCTCTTACAGAAGTCTGACCAAGCACATGAAAGCGGCTCACTGTGAGTTTTATGCACAATGGAAACTGGCAAGGAGGAACAAAGTACCACCGATCACAAACAGAGCTGCGTCCATGAACGGGAAACGTGTTTCTTCAGAACCCTTACAGAACCAGCTGGGTCAGAGGACTCCTGCTCCTCTGACACCGATGCAGAAACTGCCTGCCCAGCAGCACTACCCAGCAAGCTGTCTAAACTCCACTTACCCCTCGGGTTCTTCCCATTTAACCGGCCCTACTGGTCAGACTTTCCCAAACCAAATGGACAGCATATTGGATCCCATTGTGCTCTCACAGTTAGGAAATGCTGCAAATCCGCCTCCTGTAGCTCCTCATGCTTCCTGTTATTCTGTCCCGATGAACAGTTCGCTTCAGCAGCAGAATTACCATTCGCAAGCAATGACCTCTTCAAGTGGTCACTTCTCCTCACAGATGGACACTGCGTCTCAAACCCAAGTGCCAAATACCTATAACGGAGACATGACCTATCCTCCTTTGCAGCATCAAAACAGTCCCTCGTGCCGCTTCATACAGACCCGCCCGGACGTTACCCAGACGATGAACAATCCAGCCAAAATGGGCCATCCCAGTAACTCTTCCCCACCTTCCTACATTCAGCAACCAAAGACCAACTCCATACCTGTAGTCAAACGTACGGAGTGTGTCGTTAAACTGGAGAGAAACCTCGATTTGGTTCCATCTCCAAACACGTCACAGCAAAGCAACCCTCCTGTAGCCATGAACTCTCAAACTTCTCAAGATGACACCAGCAGTTCTGCACATGATGGCGACATCAAAAAGAGAAAGCGAAGCAGCAGAACAAAGTGGCCTGCTATCATCAAAGATGGCAAGTTCATTTGCTGTAGGTGCTTTAGAGGGTTTCACAGTCCTAAATCTCTCGGAGGACATTTATCTAAACGTGCTGTCTGCAAACCCTACGATGAAGCGGTTTTGTCTGCAGATCTTCCAAGTTCATTTCTTGAACTTCTGAACTCCCCTCACCCATCAGACACTCCGCAGTCCTCACCTTCTGCACAGGCCGGTTCCACTCAGGCTTGGCAGTCTCTCACTAAAGGGCCCCTCGACCCAAAATTGTTTCCCAATGTCACTTTTCTGAACACTAAAGGTTCTGTGTACAACAGTGACGGTAACCCAAGCAGTGAAGCCATACAACAGGATTCACCGAGTCTGGGTGAGTCAGTCGGTGCACGTCAACAGGCTTTTGCCGAATCCTCCGTCTCCTACCCTCAAGACAACCAAAACAGTGTGATTCAGCATACCGGAAATATCAAAGACAAGCGCAGTCAGCATCAAATGAGTTTTCCCCAGTCTTTACCAAGTGAAACTGGTTCCTCAGATCAACTTTTGTCTCGCTTGTTAAGCGAAAACCAAACTTCTGACTCCAGCTTCAGCAGTCCCACTAATCACATTGACAGAATCCTTCAAGCCGAAACACTAAACAAGATTAAGGAGATTAAAGAAAAGTCTACCATAACAAATGCGAGCGAATTATCCAATGACGGGCTTCTCGCTGCCATGGCTAGTCTTGCTCAAAACCTGGTGTCGGAAAAAAGCGTCAAGGAAAGGCTTCGTGAACAGATATTGGCTGGAGACTTCCAGAAAAGAAGTAGTTCATGCCAAGGTCAAGGTGTTGACAGCTCGAATTTACAAAGTCCGATGATTGACGTTCCTCACCACACGACGCATGTAATTCAAAAGGCTCTTCAAGGTAACGAGCATGTCGTTGGAGGTGGGACTGAACTTGAAAGTTTCGCCCTGGGTGGAAGTGTTGCACCTGACGAGGCCTCGACACGGAGTCCCAGTGGAACAAATGGTGCATTTAATAAACCACCAGCACAAGACGACGATGAAATCATGGAAATACTAAAAGCTCTGGAAAGATTGGATCTGGATAGGGAAATAAGAAACTATGACCAGACACCGACTCTGCCTCAGGAGACAGGAGGAGTAACGAAGGCCACAGAAGCTACATGCACTACTTCTTCTTCTGTGATCCGCGGCTATTCCTGCGACAGTGACGGTTGTGGTTACAGAGCGATGACGAAAGATGCCCTCTTCAAACATCTCATGAAACAGCATAACTACACCGAGGACATGCTCAATCAGTGTCGCAAGGAACAGTTTAACTTTGCGCCATTTAATTGTCAACTCTGTCCCAAGACCTTCACACGAAACTCCAACCTCAGAACGCATTATCAGTCTGTGCACAATTATTCACACGAGCAGGTGGTCAAGATGGGGATTACGCGGCAGTACAGTCGAAAATCCTTGGAGCCTGATCAGAGTCTTGGTACCACTTCGAGCAGCTCAGATTTGCTCAGTCTACCGGCACCGAAGGCGCCCTTTCCTGGACACCAGCAGCATGCTGAGACTGGTACCAGTGTCCCAGCTTTGAGACCTGGTGTTGCTAGCATTAAACCAGAATTCAGTGGTCAACCTTTTAAACCGCAGCTACCTGTTGACTCTGGTGTCCCCGCGAGTGTACAGAAAGCAGACGCGACTCCGCGTCAGCTCCAGTGTCGGGCGACTATGCATCCATCGGTGATCAAAGCTGTTCCTTCCTTGCTAACCTCCTCCAGTGCGGCGCAGCAGTTAAAGCGACCAAATGGGTTCATGCAGGGTTCGCTTGCACCTTCTCAGCCTACCCACGGAATGTCCCCTGGGGATCTGTTGCCTTCAAGTGTGCACTCCGTGGCCCAGACCCCTTCAGTCCCAGCACAGGTTGGTTGCCTGTCCCCAGATAAGAAGCCCAAACTGGGAAGACCCAAAATGCAAAAACAAAAGGAAGTGACAAAGAAGACTAAGGAGAAAAAGACGGACGTGGATGATGTTTTTAGCCCCTATCGGCCCTACCGCTGCGTCCATCAGGGCTGTGTGGCTGCCTTTACAATTCAGCACAATTTGATTCTTCACTACAAAGCTGTACATCAGTCTGAACTCCCCACGTTTGCAGTTAACGAAGAGGAGGAACAAATGGAGGAGGAGGAGGAGGAGGAGGAGAAGAATAATGAAAACGAAGAAGAGAATGACATGCCTGATGGCGAGGTCAGTGAGGTAACGGAGTTTCGTTGTCAAGTCAAAGACTGCTCTCGAATATTCCAGGCTGTGACGGACCTGCTGCAGCACTACCTTCAGCTCCACAAACTGAGCCTCGACAAAGCAGGTGTGATGATGTCTAATATGAACCTGGGCAGGTTTCAGTGTGACCAGCCAGATTGTGTGGTTACCTTCACTGGATTCTGGAAGTACGTTAACCACATCGACACCGAACACAAGAAGGTCAAACTCTCTCGAGCTGAGCCTGTTGACGGAATGTTCCAGTGTGAGGTCGAGGGTTGTAGCTGTGTTTATACCACAAGGTCAAACTTATTGCGGCACATCATGAAAAAACACCACGACCTTTACAAACTCCGCCTGCTGAACTCGAGAGGTGTCAGACTTGGCCGTCCTCCAAAGAACAGTTTGGTCTCCGTCGAGAAGGAGAATAGAGAAATTAATAAAAAGCCTGTTCAGAAGGGGGGTGAGAAAAAGAGAAGGAAACAAAAGAACCTCTGGACAAAATACGGGAACCCCATTTTGAAAACGAAGGAAGAGGCCTCTGCCATGTGCACCAAGAGGACTCAGTTCCAGTACCCTTGCATGATTAAAGGCTGCGAGACGGTCAATGACTCTGAGCGAAATCTCATGAAGCATTATGCCCAGCATGGTCTGCCTAAACAATACCTGGAGGAGCAGAGGAGCAACTACATCTTCTGCAAGAAAATGTCCCGCTCCAAGTACAAACGAATCACGTCGAGGAGTGATGATACGGACAAGTCCGATGACAGCTCCATCGAGGGATCCGAGAACGAGGAGGCTGTGGACACCGGGCCCAGCGAATCGGAGTTCTCAAAGCTGACGTCCGAGAAGGAGAGCACTGAGGACACTGAAGTTTCAGACACTAAATTGTCCAGTGACCTGAGCTCTGATATCTCTGTGGTGGTGAAGCGAAAGAGAGGTCGTCCACGTAAGGGGGAACGTGTCAAACACTTGCAGTTGGCACGCAAGAGAATGACGAGGTTAAGAGCGGCACAGGCTCCCTCGGCGGTCACCTGCGCAACCGTCAATTCCGACTCCGCCTCGTCCGGCGCCACGCTGCCACAGGAGCAAAACGCGACCCTGAGCTCTTTCAAGCCGTTGGGCTTCGAGGTTTCCTTCCTCAAGTTCCTGGAGGAATCGAGGCAGTCCACGGGAAAGCAGACGACTTCTTTACCGGATGTACACCCACACAAGAAATACCCCACCGTGCACCTGAAGACTGCCTCAGTGGTGTGCAGCAGGATCAATCCTGAACATCACTGCCGAGATGTACTGAAACTGGTCGAGTTTAAGAACCCGCAAAAGCTAACTTCTCTTAGCAAGGTGACGTTCGAGGTGCACAGAGGGTTCTCGAATGTTTTTGATCTCTTGCTCAAGCAGCTGCATGATATGCGACCTGCAGTGGTCATTCAAAAAGAGGGCGTGTCCAGTGTTACAGGGTAGTTCTCAGGATGGGGGATGGAGAGATGGATCAGTAGCTCCAGTCTTGCTGTTTTTGGGATGTTAAATGATTTCGGTGGGTTATTGACTGATGTTTTCGAAGCCCTCGACACTGAACGCTCCTGTTAACATCTGCTAATTCCTCGACAGGACTGTGTATTAAACCTGTTCTTTAAGTTGTTAATTAAACAGTTAATGATGATGATGATGATGATATACCTCTTACGCATGCCCTTAAAGTTATCCGGCACATGTGGTCGATGTTGGAAACGAACCCTTAGAGGAAGATTTTAATTGTTGCGGCTCCCTGTAGGAATTTTAAAATGACCTAGCTTCTGTTGCGGTTGGACTGATGATCCTGTAGTGCGGTGGTGAACTGTAGATGGTAACCATTTTAGTCTTGTTCAATATTGCATTGTAAATTTTGAACGTCTATAGCGTTGTGTCTGTGTGTGCACATACTGACTCTCCGGATAATTTACTGCCACCAGCAGTCTGTACCTTCAACAACAGAGACCAATTTATTACAGCTTGCATTTTCTACCTCTGTGTGCTTGTGTGTGGGTTTTTTTTCCCCCTCTCGGACGAGTCATGGTTTCTCTTACGACTTCACACACAAATCACCAAGCGTCTAGTCTTTATTTTTATAGAAGAGTATTTCATACAGAGTGATCAGAAGGCTTTTGTTCAGGGTTTTGGTTTATTGCCGTATGACAGGAGCATTTCACTGGTGCACAGTGATGCATAGACTGTTTGTTTTGTGTTTATTATAAAATCATACAAAAAATAAAATGGGCTATTTTAAAAAAAACAACAACAACAAAAAAAATCCTTAAGTACCATTTCTTGAGAATTCAGTGGACCCTTGCGTGTACCCTACACGTACAGTAGCAGTCAAAGGTTTG
>JAOBAM010000012.1:559342-570009 GCA_025212355.1 Notarius kessleri
ATCGTACATGGGTTAAAGTGGCGATCAGCTCATGCACCACTCGATTTCTGGGAATAACTTTAATATTCCACAGATGATTCCAGATTTCCCGGCTGACAAACTCAATCCGTAAGCAACGGACGTATTAAGAATAATGCAACATTTTCTCCAAAAAAAAAAATATTTTTTCTTCTTAATGCCTCACAACCTTGAGATGTTCATCTGATTCCGAACAAGATTTTTTTCCCCCCTTATATCGCTGCAACATACTTGCAGAGCAAAACAAATTAACGCACAACAAAAAACACACCAACAAACAGAGCTTTATTTCATTCCAAATTTTACAAAAACACAACACACTAACGACAAAATTACGAACAGAATTTCAAGCCTCGGCGGAACGCGCTGCAGTTCTGACGGGAAGAGAACCCAAGCCTGGGTTTTCCCGTTTCCTGCAATTTGAGTGGTGCGGTGTTCAGGTGGTCATCATGCGCGGGGCGATGCTCATCGACATGAGCTCCTGGAAGAGAAGCTTGCAGGCGTACGGCAGCCGCACCAGCGAGATCTGAAAGACGGAGACGAGAGGTGATACGACTGCTGAGGAACAGAAATATGAGAATCGAACGTGTATGAAGTGTAAGAGCTCGTACCTGAGTCTTGTTGCGGCAGCCCCTGCACTCGTACGTGTGTGTGCGTGTGTTGGCGATGGCCATCAGACCGCACAGGTTACACACGTGCACCTGGTAGGGATCAGACGCCTCGAACAGCCGCTCCCTGAGGAACTGAGCTGCACCGTGAGCGATCTGACAATCTCGCTCCATCTCTCCGAAACGCAGACCTCCGTCTCTGTACGACAAAAACAAATCGGGACGCTATTTTTTCAGTCACAAGAGAAAACGCTTCTAATCATGCACCGTCCTTAAGATTTAATAATGTAGTTCCGATACTAATATCGGAGTTGACGGCTCACCGCGATCTGCCCTCCATCGGCTGCCTGTTGAGGATCTGGACGGGACCTCGTGCCCTCGAGTGGATCTTATCGTCCACCATGTGTTTGAGGCGCTGGTAGTAAGTGGGGCCGAGGAAGATCTGAGAGGTCAGCTTACGACCTGTGAAGCCGTTATAGAGCACCTACAGGACCCGACAGAGGACAGTCAGCATGGTATGTGGATCAAACAGTGACCCCCCCCCCCAAAAAAAAAAAGACACGCATGTCACTTTGCTGCAGGAACACGTCTTACCTCGTTTCCTCTGAGGTGGTAACCGTATTCAGACAGCAGGTTGGACACTTTCTGCACGTTCACGGCGTCGTTGAACGGCGTGGCGTCACCGATCTCCCCTTTATTCGCAGAAACCTTGGTGCCAAAAACATTTCAGTCATCTCAAGTAAACAAATACACATCGAACACATTATTCACTGTTGAGTGTGTGTGTGTGTGTGTGTGTGTGTGAGAGAACATGTGTATACCTTCCCTTGGAGACACTCGATCAAGTGACCGACTGTCATTCTGGAAGGGATAGCGTGGGGGTTGATGATGATGTCTGGCGTAATTCCTTCACATGTGAACGGCATGTCCTGCACACAAGCATGAACGCAACCTCCTCAGTCTCATTCGTTCAATAAACAAATAAATCAACATAAAGGGACACGACGTCATCACCTCCTGCCTGTACTGAATCCCACAGGTCCCCTTCTGTCCGTGTCGACTGGCGAACTTGTCTCCGATCTGAGGGATTCGAACTGAGCGCACCTGCAGAAAAAACAAAACACACCAACAGATAAAACGATCACATCTTCGCATCCGTGATTTATTTTCAGGATCACCAGCAGGAAGGCGGCACCCACCCGGATCTTGCAGAACTTGTATCCCTCCTGGTTGAGCGTGACCATGACCTGGTCGACGATGCCGGTTTCGCTGGTGCGCAGGAACGTGCTGCAGTCTCTCTTCGTGTAGCGCCGGTTCGTGCTTTCGAGCTCGTCGTCGTTTTCCGGTAGAGTGACCGTCTTTCCGATAATCACGTCCTCGCCGGACACGCGCACGCCAGGCGCAATCAGGCCATCGTCGTCCAGCTTCTCATAGATGGCATGACGCATTCCTGAGAGAGACGGAGAGTTTATATGCCACCATTCTCAGGAAAATTTTTCCCACGTTCTGGCCTCATATGCCTCGACTGTCTTCACGAACACGTTTTTATCAGAATGACAGATTAAAATCTAAAATAATATATTATTCCGTGACTCACCCTGACACTCTTCACGTTTAGGTTTCTCAAAAATCTCCTCCTGGTCGAAGCCTTTCTTTGACTCCTGCTCTTTATAGGAGCGATAGAACACGGACCTAAAAACAGAACACACTCGTTTACTCACGCAGACGGAGTTTTAGTGGCCTGAATGAAGCAGGTTGACGGTTATAATAAACGTGGTTTGACACGGACTCCTAAAGCAGCGACTTTGGCGCTCTCATGTGAAAAGTTGAAAGGAAAAGAATAAAGAGGGACCTGAAGAAGCCTCGGTCCACTGCAGAACGGTTCATGATGACGGAGTCCTCCTGATTGTAACCCGTGTAGGATGCAATGGCCACGATAGAATTGATACCTGAAAGGGAAAATGGTACATGTTCTCTGGGTGGGAGGGACACACACACACACACACACACACAGGATGTCATTCTAAAACTATTAAAATATAAATCGAGTTTGATTATTACTCAAAGTGGATAGAAAAAAATCAGGATTTTAACTCATTTTTTCGTCATGTTTGACTAACTGTTAAAAACTCTTTTATTCATTAATTCATAAGATTTTCGGAAATGCTTTAGATTTAATTTCCAATTTCAATCAAAACAACAACAAAAATCCATTATAGTTGAGGAATTAAAACTTCTGCTAGATGAAAGAGAACCTTGGCACATTGTAATGATACAGAACACATCCACCAACTTTAACCTACAACACACACACACTGCATTCATAATGATGATTAACAAATCTAAAAAATGTACATGTTTTATGTGAAGTAAAAGGTGTGTGTACTCACTGCGATCCTGTGTGACTGTGTGCAGGTGGGCAGACTCACCTGAGCGTTCACACACACACACACACAGGAGCAGATGGGTAGATACATCAACATGCAGTACATTAGCTGAAGAGACAGGAAGTGGTGCTGGTTGCTATTGATTTGTGGAAATGGTTTTATTGAATATTGATTTGCTGAAAGTTTCCTCACCAACTGGTGAAATATTCTGTGTATTCTGTGCACCATATGCCAAACACGCGGCTCTCAGCGTCCATTACTTATTAGCTATATTAGCCTCATGGTGTATTTTTATGCTTCACATGATTAAAAATAATGCTTATATAATTAATAATGAGAGTCAACTTCTTTTAGCATTTTTACTGAGTCATTTAACTTCATTCAGGTAAAAGATTCATTCACTGAATTGCTGATTCTTTCATTGATTCATTCTGTCCTCACATTACAACATGTGTAATTGGTTCAAACAGCAAACAGCTGGAGTGATAAAAACATTGTGATTATTTTACAATTAATTTTAGCTACATTATTACTTTATTACACCAGTAGACAGCACTTTAGAACATAAAAGACAGAATCGCAGTCGTGAATTGACTCGAAGTGAGTAGAGTTAAAAAAGCTTTTCTTTCTTTCTCTTCTTTTTAAAGCAAGGCCCTAAAAAAGCCAGTAATCATCCGCATGTCCCTGTGCTTCATGAAGAAATATCTCAATTGTATAAAAAAAAATGGCTCATGTATGTGAGTCAGCTCTTACTTTCAAAGAGTCGACTCAAAGATCTGATTCACTAAATATCACTAGTCATCAGCAAGTGAACAAAAAGATTGAATCAGTGCAACATACTGTGTATAATAATAATAATAATAATAATAAACAGGTGTAAAAGAGTGTAAAATATATTTTTATTTAAAAACTGATTTTAAAAAAGGACATGCAACAACCTGGAATATAAAAACACATTAGATTGAAATGAGGCCTGCGTTTAACGTCCCCTTTCCTTAAATCAAGTCCCCTTGACCATCTAGTGAGCTTTGCTGCAGACAAATTCCTCAGAGTGAACCGCTGTCCAGCTGTTTATAATGTAAACCCAAGTAACAATATTTCAGAAGTGGATGATTTGATTGCTGAGATTGGGATTGTTAGAGGAAGTCGACGAGGGTTAGCTATAAAACGGCACTGTAGCACCCCTACGGCGTTCCTCCATCCAAACCATTCATCATTAAATCTGTTCCTGGTTACATTACAAACATTAAAGCCACGAAAAAGAGAGCGCAAAAGTAAATAAAAAGCAGTGAAGAGTGAAAATGTAAGACTTTCCGAGCGAGCCGTCTGAAATTGTTTCACAGGATCTGATCACTCGTTCTGGTCACATGATCATTAACATCGTTAACACCTGAGACGAGGAAGTAAAATAACTCTGAATACTCTCAAAACACTAAGAAAAGGCATTTCCTCTGTTTAAAATGAAAAGTACTCTCATACATTTGGCTAAAAATTCAACATATATTATTTTAAAGTTATATTTTGTTGTTAGCATGAACATAAAATTCAGTCCAGAACACGAACAAAGGCCAAAACAACAAAGGCAGCATTGCATAATGGGTCTTTGGGCATTAATTAAAAACATTCTACAAAAATAAATTCCAAAAATAAACCTGGCAGCATTTGTAAAAGTGCTGCATGAGATTTAGCTTTTGTTTCCGCTGTGCATTTTATCTTACATCATATTCACCGCTGTGTTAAATCTATAACACACAAATTAAAACTGATAAACGCACAGTTACCCACAATCCCCCTCTCTTCTCCCTGTGTGTATCCGAATACATATTACCCACAATTCAGCTCACTAACGCCCCATCAGATCTGCGTCTGGATTCTGAACATATTGTTTAAATCACAGTTCAGAAGTTAAACCGCGTAAATAATCTCCAGACCAGAAGAGGGTGCTAGAGTGTGTGCTCAAAAACCACTATAACCACATTATTACCCACAATTCTGTTTACTAATAACTACAGGGTTAAAAAGCATCCTAAATTACCCACAATTCCCTTCGCTAACCCCGCCCTCTCCCCCTACAGCACCTCCTTCAAATCTGCGTCTGGATTGAAAGCTTCATTATGGAGCTGCTTCTTCTCTGGTGGAGATAAACGCAGGTTTAAAGGAGTTGATGGAGGCTGTGATTCTGCCTCCAGGCCGCCGGGGGCGCTGTGGGAGGGATCATAAGTTGTCTCCGGGTTGGTACTGCGGCTCGGTGGCGGTGAAGTAATCTTCGAGGAACGCCTGCAGGTACTCAAAGGTGTGACGTTCCTCTGGGTTCTGCTTCCAGCACTGCTGCATGAGCTCATAAAGAGACGTGGGACAGTCCTGAGGACACTGCATACGGTACCCACGTTCTACCTGCTCCAACACCTCCCTGTTGTTCATCCCTACACACACACACACACAGAAACATGAAGGCTACACTCACTGTATTTTAGCAAATTGTCATATGATTGTTTTTGTGGCTAAATCTTACAGAATTCTGTCTTCACTTTTTATTCACTGTCTGTCAGTCTAAAGGTTCTATGGAGAACCAAACCACAGAGTGTCTCCCTGTCAGAAAGGATCCCAAGAAGACACTACAAACCCTTAAAGAACACTTCTTCTAAGTGTGTAGTCATTACTTTCTTCTTAATATGTACACAGAACCTGGTCAGGGTTGCAAGTAGAACTCTTTTAGGATGCTAAAGAGACCCAGTGAAGAACCCTTCTTTCTTAAGAAAGTATGCATTAACTAGGAACGTGTACAGTATCATGATATGATTTTATTAAGATCTAGAACCTGACAGGAGTTTAAACATTAGTTCTTGGTTCTTGGTGCGCTCCAGGAAAAAGATTTCATCAAGTGTTCTTCCAGTTCTACGGACAGTTAAGGGTTCTTTGTTGTTACCTGGATACGGTACTCGTCCTTTTGTCACCAGTTCTGTAAGCAGGATGCCGAAAGACCAGACGTCTGATTTAATGGTGAACTTTCCGTAAAGTGCTGCCTCCGGAGCCGTCCACTTAATGGGGAACTTCGCACCTGAATGAGAAGGGGAGCGGTGAGAGGAGTGGTGAGAGGAGTGATGAGAGGAGTGGTGAAGGGCGTGGTGAGGGGCGTGGTGAGGAATGGAATGAGGGGCGTGGTGAGAGGAGTGGTGAGGGGCGTGGTGAGGGATGGTGAGAGGAGTGGTGAGGAGCGTGGTGAGGGATGGAATGAGGGGCGTGGTGAGAGGCAGAACGAGGGGTGGGGTGGGGGCGGGGTGAGAGGCAGAACGAGGGGTGGGGTGGGGCCGGGGTGAGGGGCGGTAAGTGTGTAGTGAACAGTGAGTAATGTTAGTGTGTAGTGTTAGTACACAGATTATAACTCCTCCTCTCTCTCTCTCTCTACCTGTCTCTCTCTCTTTCTCTACCTGTGTCTGTCTGTCTCTCTCTCACTACCTGTCTCTTTCTCTCTCTCTCCACCTGTCTCTCTCTCTGTATCTCTCTCTCTCTCTCTACCTGTCTGTCTGTATCTCTCTTGCTCTCTCTCTCTACCTGTCTCTCTCTCTGTATCTCTCTCTCTCTCTACCTGTCTGTCTGTATCTCTCTTGCTCTCTCTCTCTACCTGTCTGTCTCTTTCTCGCTACATGTCTCTCTCTCTATCTCTCTCACTCTCTCGCTACCTGTCTCTCTCTCTACCTGTCTCTCTCCCTCGTGCACATGCTCTCTCTCTACCTGTCACTCTCTCTCTCGCTCTCTCTACCTGTCTCTTGCTCTCTCTTTACCTCTCTCTCTCTACCTGTCTCTCTCTCTCTACCTGTCTGTCTCTCAGCATGTCTCACCTTGGCGGGCGGTGTACTCGTTGTCCTCGATGAGTCTTGCGAGGCCGAAGTCTGCGATTTTACACACCAGATTGTCTCCCACTAGGATGTTCGCACTGCGCAGGTCTCTGTGGATGTAGTTCATCCTCTCAATGTAGGCCATTCCTGCTGCGACCTACACACACACACACACACACACACACGTCAAATAATACTTTCAAATAATTGTAATTAAGCAGCAAAGTCTATAATAAAGCACTGAAACACCCCAATAACTACAATTTAATTCAATCACAAGAATTACCTAATCAGTTCAATAACACATTTAATTAGAATTAGAAACTTATATACAATAAAAGGCAAAAATAAACAAGTAACTAAATAAATCCGTCAATCTCAGGAGCAGTGCATGCTGGGATACCTGAGCTGCCATGTCCACGAGGTTGGGCAACTTCAGAGCACGACCTTCTCCGTCCTTCAGGAACTCCAGCAGACTTCCTGTAAACATTTTGCACACTTTAAACCTGAGCTTCAGCAAACTAAACCATGGTTACACTCGTCTGTGTGGTCACTGTGGATACGACCCCTGACCTTTGCTCATGAATTCGGTGACGATGTAGATGGGCTCCTCGGAGACGACGGCGTAGAGCTGCACCAGTTTATCATGACGCAGATTCTTCATGATCTGAGCTTCCTCCAGAAATGACTCAGGGGACATGGTACCTGGCTTCAGAGTCTTCACAGCCACCTTGGTGTTACCGTTCCACGTTCCTGACACACACACACACACACACACATTAGGCTACATTTTCTCCAAAGAAGCAAAACTACAAAGAACTGTTTATATTTCATCACCTATCAAACATTAATGTGACATTTTCATTCAGTGATCTTTATGTTTCAAGTGTCAACTGTTTAAGATAAAGACTAATTCGTAATTATACCAGATAGAAACGTAAACATAATCATTTTTAAATTCGCCAGATTTTTAAATATAAGATTTAAGAGGACAAATGCTAAACTTAACTTCACCACCCGGGGGCGCTGGAGTTTCATATAAACATTACAGAGGCTAAAAATTCCTGTTACAATAAATACAAGAGGAGACATGAGGAATGAAACCGTCTGAATGGGGAAATAAAATGTAATGCTTAAAGTTACTGATGAAATACAAACATTTCTTGGTCGTAAACTCACAATTTCAGACCCGGAAGAGGAAAGTTTACAGGGAAGGAGAGCAGGACAGGATTAATGACAGAATCAGGATGGGGTATACGGAGGGCATGCAAAAATTCCTGTCTCAAGTGTGTTTCCATTCAACTGTGCTGAATTCATTCTTTAAAAAAAAAAATAGAACAGAAAATCTGAGTTAAAGTGATAGTTTCAGTAGCAAGTAAACAGGAAGTGGTCTGTAATGTCCTCATTTATAGAAGGGTCGTATGTCAAAAAAACCTCATACTAACCTGAAAATGCACACAAAAACCGTGCAAAAAAGGTGTAGACTGGTTTATTAAATATCTTTTGTTCATTTTACATGAATTAATATTCAGTTTGGGATGTCTATACCATAATAAAGGGAGGAGTCAATGCAAATCAGGTTATTTTGTACCTGTAATATGAATTACTGCAGCCGTGAAGCCACTTGAGACACGAAGACACCGAGTGTGTGTGTGTAAATTCGTACGAGCAAAGAGCAGGTGTTAAATCTGACAGTTGAATACAACATTGTAAAAGTATATCTAAATTGCGCCTAAATGATTCAAAATAATGGCATTAATAAGTAATAATATAAGCAAAGTTCATTAAACATTCACATCTCCAACACCACCAGCATGTAAACAGATCCCTGAAAATGGCGAGCCAGCCAGGAGTCTGTTTATGGCTGTGTGCATTTACCTGGAGTCCTGGGGGGCGGGAGGAGCTAATAGTTAAACAACCACTTAGAAGCTTTTTGGATGGAAACACAGCTTGAGATGACCGAGAGGACAGCTCTGTTCATATCATACTCACCACTGCACTCTGCGATCCACCAGAAATGTCAACAATGCTTATACTATTATCATTAATAAACAATGTTGTGGAAATTCTTACAAATTTCATAATCCAATCTGTGTACAGAACAAGAACTGCTTTAATTCCATCAGCTCACAAACAGCTCTCCTGTAGTACTGGACGAAACTGTTCGTGATATTTCAAAATGTTCAGTATGTCTACTGTAAACACATTAATAAACGATGAGACTGCTGAAACTGTTCAAGTAGCATGCATACTGTATGTACGTATACTTACAAATGGACAAACTACTGTAACATGACGACCGTAAATACATGAGCAAAAGGACACCACTACCAGAACTGCTAGAGCAGCCTGGTGTAGACGTACTGGAGTCGCACGCCTGCCATAAACATACTCACAAACGGACAACCTGTACTCAGTTCTATAGCAGCACATACACCATAAACTCACTAATAAATGAACAAACTACAGTAAATGTTGGAGTAGAATGTCTCCCGTACATATCCTAGCAAACAGAGTAGCACACCTACTGTAAAGATCATAACATATGTACAATAACATACGTGTCTACCGTAAATGCAGTAATAAATGAGCAAACGCCTGTATCTGATGGAGTGGTAAACCTTCTGTAACAAACGCTCATATCACACCGAGCTGATGGAATACGAACACACTTTGGTACCCGAATGGATAAGAGTGTTTTACCACATCACTGTTTATCAATGAACCTGCAATTTAAATTCTTTACAAATTTATTTCATCTTACCACACCAGACTTCAGCAAAACATCCTGCTCCAAGTTTGACTTCCAGCTGCAGAGACCTGCGATCGATTTCCCAGGTGTCGTGTGTAAGACCCACCGTTTCTGGTGTGTAGTTCACACACACATCAGTTAAATGATAGCACAGACCATCCGCATGCACTACGGGAGGGGGGAGAAGGGGGGAGATGATGTTAATGACCTCTAATGAGGGGGAACATGCAGGCAGAGAGACGGAAAACACGCCGAGCGAGAGAGCCACGCCCCACGCTCCCTCATCCTACACATGACCACCGAAAATATACGAACAAACTATTCAGTGATATCATTATCTTTCACTAACAGACTCCACCCTCTCGGGGAGGCGTCTTTCCGTCTCTCTGTGTGACTGGCTGTCAGTAGGCACATTGGGCGGGGTCATACCCATCCAGACCTCCCCAAACTGGCCGTTGCCCAATCGCTTTATGAGCTGCAGTGATTCACGTGGGACCTCCCACACGTCTTTGGTTTTCATTGACAGGTCAGTGAGGCGGGGCATCCCCTTGTAACATGGGGCAACCAATCGGAAACACAGACCTGCCGCACGCTCTGAAGCAGGAAGCGCATCATCAGCTCGCAAACAGACACACACACAAACACAAAAAAACTATAATGTATAGCGTGTAAGAGTGTAATAGACTGTAGAGTATAAAGAGTAACAGAGTGTAGAGTATAGAGTATAATAGAGTGTAATGCATAGAGTGTAATAGAGTGTAAAGTATAGAGTATAATAGAGTGTAATGCATAGAGTGTAATAGAGTAATGTATAGAGTGTAATAGAGTGTAAAGTATAGAGTGTAATAGAGTTTAATGTATAGAAGGTAATAGAGTGTAATAGAGTGTAAAGTATAGAGTGTAATAGAGTGTAAAGTATAGAGTGTAATGTATAGAGTGTAATGTATAGAGTATAATAGAGTGTAATGTATAGAGTGTAATAGAGTTTAATGTATAGAAGGTAATAGAGTGTAATAGAGTGTAATGTATAGAGTGTAATGTATAGATTGTAATAGAGTGTAATGTA
>JAOBAM010000012.1:1093033-1105854 GCA_025212355.1 Notarius kessleri
GAGGGTCATATGATGCTAGCAGCAAGGAAGTCATTAATGTACACCTCCATGGTCTCTCTCTCTCTCTCTCTCTCTCTTTGGATGGGACAGGTTGTGCAGCTGATTCATGGGTAGTCATGCTCCCAGGAAGATATTTGTGGCACAATCATCAGAGCAATGTGGGGTAGAGAAAAGGCACAATATTCACAGAACATCTCCCCCAGATCATGATATTCTTCAGAAACATTTGGCAGGTGTTGGGACTCAGAGATGGATGAGGATGCAGTGAGGAAGGGCTGATTGCAGGCATGAGGAATGACAGGATGAGTTCCAGCTGACTATGTTTCCGGTAGACCAGTCAATGTGGGGATTGTGTTGCTGTAGCTATGGGTGATCAGGGACTACATGGGTATGAGGAGAGGAGAGAAAGTTTAAGATGAAAAGAACCTTCCATCCAACACACTGGCAGCTGGGGGGGTTCCAGTGGCTCATAGGAAATACCAGCTTGGAGAGCAAAGTTCTCATCTAAGAAATTCTCCTCATCAACAGAATCTACTAACACTAACAGTAGCAGGGACTGTTGGTTTATGCACAAGTAAGCTTGAAGCTGCATTCTAGGCAGAGGGGCAAAAAGAAGGTATTTGGCTCACCTGAACCCCTATACAGGCGAGTCTTCACTTTTGGCCAAATGGGACAGGGTGGCAAGGAAATGGCCAGAGTCCTGAACTCCACTGAATATCCTGTGACACTACAGGGGCCTTGGTGGAGAACGAGAAGGAGTTTGGCAACACCCTTTCTTCCAACTGAATGATCAAAGCCCTTTTTCATTGCTGTGATAAAGCTGGCAAAAAAGAGAACTAATCAACAAATCATTAGTTGATTCTGCCACATCACAGCAGTGACCCACCACTACTGCATTCCCTCTTTGGTTTTGTGCTCCCAAGTGTTCAAACAACAGCTGTCAACTCTACTCCATGATGTAAGTTACTTTGGAATTATCTGTGGAGTAGGTTGACAGCTGTTGTTTGAACACTAGGGAGCACAAAACCGAAAGCTCCTGCAGTTCCCCCGAGTAGTGCTCTGGCTCAGGTCCATGAAACTCTCTAGATGTGGGTGTTGGTGAAGTTTGATGGGTTCCTGGTGCAGATTGCCTGGGCTAACAATGCTGGTTAGGCTGGTTTCCAGGTGCAGGCTGAGTGAGATCTGTAGAGACATGGTTCACCTGGTTACCAATCTGTATGACATGAGTTGATAAGGATCAGATGTTTTCTATAACTTCTTGGAGAAGTTGGTCATGCTGTCCAAGTAGCAACCCCTAACTGGCAAGGGATTGATGAATGGGGTTCATGTCCACCAGGTTCATGATGGCCAGATCATTATGTTTTGCTGACCAGCTCAACCCAAATGCAGAACACATACACAGGGATAGAGTAAACAGAAGAATGTTTATTGATGGTTTTCAGGGAAGGTAAGGCAGATGAAAGCAATGAAGTGAGAGAAGCTAGCCCAGAGATTGAAAATGGGCCACTGCGGTGAGAATGTGGCATTTTTACCACTGAGCCACCAGAGAGTGAAGGCAGGCCACAGAACTAGGCAGAGCAGGGATTCAGACAAAGGTGTGAGAGTGGCTGGGGGAGATGGCAGGTAGGGAGATGAGTGAGCTTGCCCTGACTTCTCACTGTGTCCAATCACAAAATTTTAAGATAATTATCAAAATGATGACCATGACTTTGTCTGGAAGAATCTGTTGTGTTTTGGTCAGTGTATACATGTTTTGGAAATAGTTGATTCAAAATAAATATAAATAGTCTCAATGAGGTTGTAGCTCATACCGGCCACTGTTGTTATGTGTGAGTTTAAAATCTGATCAATCCTTCAAGAGTAGTAGTAATTTTTGTGAAATTGCATATGACCCCTGTGTAGCTATATCCATGGCAGGTGGCAGCACCTGGTGAACAATTCTTGTTGGAATATGTCTTTAGAATCTTCTGAGTGAGTTTCAGTGGAAACGTCCTAGCAGTTTTAAAACAGTAGTGTTTGGTTTAAATTAATAAAGTTTTTTGTTGGCATCCATCTGTCTCAGAAGACAATGGAGTGTGCACCAAGGATTCATCTGCAGTTGGGTTGTAGCACCTGCTGTGGCTGCACAGCCCTATCCTGGAATGGTAGACTCTGTTGTGGTTGCTGCAGATATAGTCCGCGCCTGGCTCTGTGGGTGCTGATGCTGCCCTCTACTGTCTGTGCTCTCTCCTCTCTTCCCACTGCCCCTCTTTCCTCTGCTTGCTCATCTGAATGCCTACCTTGATGGCAAGCCTCCAGTGGTTGCGGTCTGCAGCTATAACTTCCCAACCTCCTGGGTTGAGATTGCCTGCCTTCAAATCACATTTACAAATGTCTTTGTAGTGAAGAGCAGGCCTTCCTGCAGGTCTAGAGCCAATGGCAAGCTCACCATACAGTATGTCCTTGGGGATTCCTCAATCCTGCATGTGACTGACATGGCCAAGCTAGCACAAGAGGGTCTGGGTGAACAAGGCAAACATGCTTGGTATCCCCACCTATACCAGGACATGCTTGTTTGCAATACAGTCTTGCCAGGTGATGTCCAGTATCCTTCTAAGGCAGCACAGATGGAAAACATTGAGTCTGCACTCTTGACAGGGGTACAGGGTCCATGCTTCACTGCTATAGAGCAGAGTGCTGAGCACGCAGGCTTGGTACACCTTGATCTTAGTGCTGATGGTCAGCATGGAGTTTTCCCAAACCCTTTTTGCAAGGCGAGCCATTGCTGTTGCTGCTTTGTCAATGCACATGTTCAGTTCAACATCCAGGGAGAGGTTGCTGGAGATGGTAGAGCCAAGTTAGGTGATGTTCTACACCACTTCGTTGGTGTAGTTGCCAATGGAGATGCTTCAAATGTTGCTGACACCTTGGCCTAAGATGTTGGTCTTCCTAACTTTGATGGTGAGGCTGAACTCTACATGCATGTGTGAAGCAGCTAATAAGACACTGTAGAGCTTCCTCAGTGTGTGCAGTCAGGGCAGCATCATCTGCAAACAACATCTCCCTTAGCAGGACAGTCCACACCTTGGTCTTTGCATGGAGGTGAGCGAGGTTAAAGCGGTTCCCATCACTTCTGGTGTGGAGGTAAATGCCATCCTCTGACTGGCTGAAGGTAAAGGACAGCAGCAGGGAGAAGAATATGCCAAAGAGTGTCAGGGCAAATATGCACTCCTGTTTCACTCCACTCCTGATTGGAAATGAGTCCAAGGGTGAGCCATTGTATGGGACAATACCTTGCATGCCTTCATGAAAAGACATGATCAACCTCAGGAGCTGGGGGGGCATCCAATTCTTTGCAGCAGGGTTAACAGACCTTTCCTGCTGACAAAATTGAAGACCTTTGTCAAATCAGTAAAGGTGATGTACAAAGGTTATTTCTGCTCTTGTCACTTCTCTTGCAGCAGTCTCAGTGAGAAAATCATATCAACTGTTGATATTCCTGCTTTGAATCCATATTGTGCCTCAGGGTATACACGTTCTGCAAGTGCCTGCAACCTGTTCAGTACTACATGGGCGAAGGCCTTCACAACAATGCTGAGGAGGAATATTCCACGGTAGTTGCTGCAGTCACTGCAGTCATGTTTGTTCTTATACAGCATGATGATGTTGGTGTCATGCATATCCTGGGGCACTGTACCTTCTTCCCAGCACTGTAGCAGGAGCTCATACAAATGGTGAAAGAGAATGGACTTCTTGCCAGCATTGATGACCTCAGGGGGAATGCCATCCTTTCCTGGAGCTTTGCCACAGGCAAGGGAGTCCATGGCCTTGCTGAGTTCCTTCATGGAAAGTGGAACATTAAGCTCCTCCATTACAGACAGAGGAGCAATATGTTCAAATGCTATGTTGGTGACAACATTCTCCCTGGAGTACAGCTCCTGTTAATGCTCTGCCCATCTCTCCATCTGCTTTCTTCAGTCTGTTATGATGTTGCCAGAAGTGGACTTCAGGGGTGTGAGCTTGGTGGCAATTGGCCCGAAGGCTTTCTTCATGCTACCATACATGCCATGGATGTTGTCACAATCAGCAGAAAGTTGGATGCTCTGGGAGGGGTTCAGCCAGTATTTCTTGGCATAATGTCTAGCGATCCATTGGGAATCCTTTCTGGCCTTCCTGAGTGCAGCGAGTGTCTTCTCTGAGCTCTCTCTCTTGTAGTTGAGCTGTGTTGCATGCTTGGCTGCAATTTCTGGCTTAAGTTCAGTAAGTCCTGCTTTAAACCAGTCTGGGTTCTGCCTCTATCGCTTGCTGAAGGTGTCCAAGGCGGAGTTGTAAATGGCATCATGGATATGGTTCCATTTCTCTTCAGCATTGCCTGTGGGACAGTCCTTCAATGCTTCTTCAATGGAGTCAACAAAGGGTTCACACAGATCTGGGATTATTATCCTGGCTGTGTTGGTACATGGACATCCTTTCTGCTTGTAGCGATGGATTTATTTGAGCTGAAGACGCATCTTGCTGCTGACCAGGGAGTGGTCGGTGTCACAGTCAGCACTGTAGTAGCTGTGAGTAACAAGGACACAGTTCAGCAAGGGTCTTTGAGTGATAATGAGATCCAGCTGGTGCCAGTGATGGGATCTGAGGTGCCACCAGGATACTTTGTGGTTCAGCTTGGTGGAGAAGAATGTGTTGGCTATACATAGGTTGTGATAAGAGCATAGCACTAGAAGCCTCTGTCCATTCTTATTGAACTTGCTGACACCAAAGTGGCTGATGCTGTGGGGCCAGGAGTCATGATCAGCTCCCACTCAGGCATTGAAGTCCCCAAGCAGGTACATGTGTTCTGTGGGAGGAATCCCTCTGATGGTGGAATCAAACTCCTCATAAAATGCATCCTTTACCTCGGCTGATGAGCAGAGTGTAGGAGCATAGATGCTCAGGATGTTCACTGTGCCAGAGGAGGTTGAGAGACAGAGCAAGAGGATTCAGTCTGTGCCTTTGGATGGTGGTTCCACTGATGACAAGAGTGAGTTTCTCACAGAGAATCCAATGTCGTGCAATCATGGTTCCTCTGGTTTCTGCCCTGCCAGAAGAATGTGTATTTCTGTTCTCTGAGGCGACCATTTGAATGGAGTCTGGTCTCCTGCAGTGCACCAATGTCAATGTTGAGCCGTTTGAGCTCTCAGTTGATGATAGCTGTTTTCCTGGAGTCATCAACCTGACATAAGTCATCGGAGAGGCCAGGACACATTGTCCTGACATTCCAGCTTGCTCGTCGTGAGTGATGCTTTTCTCTTTCTTCTTCCTTTGCCTGGTGTAAGGTTTACTGTCTGCTTGTTGGTTGTTACCTGTAGCTCCAAGCACCCAATGAAGCAGGCAGACTTTGGCGGTTCAGCACCTTACTGGCAGGAGACTGCCCAGCTTAAGGTGGGCAATAGCTGACCAGGACACTACAATGATCCCTCCCACCATCGGAGACAGCCCGTAGCACCCAAACCTACAGAAATTGGTCTGGACTTATAACTCCTAACTGCTGCCTCCTGTGTTGTTTCTGCTGCTAAGAACAGTGGTACTGGAGTGACCACTCCAGGGTGCATGCCTGGGCAAAGTGTATGGCAATCCTGTGGTGCCCAGTCAACCGAATCCCCCTCTCAACCTCACTGTTGTGGTTCAAAGGAGAGCAGAGCAATATGTTTGGCATCAGCTTGGCTGCAGGAGGTGCTGGAAGGAGGTCAGTGTTGGTGATCCTACTGTCTTAAGGGCCCCACTCTGGCTTTTTCTCGAGGTTTACTCCTGAAGCCTTTTCCATGACTGGATATGGCCACAAGGCAGTAGAGGTTTGAAATCAAAGTTTATCTTCTCCTAGATGGACTGCCTTCCCAGGCTGATGAGTTCCATCTACCTGAAGCAACTAGTTTTAAAGCACCAGAGACCCACCCTTGCCCCTTCTCCTGTCAGTAGAAAGAGTTCCACCAGACTTAGAGACTAAGCCGCATAAGCAGGCTAGGAGTTGCACTTGGTTGTCAGAGGCTGTTTGAGGCACATGCCATGTGGGAGCACTTTATAGGCAGTGGGAGCTTATCACCACTGCCACCCCTGGCTATGACAACCTTGGAACCAAATTAATAAAGTAAACATATAAATAAAGGTAAGATATTTTAATTATGAACTTCGGCAGTCCAAACATTTAATTGTTTTAAACTTCTTAATTTTTTTATCCATGATGCATCATCTGTATGAAATCAGTAACCAATCTGTAATATACTGAAACATCTGTGACCAATCCATAAATTACTAGTATCCATGATACATATGTATTAAAATCTGTAACCACTCTGTATTTTGTATCCTTTTTTATTATATTTCTGTAATCTGTTCTCCATGACCTATCTGTATTTTGTCAATCAAGGGAGTATGTACATGGGTTGTTTTGAAGTCCAAGCTGTACAGTATGACCTGGAATAATGTGCTGCGACTTGGAAAAAACTTCCATGACTATTCCTAAGTTGCATGCATTTATTTACCTGAGTGGCAGGACCAACCGATATTATAGTCAGGATTAGAGTTGTGGTGTGACTGCTCCAGACTGGAACTAAATTCAGGCATAGGTATAGTTATCAGTGTTGTGGGACTAGGCCCTAAAAGTTTTGGCACATTTGGCTTCATGTGCATTGGTCATCACCTTTAAAACAACAAAGAGCTCCTGTCTCTTGTTCAGTAGTTCACATGGGTGTGTGGTTCAGTTGTTCACATGTCCTTTTAAATTTGGTCAAACAAAGTGATATTGGAAGACAGATATTCTTGTGCTATCTTGTAAATGTAACAAACAAAAAAAATATCTTGGCAGACTCCTTCCAAATAGAACACAGAGGTATAATTTTAATGTGCTTATGATCGCAATACTATGTTAAGTATAGCCATATCATATTATTGATTACTGGTGCATGACTAGCAGGAAGTAAATAAAATTTATTATCTCCTAAAGCCTAGTCAGCTTCAAAACCTAACCAGTTAACTACTATATAGTATGCACTACATTTTCTGTGCGCGTGTGTGTGCGCGCGCGTGAGGAAAAAGTGTGTGTGCGCACGCGTTGCTGGGTCAGCAAGGTAATTATGTCTTAATCAGCGAGATCTCCTCTCTGATTATATACACAGCTGAAAAGCCCCTCGTTTAAAAGGGCATGGCTGAACTAACACTACTCCAATGTGTGGCGATTATGCAGTCACACTTTAATCACATTATCATGCTTTCCACTGTGGTTTGATTGACAGCTGGGGCAGGATTGTGTCATCCTTTCCAGGATTGATCACTCTTGAGAAAGGAAGCTATATGTTTTTCTTGCTCTCCAACACTAGCCTATGAGATTGACTTCTGGAACATACTATATACAGTCATGTACAAAAGTACTTTCTTGAAAACACACTTGTACGCACTTGCCACTGATCTTGAGCTTCATCATGGCTGACTTTAGACTTGAAAAGACTTGCACATTAGTGCCTTGTATTTGTTATTCCTTCAATCAATACAGAGATTTTTAAAATTATTCCTTCATTGAAGCTAATCGTGAGAGAAAAAGGTAAATCAGTGGTACTCTTAAATCTGCTCAACGCTATATTATCAGAATTTACAAAGGTTATACAGGAGGCAGTGCCCAATAAATTGCCTTGATAGAAAAAATAGGCAAAATGAACACCAAAAAACTTCTTTCCTCTCCAATGTTCAGTGTGTTCTGACATCATGACACTCTTGCTCATACCTCGGTAGCTTACCAACATCGATTTGTACAGGTAGATGTTAACCTGCTAGGCCCTAGGCCTGCCGCACCTCCATCAGTGCCTGTCAGGTTAGCTGGTGGAGGTGCGGCAGGCCTCAGCCGGGGACCACCATTCCTAGATGTTTTGCCCCTTAACCCCAGAACATCTCCTGGTGGCAGGGCAATGAACAGGGATGTCTCCCTGACACGCCTCACAGCTAATCTTCTTCAGGAGTTGCTGGCTCCCCAAATCTTGTCCCACCTTCTTAGCCATAGCCAGAAGCTGGCCTTCTCTACCTCTTCAGAAAGCTCCCCAGTGGCTTTATGTAGCTCTTTGCCCTGTTGCCCTAAATCTTGGAGCAGGTGTAGTATTGAGCTTCCAACAAAGCCCCTTGTACCGATCTCCATTGGACAGAGTTTTGCGCTTTCCCTAGACTCTGCAACCAGATCTGCATATTTCACCCTCTTCCTTTCATGGGCTGCCTCCAACCCCTCCTCCCAAGTCACAGTCAGCTCTACCAGCAGCACTGATTTTATGCCCATTGACCAGACCACCGTTTCTGTTCGCAGTGTTGTACTGCGCTGCAGATCTCTATTGGAAAAAGGAGCTGCCTACCTAGGTTGACCTCCAATCTCCACTCCGTCCCAGAAGAGAGGAGTGAGGGTGCTGGTCTCCTGGTGATGATATCCATGTACTCCCCTTGCCTCTGGAAATGGATCCACTGATGGGTCATTATCTGAATCCCTTGGCTCACCTCTTGCCTCTTTCTCACCATCACTTCTGCAAGCTTCCTGAGCACCTGGTCATGTCTCCACCTAAATCAGCCCTGTGTAAGAGCGGTCCTGCAGCTTGCCAAAATGTGCTGGAGGGAGTTGTTGGTGGTCCCACAGAGCTCACAGGCTTGCTCTGTATCCAGCCACTAGTGCAGATTGCCGGGGGAGGGGAGGGTTAGGGATAGGTTGCCCAAATAAGGAAACTGAGCCAGGCTTGTGGCAGCTTCCATAAGTCTGCCCAGCTTACTACCTGGCTCACCACCCCCTTCCACGTTGTCCAATGCCCCTGTTGCCCCTGTGCTGTGGCCTTCACCCTGTACTCACACTGAACCATCCTCGTGACCTCAGAAATAACAAGGTCCTTCTTCTCCTTCAATAATAATAAAAAAAAACTAAGAAAAATGCAAATTCTTTGATATTTCATTTCAATAACAGTTTGTGGCAGTGGGGGCATGGCCAAGCGTCGGTCTGTGAATGGAGGACAGAGTTAGGGAAGGTAAGTGATGGAATCATTGCACCTGATGGGAATTAACCTGTGTTTGTGTGTCTTCCCCAGTGACCGCGCCCTTTAAAAGGAAAGGAGAGCAGAGAAAGGGAGCTCTCTCTCCCCAACCAGAACATGTGTGTGTGTGTGCACGCGCGCGTGTGGCTGGGAATTGGAGAAAGGCTGAAAAGCTAAAAAATAAAGAGTTTGTTGAGAACTCAGTTCTGGCCTGCTGTGCTTCTGTGCTCCACCCACCTGGTCAAATACTACAGTGGTGCCGAAACCCGGGAAAGTGCAGAAGGGAACGGCCACATGGAGTCCTCCCCCTTCAAGGACCTGGTCCATGCCCTCGCCACAGCCCAACAGAGCCAGCACCAGGCGCTGATCGCCCTCCGGAAGGAGCAAGAACAATGCTTCAAAGCCCTGGTGCTGGCACAACAGGAAGATCGCCAGGTGTTCCGGCACCTGCTTGCGTCGGCGGGGGCCCTGATCACCACCGCTGCGGACCCTCCCCACCTCACCCTAACGAAGGTGGGTCCGCAGGATGACCCTGAAGCCTTCCTCGCTCTTTTTGAGCAGGCAGCCGAGGCATGGGGTTGGCCGGTGGAACAGCACATGGCGCGCCTCCTCCCCCTGCTAACGGGCAAGGCGCAGCTGGCCGCACTACAGCTCCCAGCTGACAGCCGACTGGTCTACATGGACCTCCGCAGGGCAGTCCTCTAGCGCAGGGGTTGCACCCTGGAGCACCAGCGGCAGCGCTTCCGTGCACTGCACCTGAAGGAAGTTGGCTGGCCGTTCACGTTTGGCCAGCAACTCCGGGACACCTGCCGGCGGTGGCTGAGGGCTAACAACCGCGACGCCGAGGGAGTCATTGATCTGGTGGCGCTGGAGCAATTCGTAGCCCGACTTCTGGAAGGAACTGCGGAGTGGGTCCAGTGCCATTGCCCGGCATTGCTGGATTAGGCCATCGAGCTGGCGGAGGACCATATGGTGGCTATTCCGACAGTTTGTCTGTCTGCTCCAACAGTTTGTCACAGAGACAAACTGTGCAAATTGTCTGAATTAGGGGGAAGAGATCATTTATCATAATACTGTCCTGGCGTGGAGTGAGCTTTATACCCAAATATGTTAAGCCAGATGGCTGCCATGTAAGTTGCCACCCCTGCCTAACACTAGGTGGACAGAATCTTGAGAGGGGCATTGCCTTGGACATTAACCAGTTTATTTTGTAGCCAGATGCACCTGAAAAAGAGTTGCTCAAGGTGAGGATGTGGGGCACTGTTGTTGCTGGACTTCTGTACAGTAGCAAAATATAATCTGCCTATAGGAGCAGCTTATGCTCCCTGCCGCCAGCCTTTATACTGTCATTTTGCCTAATAGCGATTGTTAATGGTTCAAGTACTCATACAAATATTAAAGGGGATAGAGGACAGCCCTGCCTTTTTACTCTATTGAGCTGAAAATGGGGGGACATTCTACCATTTGTTACCACAGATGCCTTAGAATTGTAATTTTAGTAGTTTAACCCATTTAATGAAAGAAGGGCCCAGGCCAAAGTTTTCTAGTGATTTGAAACAGGTATTCCCATTCTACCCTGCAAAATGCTTTCTCAGCATCGAGTGAAAAAGCTACAGTTATGGCTGTCTTGATTCCAGCCTGCCACATAACATGGCACAGCCTGCGAAGATTGTCAGATGATGTCCTATTTTTAATAAAACTCACTTGGTCTGGGTGAGCAAGTTTTGGTAAAAAAATAACCTCCATCCTAGATGCCAAGATGTTGGAGAGCAGCTTTACTTCCACATTAATCAGTGACATAGGATGATAGTTGGCACATTGCTGTGGGTCCCTGTCTTTCTTATGAATCAAAGTTATAATAGCAGCTTGCATACTATCTAGAAGAGACCCCCTTTCTACTGCATCCTTAAAAACTCTAAGTAGTCTCAGGGCAAAGAGGTCTGAGAAAACTTTATAAAATTCGGCTGGAAGGCCATCCTCCCCAGAGATTTCCCACTCTGGAGATTCTTTATAGCCTTTTTAACCTCCTCCAATGTGATGTCTGCTCCAAGTTCACACTGCTCCTTCTTTGGTAATACACTAGATAAAAAAGATTTAATACTTTCATAATTTGGGTTTTCTGATTTATATAGATTTTGATAAAATGTGGCAAATATAGCATTTATGTCTGTGTTGTCCATTTTCAGTTCTCCTCTGTCATTTAGAATGGCTGGTATAATTGATTGAGTGTATGGCTGCTTTGCTCTCTGTGCCAGAAATTTTCCAGTTTTCTCCCCTTGTTCATAATATTTTTTTTTTTGTTTGGTTCTAAATAATGTGTATTCAACTTTCCTCTGTAGTATAGAATTATATTCTGCTTTTAGTTTATTTAGTTCAAGAAGAGTGGAATGGTCAGATTGGATAGAGTGCATATTTTCCAGATTTTTTATTTCTGACTCCAGTTCATGAAGACATTGAACAAATCTCTTTTTCAGATATGAACAGTGTTGAATAAGTCAACCTCTAATAATGGCCTTAAATGCATCCCACTCCATGGCTGGATTGACGTTGAGCCCTCATTATTCAGCCAATAATCCTGTATTTCATTTTTAATAAATTCCAGAGAATGCTCATCCCTGAGCAGGGATGAGTTAAATCTCCACCTAGTGGGCCAAGGTCTTGACAGTTGGCCAAAGCGTAGTGCCACCTCTACAGGCGCATAATCTGATAATAAAATAGAACCTATATATGTTTGTTCTGTAACAGATATTAAAAATTTTTAAATAAGAAAATAATCTATTCTTGAATAAGAAGTATGTGGGTGAGAGTAAAAGGTAAACTCCCTGTCTGAAGGGTGAAAAAATCTCCATGCATCTACTAAGTCTAGCTCCTCTTCCATTGTATCAATTGCTTTCTGAGCCTGTGAAGGTCGTGTATGACTCTGTGTGTAAGTTATCAATTATAGGGTCCCTAACATTGTTAAAGGGTCCCCACCTATTGCTCTATATGAGTTTCCAAACTGTGTGACTAGATTGCAAAAGTCTACAAAGAAATCCAGCGTATCAGCTGTCGGAGCATAGGTGCACTCATGAGAGTGCACCTAATGCCAAAGAGTTCAATGTCCAAAGCTATCCATCTTCCCTCTTCATCCACTTGTTGTTTGAGTAATTTAATATTTATTTTTTTCCATATTAAGATGCCCCCCCCCCCCGACTAGAAGACCCAGCGCTATAAAGAACTTTCCCGACCCAATCCCTTTGCAATAATAAAGAGTCCTGTGTTTCCAAATGGTTTTCCTGCAAGAAGACTACAGTATATCAGGATTTTTTTGTTTTAGATATAAAAGAATCTTCCTCCTTTTAATGGCAGAGTTTGCACCCTTAACATTTAATGATGGCAGTCTAACCAATTCTCTCATAACCTGTTACTAAATATAACAATGATATACATCCATCCATCCATTATCTGTAGCTGTTTATCCTGTACAGGCAAGCTGGAGCCTATCCCAGCTGACTATGGGTGAAAGGTGGGGTACACCCTGGACAAGTCGCCAGGTCATTGCAGGGCTGACACATAGAGACAAACAATAATTCACACTCACACCTACGGTCAATTTAGAGCCACTGATTAACCTAACCTGCATGTCTTTGGACTGTGGTGGGGGGACCAGAGCACCCGGAGGAAGCCCATGCAGACACTAGATGCATGACCCACCTTCTCTTGAAATTTAGTTCATGGACAAATGTAATGACATTTACCTTTAGAATTTGCTGGTATAATTCAGAATTCATTGTTCCATCAATGATGGCAAGCCATCCTGGCCCAGATGCAGCA
>JAOBAM010000012.1:1165773-1182984 GCA_025212355.1 Notarius kessleri
GAATGGTTGTCTGTGTCTATGTGTCAGCCCTGTGATGACCTGGCGACTTGTCCAGGGTGTACCCCGCCTTTCGCCCGAAGTCAGCTGGGATAGGCTCCAGGTTGCCTGCAACCCTGTAGAAGGATAAAGCGGCTAGAGATAATGAGAATGAGATGCTGTCCAGCAAAGGTGATGTCTTCAGCATTCCTCTTGGCAAAGTAAACTGCAGTTCTAGTCCGGCGTTTAGCTGCCAGGTAATCCTCTTTACTACCCCCATTCTTCCAGGTTTTCCACAGCTTGTATTTCTCTTTCACTAGGCCGCTGACATCCTCATTCCACCACCAGGTTTGTCTTCTCCATAATCCCTTCTTTGTCCAGCCACAGGTCTTATCAACAGCATACAGGAGGCTGTCTTTGAGTTTCATCCATATACATTCAACATCACCGCCTACCATGTTGTTAACATGCTCCTGCAAACAGGTCTGAAACTCATTGCATATGTTGTCCTCTTTTAGCTTCCAGACACGCCTTTTAGGCACAAAGTCTTTTTGCCGACTCACCGAGTATGACAGCTTGACATCGCATATCACTAACTTGTGCTGGGTAACACATTCCTCATTTGGAATCACTTTTGCATTGCGCACCAGTTTGAGGTCGTATTGCTTGACCAGGATGTAATCCACTTGACTACGATTTCCCCCAGACTCATACATCACCAGATGATTATCTCTCTTCATGAAATGGGAGTTGGCTAGAACTAGGTTGTTGGCAACAGCAAACGCAAGTAAACTTTTGCCTTCTGTGTTTCGAGTGCCATAACCCTTTCCTCCATGAAGACCATCATATCCAGCAGCCATCATTCCAATGTGTCCATTGAAGTCACCACATTGGAAGGGGATCACTGAAGCACCTATCTTGGCTACAGTTGCTAGTAGATCTTGGTAGAAAGAGACTTTCTCATCATTGCTGAGGCCAGCTTGTGGAACATAGGCTGATAGCATGGTCACAATACATTTTCCAACAATGAGTTTGATGAGCATGATTTGATTGGATACATGCTTCACATCATAGACATTTTCCACCCACTTTTCAGCAAGTAGAATCCCAACACCTCCAATGCCCTTCTCCCAAACCAACCCAAAATAACTTATACCTTGAATCTTTCCCTGTGATCATTCTGGCAGATGCTCCTCGGCAGATGTCAATGTTCTGCCGGGACAACACTTCCACTACTTTGCCTGATCTCCCTCTCATTGTTCCAACGTTCCATGTGCTAACTCTAAAATTCTGATGTGGTCGCTGACTATCGATCTGACTGGGCCTACATCTAGCACCAGTCCTACTGGGAGTGACACCTTCAAACATATAGTTTCCAGTCCCTCTCTTACAAACTTTACTGATAACTGCCATAAGAGAAAAATTGAAGCAATATTTTACAGTTGGATGCCCTTCCTACCACCAACCCCCAACCTGGAGGACCAGGAGATCACATTTAGTCTGGCCTCGACCCTTCGACCTGTACAGCATGGGTGGTCGTACGAGGAGTTTAATACTACAGCCAATGTAGCTCTAGGGGTCACTGAAGCACAAAAACTACCCCACCACGATAAGGTAGTGATCTCTTTGGGGTAGGACATCACATCGATCATTTTTCAAATTAGAATTATTTTATTATAATTTAGTTCTTGCATGATGGATAACCATACAAAAGTTAACCACATAAAAAAAGGACTAAATGATGAGGTCATGTTTTGAGCCTAAGATACGCAAGAGACCAGTTGTCACATCTCATATTTAATGATAAAGAATCTCTCCCAGGTATCCTTCTAATCAAAGGTGTTTCTGGCAAAACAACTTATTGACTTCACACCCTCATATAATTTGTTATTGTTGTTCATTAGGATTCCATAATTTTTACTAAAACAGTAATTCCCTGATTCACAACACCGAGAGGAATTGATTTTGCACAAATATTTTGCATCCATGAGTCAAAACAAATTAGTGTCATGTTTATGTGATAGAGAATCTCTCACAGGTATCCTTCTAATCAAAGTTGTTACTGGCAAAATTGCTTACGGACTTCACACTCTTATCTAATTTTGTCATCTGAAACCAGACTAATTAGACCTCAGCAGGATTACATCAGCCCATGTTGTCATCAGCAATAAGAATCAGCAAAAGGAGAGAGCCAGTACATGATGATTTGGTCCAAACATTAGAATTCTGGGATATATTACTTATCAAATGAAATGGTAAAACCCTAATAAGTATGATTTAACAATTAATTTTTTGACTGTTGTAGTTGGACTTGCATTATTCCATGACAGGCCTGTTGATGAAACAATCACAGGAGTTTATGATATTCTCTTATATGGGATATGCCAAACAGGCCATTATTTTTCTTCATTATTAATGAAAACATATATTTTCCTGGATGTGGTATATTCATACCCCATTGTTTAACATTTATCCTAACAGTAATTGAAACTGTATGAGGCATCCTGCAGTCCCCCATGATATGGACACAACAATCACATCAATCAAATACATTCATTATTAGCTGCATACAGGGAGAAAAAGCTTTCTCAAATATATTTTCCTAAATATTGCTTACATGCTCTGCCATGTTTATGGCCCTGGCACTGAGTAGGCTGGCGAATGTTTGTAGAACGACTGGCTGAATGTTTGTAGGTGTCATATAATAGGAGTGGAGGTGGATGCAACACAAAATTCTTTTTAATTCAATAAACACTTGAAAAACAAACACAAAAACTAACACCTCGAGAACAAGAAGCATGACTATGAACAAGAACAAAAACCATGGGTGAAATAACGTGTTGGAAAAAGCTTGACCAAAACACAAACCAAACCTGGAAACCTAAATTTTGTGAATCATGATGTTAAACAAAGTACAGGTATGCAGATCACAGACATGACTAGGTGCAGTGGCTGATGGTTATTGTAGTCAGGAAGTCCAACGCCATTTCCAGTGCTGACATGACAGAAGGATTTAGCAGATGAATTTTGGAAGATTTTGAAATTGATGCAAACAGGATCAAGGTCACAGCAAGGTCAAATGTCAGAAATAGTTTTTCTTCAGCTTCCTGTTTCACTGACAAATATGTTATGTATGCATTCATATTCAGGAACACAGTAGGCATTTTTGGCTAGCTTTAATTTAGGTATCCCTCCTTGCATGCAGGTATCTGTTCAAAATTTATGATACTCAAGTCCAAGATATCTCAAGAACATGTGGCTGAATGTGGATATGCTATTAACATTGTAACCGAACCAGAAGATAAACTGTTTAGATTTTGGAATTGAGCTAAACATGGTCAAGGGTTTATCAATAGCTTCCTTCAAGAAGGACTCGACTCGTTGGTGGCAGAAGCATTGCCGTGAGCATTGTTGGTGTTGAGTTTGACTTGTTTATGAATTAAATTAAGTTTCTTCTTATCCAGTGCTTTCTGTCAAAGCAGTTTGCACATGCATCACAAGCCCTTTTCACAAATGGAATAAGGACTTCCCTACTGTGAAACACTGCCATGTCTCTCGACATATAATCATATGATATTTTGCTGAACAGTAATAGCTCTTTTAACACTATAAAAATGGGGATGCCATGGCCCTGTATGAGGAAGCCATGGCTTAATGGTTAGTGAAGCAGCTTTAGGCCCAAAAGGTCACCTGTTTGAGTCCCTGGACCAGCAGGAAGTGCTGAAATGCCCTTGAGCAAGGCAACGTCTCTGGATATCTATTTGAAAGCATCTGCTAAATGCCAATAATGTCAAGTCAAAGTTCCTCTCACACCAGAATCTGGTCTTCCCGAGCAGTCTCCTGTCCCTTTACTAACCAGCTTTTTAAGGCGTATGGGTACAGCGCCAATCTCTGTTTCGATAGCCCTCTGCCTCTCACCTATACAGCTAGGGTTACAGTGGGGGGCTAGTCCCCTGGTAACCATGAAAGTTTGACTTCCCCACTCACATCCGTATTGTAGCGTGCCTTGCCAGATGGTAGCAGGTACCATTTTTCTGATGGTTTTTGGTATGACCCGAGTGTGAGTAGAACTCATGATCTCCTGGTTGAGAAGCGGACATGCTAACCACTAGGCCAGCTCCCGGTCTGCCAATAATGTAATATAATATAAAACGTGAAAAATCCAAGACACTTATTATAGTGTACCCAAATAAGTACTGCATCAGAATTAAAATAAATGTGATCAATGCCCTAATTGTTCATATCTATTTTACACCATAATCACATTTCTTTTAAGCTGCATAAACTTAATGGTAGTCTAACATTGAGATACAGTGTTTTTCTGAACCATGGACAGAACAGGCTGTGTATGATAAGGTTGAATGTGGAATCAGTGTACGTTTGATTGTTGATTGATGATTATTGATGCACTGGTGATGAGAAAGTCAAAAGTATAATGCCAAAAGCGGAATCCTTTTACAAATTATTAGCAGCAATTAACAAACCTCACGATGATGAATGGCATGACTGTGACTCCCAGGCAAATCCACCATAGCCTGGAACACCAACAAAATTGTTGTAGGTCTGCAAGTTGTTTAAAATGAGCTACGGAGTGAATGACCACAGAATTCCCAAGAACTATAATGACCATTGCTGAACTCAAAAACATATAAAACCTAATTTTACCTGTCTTAGGCAAAGGATTTTTCACACAAGAGAGATTTGAATCAGGATAACAATACTCATTAAAATCTGCACCTTCAAGCAATATGTGCAACAGGCTTTGATCTGCAGTCTTATGTAAAAAGGAATAATTGATAAGAAATGTCAATAGTTATAATTTCTAACTAATCAAATAAATAGACCAACTGGGAGAAAGTCATCCAACAGCAATATATTTACATCCGTCTGCTATTTAATATTCACAGAGAAAATAAAAATGCACAGACAGCTGTCACCTTTGACTTATGGACGAGAAAATGTTGCAAATTTCACCTTTATATTTGAAAGTTTAAATTATGATATTACAGGTCAATATACTCTTGAGACCAGTCCAATACTGTTAATTTGTCAGAAAGGGTAATTGTTTGTTTTTGATGTGAGTTTATTTTTATTTTTCATACAATCCATTATTAATAACTCAGAAGAATAAAAAAAAGTGAATTCTAACATGAATTAGCATATTATTTGCATATCACTGCAAATTAAGGCCCTGGTAGACATTGAAATAAGCAAATAGGTAGCATGTAAAGGGCCAAAAGGTTATTGATTGTGTTTTGATTTATTTGCCAGTTTCACAAAAAATAGTATCATGGTAATGTAAAATTCACCTTAGTAATAAACAATTACTGATGCCATTCTGTCTTTGTCTGACAGCAACCAGAATTAAGCTATATTTTGACAGCTATGAAGATATTGACATATTGCAGTTGAATTCCGATATCTTCATTAGGCCTTGGGAAACACTGGCATGTATGTCCATATTGAATATATCACTGGACAGTTTCCTGAAAAATCATAGTCTTTTCAACAATGTCAAGCTTGTTACATCCAAGACACCACTAAATCTAGTTGTTATAATGTACTCAAATAATAACTGCAAAGCAATAAAATACAATTTGTACTTTTCATGGTCCATATCTATTTTAAGCAATAAATATTTTTTGTTTCACAATTATTTAATTATTAAAATTTCTTTCAAGTTCCATAAACATTTATGTCACATGAGTTAGGAGCAAAAATTTTTAGTGTAACAACGTGATACAGTGTTTTCCTGAACCATGGATAGAAAAGGCCATATATGATGGGGTTGAGCGTTGAATTAACATAACACAGCCAAACAAATAGTTCATAAATCACAGCAGGAGTGGCAAAGTTGTAAAGAGGATGAACAATAGATGTAATGAAATATGGCAACCAACATAAAACAAAGGCACCGACAACAATCCCAAGAGTTTTTGCTGCTTTTTTCTCATGTTTCACCTTTTGGGATATCTTGGTTGAAGTCATATCAGTTCTGCCCTGTTTTGTACCCTCCATTTTTCTTGCATGTTTTTCTGAAACTAAAAATATTTGAGCATACAGGCCAACCATAACACAGACTGGCAAAATGAAAAAAATAAATACATATATAGTTGCACATGTTGCATTGACAAAAATTAAACAAGTTCCTAAACAATCTACAGATGCAATAAAATCTTCTAAGTGTGCTTCACTTGCCTTTGAACCAATAGCACTGAAAGCATACACTGTAGCCAAAATCCAATTCAGAGCTGCCATAACACCTGCAACAGGGAGAGTTATTCTTGTTGGGTACTGAAATGGATAGCACACAGCTTGATATCGATCTGTAGCAATAGAAATCAGGTGAAAGATTGAAGCACCAGTTAAGAGAAAGTCAAAATTAGAATGCCAATAGCAGAATTCGTTTCCAAAGTACCAGCAGCCATCCACAGTCCTGACCATGCTGAAAGGCATGACTGTGATTCCTATAAGTAGATCCACCAGAGCCAGAGACATCAACAAAATGTTGGTAGGTGTGTGAAGTTGTTTGAAATGAGCTATAGAGATGATGACCACAGAATTCCCTATAATTGTAACGGCCATTGTAAATCCCAATATCAAATATATCACAGTTTTAGCGGCCACATTATGAGAAATTTTCACACATGAGACATTTGATTCAGGATAACAGTACTCTATCAAATCTTCTCCTTCCAGTACAGATGAATTTTGAGCTTCTGCCATCCTTCAAGCTAATAAAGTCAGAAATATAGGCACAAATCTTTTATCTGCAGTCTCATGTGCAAAGTGATTCTTAAATGTTGGTGGTTATATTTTCTTACTGGTCAAGTAATGAGACCACCTGGGAGATAGTGGTCCAATAAGGACAAAGTTACTTCCCCTTTTGATCAACAGGGAACTAAAAACATTTGTTGCTTTGCACATTGTGTACATGTGAATGAACAAGATCTATTTGGAAGACAATGAAGAAGAAGAAGAAGAAGAAGAAGACTGATATATTAATTGTCATAGACAAATGGGGATCGACAGACATGGATACAGGTGCAGTTCAGTTTGTATACTGAGTAAAAACAGGGAGAAACATGCAGAATGATAATCAAAGTTCAAAGTCAAACAGGCACAGGGCCGATTGGTTAACAAACTTGTCACAGCAGGCAAGACAATAAATCAGAAACTGGGAAATGAAACTAGAGATCAGGAATCCAGAGAATGAATGGAAAACAGCATTCACCAGGGAGGTGATCAACATCTCAGTGGATGGTTGGAGGACAGCACATAAGACCTGGACTGAGGCTGCCCTCTAGCACAGCATACATGCAAGACCTTACAATAATCACCATGATTAATGCTTGTGCTGTGCAGCTTTTGAGAGAGAACATCGGCTAAGAGAGAGAGAGAATATCAACTAAGGCTTGATCTGTACAGCTTCAACAAAACACCAAGCAGGCTCAGATTAAGATCAAGCCAAGCAAGTCCAGAATCATCTCCATCAATGACAAACTTGCCACACCAACACTTCTACATTGGCAATGACATGATTTCAGCAGTCTCCAGGAAGCTTGTGAAAAGCCCAGGTCGGTAGTATAATGCATCCCTCAAGGAAACAGATCAAGTCAAACAGTTCAGGAAGGATGCCATGGGCTGATCATAGATAGAACGTCACTATCTGACAAGTTGAAGCTCTGGTGTATACAGTCTATATGAAGCTCCAATCTCGAAGGTGGAAAAGCTGGAGTGGCTCATCAGCTCATACGTAAGGAAAGTGGCTGGGTCTTCTCAGGTGCCTCAGCAGCATAGGGCTCTACAGCAATGGAATCTGAGAGCTACCCAGTTCCAGTCTTTCAGCGAAGTACAAGTGCACCAATGTGAGACAAGATATGATTGTAGTATGTTCCTGATGTGGGTGGAATTCTGAAGTTCGGTAGGTGGGGATTGATGTTAACACAGAGTTTACTTTTGAATATCGTGCTTGCTTTTCAGCTGACTCTTCTCATTCATTCACACACACACACACACATATGCGCTGGTTGGTAGAGATCCCCCTTCTTCACTCGCTCCCTCCTTTTCTATCCTCCTTCGTCACTGCAAAACACATACACACACACACAACATTAATTGACAACAGATGTAGTGACTTTGCCAATCACCTTCCCTGACCCCACCCTACATTCACAAACCGACACTTGGCCATGCTCCCACTGCCACATGCCCCCACTGCCCAACTAAAGCCAGGGAGGCATCTGATCTGCAGTAGTCCCCCCCACCAATGGGACAGAAAGTCCGCCACCACCATCCCTGCCTCTGGCCTGTGGACCACCTCAAATTTAAAAGTCTGGAGAGCGAGATACCAATGGGTAATCTGTGCATTGGCATCCTTCATGCAGTGGAGCCATTGGAGCAGTGTGTGGTCCGAACAGAGGGTGAAAGGGCACCCCAGCAGGTTGTATTGGAGGGTGAAGACTGCCCACTTGATGGCCAGGCACTCCTTCTCAATGGTGCTGTACTTGCTTTCAGGCATCGAGAGTTTGTGAGTGATGTACAGCATTGGACATTCCTTGCCCTTCACCTTCTGGGACAGAACAGCCCCCAGCCCTTTGTCCAATGCATCTGTCTCTAAAATAAAAGAGAAAGAGAAGTCAGGAATCTGTAAAAGTGACCCCCCTACACAGTGCAGGTTTTACCTTGGTGAAGGCCTGTTGGCACTGCTCTGTCCATTGGACCAGATCTGGTACTCCCTTTTTAGTGAGATCAATTAGTGGGTTGGTGACATCAAAATAATTAGGTATGAACCTGCAATAGTAGCCAGCCAGCCCCAGGAACTCTCTCACCCACTTTTTGGTCTTGGGCCTCAGGCAGGCCGCAATTGCTACCATCTTGTCAATTTGGGGACACACCTGCCCATGACCCAAGTGAAGTAGAACTCTGCACACACCTGCCCATGACCCATAAGTTTACTGACCTAAGCACAGTCAGTAAACTTATGGTTGAGGTTAAAACTACAATTTACATCTAAAGTTTGAATATATTAGACACATTTTGAAAGTGACCTGTGACATGATAAAGTAAAATGCTAATACTTGTGAGGTTTAAATAGAAACCTCTGTCAAGTGAATAGGAAAGGCCAAAGCTTGAATATCGATAGAAACCTCTGAGGTAATGGGATAATTGTTTCATGAATAGGCTATATAAAAAGCTCTGACATAGGAATATGACTTTATAATGAAAGCTTGGCAATAAAGCCATAATAAATTAAATGCTATTGGAACACTGAGTTAATACACTTCTAGTGATAATGGGGGAAGCCATGGCCTAAAGTTTAGAGACTCAGCTTTGGGACCTAAAGGTCACTGATTCAATTCCCTGTATGAGTAGGAATGGTTGAACTGCCCTTGAGCAAGGCACCTAACCCCCAACTGCTCCCCAGGCTGCTCTGGGTACATTGTATCTCACTCTGGATAAGAGCATCTGATAAAAATGCCTGTGATGTAATGTAACTTGAAAATACATTCTTTGGAGTCAGATATTTTAATCATGAAGTTAAAACACACAGTTACCTGTGGCTGTCCTAATATTCCGTCTTTGGTTATCGGAGAGCAGTGGGCTAAGATTTCACTTTAGATATTAGCTCTACAACAGTTACAGTAATAAGGCTTGCCAGGAAAATACTCTACACTGAGCAATGTATGCAAGTTTGAAGTGGTGTGAAGGTGATTGAGGAAAGTTATGTATAATCAGTAAGATGGTGAATGTGACAGAATCTATATGTGGAGGGTGTCATAGTCCATGGTGGTCATGTCTGGAGGTCACAAAGCAGATTGTGGTTTGCCATATTTGTAGGTTGTGACACAATCTGTGAGTTATGGATTCAGTACTGACATGACAGGAGAAAATTATTTGCTATTGTAATTTGTGTACTCTACAAAGAACATTACATTAATGAGATTTCACAGTCGCTCTTATCCAGAGAAACATACAACCCAGTGCAGCCTGAGGAGCAGTTGGGGGTTAGGTGCGTTAATCAAGGGCACTTCAGCCATTCCTGCTGGTCCAAGGAATTGAACTGTTGACCTTTTGCTCCTAAAGCTGCTTCTCTAACCATTAGGCCATGGCTTCTTTAAGGGGTTGTTTGCGATATAATCCAATAAGGCAATATAATTTTAGCAGTATAATGGACTGCAACCACAAAAGTATTACAAAATAAAGCAATATATGCACTGATTATAAATACAACAGACTTGAACAGTACTAAGATCTTTGTTATGTGCAATGTGTTTTTAAATTATGTGAAATATTTTGTCCTTCCAAGTCAACCTGCAATCTGTAAGTTGTGTGATACATAATAAGAAAGATTTGTTAGACAGTGACCTTTTAGGTTCAGATGCATGCTTTGCATCTGATTATAATGACAATAATCATTTTTCAAATTACACTCACTCAGTCACTATCTGTTTTGAGTCACTTGACATGTCAGACGTGTGTGAGACGAGCAGTCTTCAGCAGAGTTCTCCATTCAGCATGGTCTTGAGTTGCCTCCTCTGCAATATTCCATAGCTTCAAGTCAGCATGGACAGATTCTTTCCAGCTTTTTCGAGGTCGGCCACAGTTGTTTGCTCCTTCAACTTCCAAGGTAGTACTTCTGTTGATCCAAGAATTACTGTGTTGGACATGTCCAAACCAATGGAGACGATTGCATCTGAGGACAGTGTCAAGGCAACAGAGGTCCAGCATCCACAGAAGAGAAGACGTGCTAATTCGTGTTCCTCTTTTGACATTGCACATCCATAAAAGCATGGCTCTTTCATTATGGTTAAGCCATTTTTGGCCATCTCTTTGGAGTGCCCAACATTCAGATCCATATAACATGGTGCTACTCACACAACTGCTGTATACTTGACCATAGGTATGATGTGAGACAGCTTTGCAGGTTAACAATGGCAGCAGCTCTCTAAATGTTCCCCAAGCAGAACGAGTTCTGATAATCATTGCCAGTTCACAACCACCTCCTGGACAGATACCATCATCAAGGTATACGAAACTATCGATGACCTCTAGTTTGCTACCTGCCAACATCACCTCACTGCATGGTCTTGCATCAATCGGCTGAGCTCCTCTGAGACAATGCTGACACTTGTAATCTTGGTTTTCAACTAACCTCCCCTGCACACCAGAACATTTTTTGTGTACCCACATTTTGCAACCACTACAGAAAATTTAATTCTGGCCAAACCCTTTTCTGCACACACCACAAAGGTATTTTCCAGAGATTCTCAGTGTGTTAAGGTCATTACCAGAGATCATGACTTTGGTCTTCTCCATGTTGACTTTCAGGCCCTTTTCCTCAAGACCAATCTTCCAGCGGTTCAGCTTCTCAAGTAGTTCATCCAAGGATCCTGCGATTATGACCAGGTCATCCACATAAAGCATCTCCCAAAGACAACCAACCTGGAACTCTCTTGATAAGGCCTCTAACACAATTATAAACAACAGGGGGCTCAAAACAGATTCTTGATGGACCCCAACCTTCACCTCAAACTCTTCACTGAGTGAGTTGTTGACCCGCACCCAACTCTTTGCACCACTTGTACCAGTTTGACAATCCATTCAGGCATCCCAACCACCCGCATTGCCCACCACAGCACTCTTCAGGGAACCCTATCAAATGCCTTTTCAAGGTCTACAAATGCTAAAGTACAAATGTTTTTGTTTGGCCAAATACTTTGCTTGTAGCTGTCTGAGGATGAAAATAGCATCAGTGGTACCTCATCCTGGGCAAAACCTAAACTGCATTTCATCAATGTTGACATAATCTCTGGTGATTTTCTCCACCACTTTCTCAATAATCTTAAGTACCTGTTCTGTAAGCTTCAGGTCTCTGTATTTGCCTCGAATAAATGCATCACCTTTACCTTTAAACAGACTAAGGATTATGCTTTCATCCCAGTCTGTAGGGATCTTTTCCTCTCTCACAATAGCATTGGCTAAATCCACAACAACTTGGCAACACACCTCAGGGGATGCACACAACATTTCGGCAACAACACCAGAAGGACCAGCTGCTTTGCCCGTTTTCATTTTCTTCAGTGCATCGAAGGCCATTTTATGAGTGACATAACATGGTGATCCAGTGACAGGATCACCTGGGGGAAGGTTTTAAGACAAAGGAAATTCGATGTTAAGTAGCCGTTCATAGTGTTTTTCCAGGCCTTCTTTTTAGCATCCTCATCAAATGCCATGTTGCCATCATCATCAAGATTACATTTTTCACCTATTACATCTTGGTTCTCTCTGCACATTTGTTTTGTCACAAGGTAGATGCTGTCCGTGCCTGAATCTATGCCAGCAAAGGTGATCTCTTCGGCATTCCTCTTGGCAAAGTAAACTGCAGTTCTAGCCCAGCGTTTAGCTGCCAGGTAATCCTCTTTGCTATCCCCGTTCTTCCAGGTTTTCCATAGCTTGCATTTCTCTTTCACTGGGCCGCTGACATCTTCATTCCACCACCAGGTTTGTCTTCTCCATAACCCCTTCTTTGTCCAGCTACAGATCTTATCAACAGCATACAGGAGGCTGTCTTTGAGTTCCGTCCATATACCGTACATTCAACATCACTACCTACCATGTTGTTAACACGATCCTGCAAACAGGTCTTAAACTCATTGCGTATGCTGTCCTCTTTCAGCTTCCAGCACAAACTCTTTCTGCTGACTCACCGAGTGTGATAGCTTGACATCGCATACCACTATCTTGTGCTGGGTAACACATTCCTCATTTGGAATCACTTTTGCATTGATGTCAATGTTCCGCTGGGACAACACTTCCACTACTTCGCCTGATCTCCCCCTGATTGTTCCGACGTTCCATGTGCTAACTCTAAAATTCTGATGTGGTCACTGATTATCAATCTGACTGGGCCCACATCTAACACCAGTCCTACCGGCAGTGACACCTTCAACCATATGGTTTCCAGTCCCTCTCTTACGAACTTTACTGATAACTGCCATAAGAGAAAAATTGAAGCAATATTTTACAGTTGGATGCCCTTCCTACTACCAACCCCCAACCTGGAGGACCAGGAGATCACAATTAGTCTGGCCTCTACCCTTCGACGTGTATGGCATGGGTGGCCCTACCAGGAGTTTAATACTCCAGCCGACATAGTTCTAGGGCTCACTGAAGCACACAAACTACCCCACCATGATAAGGTAGTGATCTCTTTGGGGTAGAAAGACATTATGTGTCAAAATTTTCTGGGGGAGTATGCCTCCGGATTCCCCTAGTTTACACACCATCTATGGCGGCGTGTTCTTTGCACCTCATTGTGCTTGGTGTCAGTCCTTCCCACCTTGGCACGTGCACCAGTTGAACTCTCGGGCATGCTCTGGACTGCACACATGCCAAGCGGACTCTCGCACATGCGCTATTAAATCATGCACACCTGTATGACATTAAGGTGCATCAGCATGCCGATATAAAAACTCAGAAAATGCACACTCAGTGCAAAGTATTACATTACATTAGTGTGCATTACCAAGCCTTATTCTCTATGTACGGTTTCCCGGTTTTCTGACCTTTGTTCCTGTTCCTAGTTTCCAATTTTGTCTCTGCCTGATTTAGTCTGTTTGTGCCTTACCCCAACCCTTTTGCTAGTTTCAGGATTATGAGCTTGTCTGTCGATTTGGATTGTTTGTCTGATTGTCACACTGTTCTTAATAAACACTTTTTCACTTGCATCCGTCTAAAACCCATCCTTGACAGAATACTTTGCTGAAAAATGGATGCAGCAGAGGATATCCAGTTTGCCATTCCACGCATCTACTGGGTTTCCTTATCTCACCCCTAGTTTATTATTTCCAGTGACATTTTGGAATGGACCTCCTGGCTCCCTACTATGGAATATATCATCCTAGGGGATTCAGCCTCCAGTGTGACATTTTCCATGCAGACCTCGAAGAGCCCAAGCCACCAGAACCAATCTGGGTAAGCGTCATGATCACTTTGATTGCTGGATGAGCACGCCAATGGGTGGAGTACCTCATCTGAGTAGAGTGCCCTTGTCTTCGGAGCTCATAGACTTTTTTAGAAATGCTCCGGTTCATCTATGAATAATTAGAAAAGGAGAATCCCCATGAAATTTTTTGGGAGGGGGCTATCATGCCTGAGGCTGACGCAGTGGCAGCAGAGGAGGTCATTGCTCCAGAGCCCCTCCTAGAGGTCATCGTTCCAGGGCCAATCCCACAGCTTGTTCCACAGTCAGTCCCAGAGCCAGCACCTGAACCACAGCCTGCGCCTGAACCAGACCCAGAGCTAGAACCAGTGCAAGAGCTGGAGCCTGCATCAGAGCCAGCACCTGAACCAGAGCCAGAGCTAGAACCAGTGCAAGAGCCAGAGCCTATGCCAGAGTCAGTGCTTGAACCAGAACCAGAGCCAGTGCTAGTGCCAGAGCCAGAACCTGCATTAGAGCAAGGGCCTGTGCCTGAACTGGAGCACAAGCCAGAGCCAGAACCATAGCAAAAGCCAGCACCCAAACCTGAGCCAGTGCCAGTGTTGGCTCCAGTGCCAGAGCTAGTGCCAGCGCCAGAATCAGTGTCAGTGTCAGCTCCAGAGCCAGTGCCAGCTCCAATGCCAATGCCAGAGTCAGAGCCAGTGCCAGAGTCAGCTCCAGCACAAGAACCAGAGCCATACACTGAGCCAGTGCCAGAGGACAATGGAGCAGTCTCTGCCTCAGCCAGCTGTGAAGACGTCATTGCCCCCCACCACCCGGCTATGAAGACGTTGTTGTCCTGCCACTGCCCGGCTATGAAGACATCATTGGCCCGCTGCCACCTGGCTATGAAGATGTCATCGCCCCGCCACCAAGTCCTGACCAGGACCAGAATGCTGCACAGACAGATCTTGAGCCCGTGCCTGAATCCAGTCCAGAGTCCAAGCCAAGTCCAGAGCTCGAGCTCGCATCCAGTCCAAGTTCCAGTCATCTCCAGAGCTCGAGCCCACTTCCAGCCCAGAGTCTGAGTCAAGTCCAGATCTTGAGCCTACTACCAGTCCAGAGTCCAAGTCCTGTCCTAAGCCCAAACCCCCACCTGAGCCAAGTCTGCTCAGAGCGACGCGCTGAGGCCATGGCACCCAGCATCAGGGCCTCATCCCTGGGGCCAGGAAGGATGGATTTTTGCTCCTGGAGGGAGCTTTTTTTTTTTTTGGGGGGGGGGGGTCTATCAGTCTTGCCCGCCTTGGAGTGTGCCCCAATTGAACTCTCGGGCTGCATGACTTTCGCATGCACGCTGTTAATCATGCACACCTGCACGGGATTAAGGTGCATAAGTGTGCTAATATACAGACTCAGAAAACACACACTCAGTGTGAAGTATTACGCTACGTTAGTGCACATTATCGAGCCTTATTCTCCATGTATGATTTCCTGGTTTTCTGATCCTTGTTCCTGTTCCTAGTTTCCGTTTTTGTCTCTACCTGAGGGTAGTCTGTGCCTTGCCTGACCCTTTTGCTAGTTTCACATTTATGAGCTTGTCTGTCAAATTGGATTGTTTGCCTGATTGTCACACTGTTCTTAATAAACACTTCTGCACTTGCATCCGTCTACAACCCATCCCTGACACTCAGAAGGCCACTACTCTTCCCAGTTTTTCTAGGGGAAACCCTGCTAGTCTGTATTTTTTTTAGCACTCTAGCCTGTGCTCTTAACATAATTAGTACTAAACTGTAGTGTTGATTGTTGGTGGTACCCTCAGGGCTACATTTTTTGTTCCTTTAATATGGAACTTTCACCTGGAAACATGGATATAGTGTACCTTTAAAATTATTTCAGGTACATAAATGAACTGTAATTCATTTTTAGAACAACAATTTAAAGATACACAACATGCATCTTTGTTGGTAACAGATATCTACTGAATGTACAAAAGACCTGTGCAACAAGGAAAGATACTGCTTGGTACATTTTTTTCTGAGAAAAATTAAAACTATTGACACAACTTGGATAGAGCTCACACACTACATATATCCTGTATCTGTCTGTTTGTCTCTCTGTCTGTCTAGTTTAATTAAATGTATAGATTCCATGAACCTAACAAAGAAAGATTTTTATTCTGCAGTTATTACTGGTATCAGTACACACTTGTGTTTATTGAAAGAGATAAGTGGCCATATCATTCTTTGTCTTCAATCCAAATGTATGTATTCTGGGTGTATGCACCAAAACAAAAGGAGGAAGCATTTGACTTAAAAAAAATCCTCTAACCAGAGTTTATTGGGTGCCATCCAACAAACAGCCTACCCTACCTTTCCACTAACAATGATCATTGCCATGGCTACGGCTAAATTTATTTACTGTTCATATAAACACACTGTCTTTTATTTATATAATTTTGTATATATGTCAAATAATGTATATATCTAATATATAATTATCTGTCTGCTATGTCATTTCCCAGTCCTTTACATTTTGCTTTTTTAAAATTATTCTTATTTTTTAAAAGCCAATGTTTGTATGAGATGCCTGCGTACTTGCAAAATACACTATATGGCCAAAAACACCTGACCAACATACCCACATGTGTGCCTTCCCCAAACTTGTCACAAAATTGGAAACACACAATTGGATAGGATGTCTTTGTGTGCTGTAAAATTACAGTTTCTCTACACTGAAATTAAGCGGCCCAGACACATTCAAGCATGACCTGTGCATAAAGCCAGGTCCATGAAGACACAGTTTGCCAAAGTTAGTGTGGAAGAATTCAAGTGTCCTGAACAGAGCCCTGACCTCAACCCCACTGAACACCTTTGAGATGAACTGGAACACCAACTGCACCCCAGACCTCCTCATCCAACATCAGTGCCTGACCTCAATAATTCTTGTGGCTGAATGGAAACACAAATCTCCATAGCCACACCTGAAAATCTAGTGTGTGTGGGGGGGGGGATAAATCTGCAAATGAATGTTGAAAAAAACACATTAGTGTGATGGTCAGGCGTCCATAAACCTTTGGCCATATAGGTTTGTTCACTACATTTTGGCTGAGCTGTTTCCTGCCTAGTTAAAGAAACTAGCAAGACCCCACTCCAGCAGGATTTAATGTCTGCACATGCTGTATATTTGTATTAAAAAATAAGAATAAAAGGCTCAAAACATACATGTATGCACATACAGACTGATAAGTCATTGTAATTTTCCAGTCATCAACTATTAGAGTACAATTGAAAGGTTTTTGAATAAACTGCCCAATG
>JAOBAM010000012.1:1246675-1259270 GCA_025212355.1 Notarius kessleri
CCAGTTAACCTAACCTGCATGTCTTTGGACTGTGGGGGAAACCGGAGCACCCGGAGGAAACCCACGCAGACACGGGGTGAACATGCAAACTCCACACAGAAAGGCCCTTGCCGGCCATGGGGCTCGAACCCAGAACCTTCTTGCTGTGAGGCGACAGTGCTAACCACTACGCCACTGTGTCAGAATTTATTTATTCTAAATCTGTATCTGGTCATACACATTTTACCAATACAGATCTCATGCTCAGTGGCTTGATGTTTCTTTCACAGACAATTATGATATTGATTTTGTTTGCTGTCATACTGACATAAAGGCCCCACCCTCTGGCCCTGACATTTCTGTTTCATTGATTCCTGTCCAGCAAATTAATGACAAACAGAACTAATATTTCTGAGTCCCAGGACCATATCAGTGGAAAAGCACCTACAGGAACTGTTTTTTTCTTGTCCCAGATATCTTCATATTTTAATCATGAGTACAGCTGAAATCTGCAACTGTTCTTGTGAAAAATGTGTCCACTGACAATGATTCTTAAAGCCTTTCTAAACCAAGGGTACAAAAATGCATAAATGAAGGGATTCAGAGCTGAGTTTAAATATCCAAACCAGACCATGACATCAATTAGCACTGGTGATATTGTGTAATCAACAAAAGGATCAATCATATTGCAGAGGAAAAATGGAGTCCAACAAATGAAGAAAACTCCAACCACAATGGCAAGGGTCATTGTACCTTTTCTTGTCCGGTACCTGAATACTCCAGGTTTGGGACTGTGCATCCTGAGCTGACTGGCCAAAATGTTGATGGATCTCGCCTGGCTTCGAGCAACGATATAAATCCTGAAATAGATGGCAAACATAATTAAGCCAGGGATGAAAAACGAGACCATAGAGGTGACCACGGCTGAACCATGGCTAAAAAAGACATGACACCCTCCCACGCAGCGTATGTGGGACTTATAAAAATCTTCACTGCCTCTGAGGTTGAGTTCTCCAAACACCAAGGTGAAGGCGAATGCTGCAGAAATGAACCAGCTAGCTGAGACCAGAAACAGCACGGTGGGAGAACGAAAGCGTGAACGATACGTCAATGGGCTGCACACGGCACAAAACCTCTCTGCCGACACACACGTGAGGTGAAAAATGGAAGTTGTACTCAACATGATGTCCATTCCTGTGTGTACCTTACACATAAAGTCAGAGAGGTACCAGAAACCATACACTGAGCGCATGGAGCTTAACGGCATTACAAAAACACCCAACAAGAAGTCACACATGGCCAGAGACAGGATTAAATGGTTGGTTGGTGTGTGGAGCTGCTTGAAGTGTGCTATTGAAATTATAACCAATATATTTCCCATCACAGCCATGAGAATGGTAATTGCAATGCCAAAAAACATGGAGATCTGGACATTCAAAGGTCGTGAAATCCTCCAGCAAGATCCGTTGATGGATTCATAATACACAGGCACATTCTGATTGAAGTTGGGCAGGGTTAGATTGTCCATTATGCTCCTTCCTTTGGGAGATAAACAAACTATCATTTACAAAATGATGTCCTTATGGTCAAATACAAGAAAGGTTTCCAAAAAGACTTACATTTGCAAAGTGACGCTGATATGTTGCGTTCTCATCAAAGTTCCAAGTCAGACAAGGATTCATCACCCATTATGCTCCAAGCTGTGGCCGAGAAAGTGAAATTAGCTGGAAAATCCATGTCATTACCCAGGAAAGACTTGCATATGCAGTGTATATAAATATTTACCTTAAAGCTTGTTTTTGGTATGGTCCAACGAGCACATTCTGCTCCATCCTGTAAAAAAATAATAAAAACTCATTTACAAGCTTCATGTCATAAAGTTGAAAGTTCAAATACACTTCCTTTCACAAGTGGTTTGTTTACTGAACTCAGAAACTCACTTAGCAGGAGAACAGGAGAGCAGAACAGCACTTCTTCTTACTGTAAGCAAATGGATAAATTTCTTCTGGGAACAAACACAGAAGATATGTTTAATCCTTTTTGAGTCTGGAAATAAACCATGGAATGTCTTCTCTCATGGGTGTCATTTATTTTATTGTGAGAAAACGGTCCTTTCGAAAAGTCCAGCATCCACAAGGTCTTCTGCAGAAAAAAAAAAATCAATGGTCCTTTAATACCTCTTTTTTTTTTTTTACTCTTCCAAACAGTGCAAACATCTCTGTGAAACCTAGATACATACGCAGATGCAACTCTTCCATGGTCAGAATCTCAATTATGACCTATGCAAATACACCCCCACATACACACACACAATGAGGAGCAGATGTTTAATATTGACACTTGAAAAGGGACAGATATTGATACAAAGGCCTGGATTAAACAGATTGTCCTTCACATGCGCAATCACATTAAGTCTGTGATTGTCCGAGTTACATATGTGTGCATGTTTTGACACCTCACAATTTAATATCATGCCGTGTTACTTTTTATCTGATGAAGCAGTGCTTTTCAATAAATCTTGTGAAGACTGATAGAGAGAAAATTAAACATTCTGATAGAACAAATCTCCTCCCTCATTTTATCCCTTTATTTCTAATGTGGATTATTTAGTCACTTGGTTGCTACCTGCTGTATCTGAATCCTCGTGATTGTTTTGGTATTTGTTTCAGTGACAGTGTTGAATAATTGTTTGCATTTCCCTCAGGTGGGCAGGCATACAGTACTGTAAATGAAAAGCATATGGAGACCATTTTACTCACTGGGGCCTTTGATTGAATTGCTTGAAGAGTTAATTAACCATACTTTACCTTAACCTTACAAGGATATTCATACTAATCATTATTATAAAATGCTAATGAGCTTCAAATTATATTAACGACAACAGATGTGCCATGTCTGTACCCGTTGCCATGTTCAGTGTCAGAAGTCTAAAAGGTATATCAGTATTTATAGATAGATGTTGATTATTGATCCCTGAATGAAATTTCGAGAAATTTATGCAGACAAGTTACACAGCTGCTTAAAGTAGCATTTTTTAATAGCATCTAGACCACTAGCTTTAAACACAAACCCATTTAAACCCAAGAAAAAAAAAGATAGAAAATGCAGAATAATAAAAGAAATAGGGCGTAGCTATGGTCTAAAGGTTAGCGAAACAGCCTTGAGCCCAAAGGGTCACTGGTTCAATTCCTGAGACCAGAAGGAAAAAATCCAAGGCTGAAGTGCCTTTGTACAAGGCACCTAACCCCCAAATGCTCCCCAGGCACTGAGTATGTGTGTGCTCATTGTATGTTGTTCTTGATGAGAGTATTTTTCTTAAAATGAAAACTAAAAGGAATTTCCATCAATTATTTATACCATTTATCCATCAGGGTCATGGGGGAATCTGAAACCCATCCCACATGACTTCAGATGAGAGGTGGGGTTCACCCTGGGTAGGTTGTCAATCTATCGCAGGGCGAACATAGAGATGGACAGCCATTCACACTCACATTCACACCTATCAGCAATTTAGAGTAGCAAGTTGACCTAATCCGCATGTCTTTGGACTGTGGGAGGAAACCGAAGCACATGGAGGAAACCCTGGAATCGGGAGAACATACAAACTCTGAACAGAAAGGCCCTGGTCAGCTGTAAGGTTTGAACCCAGAACCTCCTTGCTGCACGGCAACAGTGCTAACCATTGCATAATTGTGCCACCCATAAAAGGACTAATACAATGATATTTGGGTGAGAAGATGGCAATCATTTAAATAAATCTAACAGGATTTATATTGCTGCATGAAAAGTTATATTTGGAATTATCACATTAATCACTGCAAATTTGGTTTTATTATGTGCATAATTTAATAAAACCACATGACACTAAATCTAGGTTAAAAAATCTAACTTTTCATCATTCTTTTAATTCAGTAATTTGAGTTGCTGAATGAATAAAACGTCAGTATTTATGTAAATTTGACTTCATGCTTTTTCAATCTCCTGTAAAGAAACTGTGCCTACAGTTTGAAAGATAAGATGACTGAGCACTCATCTGCGATGCTTAAATTTGTTTATGATGTTATCCATAAAAATAATATTCAGTCAAGATTTGAAGGTACATCTGCACTGGGTCACATCATCAAAGATATTTCCTGAGGTCATTGGGTGTTTTAGGTCTTTCAACATCGTACACCCTCTCTCAGCAGCATTGGCCCATGGATCATTCCTCTTAATCCAAAGCCATCTGGAAGTATTCTCTGCAGCCTCCATGGTGGACTTGATAGCTTTCCTTTTTGTAAATCTAGTCATGCCAAGTAGACTGAAGACCTTGGACAGTAAACTTCAATACCTCACTTCAATGGGCTCACAGCATGCCTTCCAGCCTCTCCTCCCAGACTCATCCACCAGCTCCTGGTACTTGGACCAATTCCACTTATTTACCTCTTCCATACTGGCCTCCCAGAGAACTGTCAGCTCTATAAGGAACACCTGCTTTGAAGAGACTGATAATAGCAGCACACTTGGCCTTCAAAGTTGTCAAAACATGGTCTGGGAACTTCAGCTGCCTCCACAAGTTGACTTGCAGCTCCCAGTTTGACACAAAGGTGAGCAAACTGGCTGGTGATCTGGGCTGTGACTGAGGCTGCTTGCCAGCTCTGACAAAGACAATGTTTCTCAAGCCACAGACATGCTTGTTGTTGGCCATGGCTTTGGAAATGGCCCCTGCAAATGTCTTCACCACCATCATGTCACCAGTGGTAGCAGCCCTCCTCCAGGGCTGTTAAACAACTGCTGAGGATGTGCTTGACTAAACCTATTTCAGGGCACAGAGGACATGCTGGAGACTCACTTTTGCCTCAGATGTGGAGATTTGCTGTGCTAAGTAGGACATCATACACAACTTGACCTTGATACTCTGGGGTTCTGCATGCCAGATATCAGTCCAGGAGATCTCCCTCTCTAGCCCACCTTGTCCATGTTCTCTACTGTTCCATGCCCACCATCCTGCTGGTCTGTTACTCCTCAACACCTGTCTGAACCTCCTCCAGGACTAGATGAAGACTGTCACTGCTATCACTTATTATAGAGAGGTTGTGGGATGGCCCCCAACCTTGCCCATCCAGTTGCCACCATGCCCACCAAAGCCCTGTATCTCCACCAAGATTCTGCAATCTGCAAGCCTCCCTGGGCTCTCCACTTCCTGCCTGCTTGCACTATAACATCTGCTGATACCACTCTAGCATCCCTGAAGTCCTGATAGAGCAGTGCCTCTATTATGCAAGAAACCCTGAACTCCTCATTGAGGCTGCTGATAGGAAACTAGAGTTTGTTGCTCCTCTCATACAGTGCTGTGTTTTTGGGGCAGACCCAGACATCTGTGGAGGTGGCTACTAATCTTCCTCTCCAAGTTCTTTACTGTTGACAGGGTTGCCTCATACACCAGCAGAGGCCAGAGGGCTCAAGGTAAAATGCCATGTTGGTAAATCCATGCCTTGAACCTGCTAGATAGGCCAGAGTTCTTTACTGTGGTGAACCAAGTTTCATGCTCCTTGATGGTTGCTTGTCTTGCCATTGCATCCCTGAGGCTCCAGTCAAAGACCTTGCCTAGGCTCTTGACTGGTTTCTCAGTGATGAATGGGATTTCAATGTCATCCAAACAGAAGCAAAATGTCTCCACCACTTTTCCACTGTACAAAACCATGGCCTTGGATTTGGCAGGTTTGAAACTCGCTTTTGCCCAGGAGATAAGCTTTGTCAGGAGGATGATTTATCTATCACCAGACACTGATGATGTGGTGACAGCGGTGTCACCCATAAAGGTTCTGATGAGGGCTCCCAAATACCAGACTTGGAAAGAGGGTCTCTGCACTCAGTTTCAGCTGCCTTGACCACCATATTCATGACAAGGGCAAAGATAATAACAGAGAAGATGCACCCAGTTATAATCATCTTTTCAAGCCAGTACCAGTCTGATGCTGTATTCCCAGAAGTGACTTTAAGCCTGAAATTCTTTTAGTAGTTCAGAATGAGGGCCATGGTCTCACTTTGTACATGGTGTCCTTCCAGAGTAGTCTTGACCAGCTTGTGTTTTTGAGCCATATGCATTGCTGAGGTCAAGCCAAAGGACAACCAGGACCCTTGTCCCTTTATGCACTTCCCTGATCAGCTGGGTGACAACTCCAGTGTGTTCTAGGCACCCTGGAACTCAAGGAATGCCATCTTTCTATACCGAGGCATCAATGTAGACATTCTTCAGGAAGAAGTCTCTTCTGGATAGAACAGTAAAGATCTTCCTGTGAGATTAATCTGAACTGCTCTAGCTTGGTTGAGTTCTCTTGTTTGTGTATACAGACACCACCCACTGGTCCACTACTGTGCCCCTGCGCCAAATCATGTGTGGAATATTCCAGAGGATTCTGAGGAACTCTGGGCAGTGCTTTTACACCTTATAGGGTACTCCACTGGGCCCTGGAGCAGAGCTGGCTCTGGCTGCTGCACCCACCCCCTGGATTTGCTGTATTGTTCTTAACAGCATTGCTCAGAATGTTGTGAAGGAAGTGATCTACCTTTACCTCTATCAGCAAGATAACTGCTGCACTTCTGGCCTAATAGCTGTGATGAAAGTCCAAATGAACCAATTATGAATGCAGGTTTGCTTCCTGTCTCTCTTTCTCTCTCTTGCTCTCTCTCTCCTCAATCTCCTGTGCTATTCTGTTCTGCACAGGGTCATGAGCTTCTTCCTGATGATGTTACAGAGGTCAGCCAGTGATGATTTCTCCTCCTCAGTTGCAACCTTGAACCGTCTTGGCAAAGTCCAAATCTCTTGTTGTAGTTGATCAATCTTGTCTGATCTTTGGTTCATGGTGTACCTGGGTCTGTTGGTTATGCCCTCTTTGACACCAAACCTCTTTGCCGTAAAACTGACAATGATGGTGGTCATTGTCTGAAGCTGTCGGTCTGCATTTCCATTTGTTACTGATTTGATGATTCATAAATATATGCAGGTGTCATTTCTAATAAACATCTATTTGTTTCCTGTAGGGAAATGGTGCATGATAAACCATGAGCCAATCAAATGCAATTACAGCCACATGAGGGAAAATTATGTTTTTCATTGGTTTGTAGTCAGAAGTGTTTCATTTCTCTTTTGTCTCTGACTTCCTATATAAATATATGAATATATATCTATATATAGGCTACCAGTTGTTTGTCTTTGATCAGAAGTCAGCCACTCAGTCATCCAGAGGTAATGTATTGTATGTACTGTATATTTTGCTGTAAATGTTTTGTAGTTTGTTTTTCATCTTTTAACAGATGATGCATATTGTGTTAATGCTGATGAACTTCCTCTCTATCTATCTATCTATCTATCTATCTATCTCACATGTTTGCCTTTAAACCTATACCATTTCTCTCAGGATCATTACTGAGAAGGAAATCAGCTCTACAAGAGCCTGAATTATCTGAAATTATTATTCTGGACCCTTTGGTTCTTGCTAGTTTTTTTTTTTTTTACAAAAAAAGTAAATGACAAAATTGCATACCTTTTTATTTTTATTGAATGGTATGCAAAAGTTTCACTGTAATATTTACATTTGAAGCCTTTAAACCTAAAATTAGTTTTTTGTTTGTTTTCCTGTGGAAACTAATTGCTTTGGCCAAATTGTTATATAAAAAAAGAATTCAAGAAGACTTTTGCACAGTGTTGTAATTTAATATAAATGTATAAGTAGTATGCTTCTAGATAAATGTAGCTTGAAGCTCAACTCAATGGAAGTGTAAAGTCCAGAGAATGTCAATGAGTTCTCTCATTTCAGATGTTAATGGATGTTCGTTGATGTTTAAGCATGTCACTGTTGTTCATCAGAAAGCTTTATTATAGTGCTACAAAGGACTTTTTTCAGTTTCTTCAACAGAAAGTTGATTGGACAATTGTCCAACTGTTCTTTCATGAGTGGGAATAATCTAAAACATCTTTAGGAAATCTACAGCTGTAATATTTTGTCACAGTTTACAGAGCTTCATAATATAAAAAAATTGATAATTGCAATGATAAAATAATATAATGATACAGTGATCCAAAATTGCTGATCTTACAGTTTCACACTAAAAATAATTAAAAAAAAAAAAAACCTTTGGTTTCAACAGAAACTGAGTTTACATGTTTCTTTTTTTTAAATATTTTTTCCTGTTGTGTTTACACCTAAGATTTTTTTTTTCTGTGATATAAAATTTGTATTTGTAGTGTCTCGAATACTGTCACACCATAATGGTGTCTTTATTGTGTGAAACATCCACCAGTCTGTGATATGAGATGAGGTTTAAAGTTAAAGGCTGAACCAGAACCAGATAAGGACTTTATTAGAGTAAAATTATAATGCACATATTTTCAGAGTATGTCAAAGATAAATTATCAATACTTTCATTGCACTGTTATATTTCTATATTTAGTCAATAATAAGGAATATTCAGAGGCTTTGTGGTGTGTGTGTGTGTCAAAATAGATTTATACATTAAAACTATATCAATAGGACTGGGTTACACTCCCATTAGAGTAGACATGACGATTTGCTTATTTGACTGTAATACTAATTTTAATGTCAAATTTTGGTGTTTTGTATTTCATAAGACTGAAAGAAAGATTAACTAGAGTAAGATTTTAAAAAAAAAAACAGCCAAATGTAGCCCACATCAGTTTATAACACTTAAAGGTAAACCGTCTTTCAGATTTTTCAAGTGTCGGTCATAAAAAGAATTTTCCCGACACCCAATTATTTTTGTTTAGTGGACCTAAAACTACTGATTTCGAATCACAGACTTCCAATATTTATTTGTTTTTTTTAAATAGAACAATTAATGAATTTAGAGCCACGTGTCCCTAAATTCTAGGAAATTCAAGATACTACGTCATGCATCACATGGTGGGCTTTCTCCATTCACACAAGGCATTGTGGGATAAAAATTTGAAACAGGAAAAAAAATAGAGGACGCAAATGAAACGTGAAAGACTGACTACAGTAACAGAAAGCAAGAAGAAAAGCTGTTATGTTGCGAAGGAAAGGAAACACAGGACCAAACTAATAAATATGGGCGCTCAGCGAGCACCTCGATGTGATCAGCTGTTCGTTTAGCGACAGAATGATGGAACTGTCAGTGCACGCTCAAAGGGAAACCTGTAGATGTTTTGGATCTGGTTGTTTGCGTGTTTTCAATAAAACTTTTCCTGCGTAACTCTTACATCCGTCTATCGCCCTTACACGACACAAACTGTCAACTCTCCAACAAGTGAGTGAACCGTTTTAACTCGTTTTATATGAAACGGTCATGAATATTTTCTGTAAAATGTGTTAGAGTGTGTGCTAATTCCACGTTATTTAAAAAAAAAAAGCAAATTAAAAATACACGCTGGATAAAAACCCGTCTATTTTATGGAAATAAAGAGATAAATTCTGTTGCCTGGTGGCCAAGTGTTTATGAGAGATGTTTCCTTGCGTTTATGGTCGGATGAATCAGGTCGATGCTTGACCATACTCTGTTCAGCCTGGAGCTCTGTTCTGTGTGTGAGGCGCGCCGCTCTATAAACTCCATAATCACACACAGGTGAGAATAACCATGCCTAATCACCTGCCTGTTAAACCCGCCTCCTCTCATCCGTAGCTGACGCTCGACCACGCCCCCCCGCTGCCACATAATTTTACATCGATCCATCTTGGCTGTATCTAATTATTAAAAAAATGCTGAGCACAAACAAATTTCAGCGTGTTCCGCTTTAAGCTCCTGATATTGAAAGCAGCACTGAAGTCATTAAATTGAATAACTATTATTTGAACATGACACTGATCATAAATGATGGTCAGCTGGGAACTGATTCCAAACAGAACGGATTCGATTTCATTCACTACAGAGTGTCAGGATCAATGATCATCACATCCCGAGGATAAAAGACATTCCGATAACGAGGGTTCAGACGTCTTTCAGCAGTGTATTTCCAGACGGCTGAATGAAAACATTCCCGTGTTGGTTTGGTGAAATATATTTACGCTTTCTTAAAACTGAGATGTTGAGTTGTCGCTTGTTTTTGGCACAAAAGATCAGTTTTTATCACAAGCAGAGGAGGACAAAATACACAACTTCATTACTGAAGTCAAAGTTCAGATCCCACTGGTCAGCTGGGACTCCGATACAAGTGAAAGTTGTCCAGTCAATTTCTTACTTAAGTTTACTTAAGATAATGCGATAATCGTTGCATTATTGCCACAACGCTGACAAAACCCAACATCGTTAGCAAAGACAGAAATGTGAATTCACAAAACGAACGCATGCTGTGCGTCATGGTGGTTTAACGTTACGCTAGCTAGTCAGCGACGCTCCACCTGACGTGCTAGCAAACTCTTTTTAAACTCGGAAATCGTATTCGGTAGCTGACGCTACTAGAAAAGAAAGATTTCTACATTCTGTTTATTTGGTAAGATTATGCTAAAACGTACAGTATTTCTGAAAGCACTTCAGATAAGTTAACGTTATTCATGTTAGCGTAACTCTGTTTTTACACGCTAACTAACAGTGTCCAGTTAAGCTGTGTGTTAACGTTAGCCGTGGACAAGGCGACGGCAACTTGGCGGGCAAATCCATAGAAAGTCATCTGACTAACCAGACTGCACAGCTATTGCAACGTTATCGCTAGCGCTAAAAGCACAGACAACTTCACTGCAAGCTTTCTCTTGGAATAAAACGTTTACAGACCTCAGTATGCTTCTGCAGGTTGGACGGCGAGTTTTTGTCGGCCGTGATGTGGTTCGTTTTTGGCAAACAAAGCAAACATTTCAAACAAAATGAATCTTTAAACCTTTCTGAAAACTGAAGCATGGGTTCTAGGTAAAGCCATGAGTGAGTGCGTGCGTTCTCCAGAAGAACCGCCTCCTTCCATTCTGCCATCGACTGATGGTGTTAAATAACGCTGCTGAGAAATCACTGATCTTGATTTTACCCAGTCTATGGATGAGACGTGACCCTCGTGATTACTGATCGGCTCTCAGTGTCACCTGCGAGAAAACATCACGTTTTAGAAAAGAAAAGAAAAAACATCCACTTTCAAAGCCTCGTCGTAGTAACGAGTAACGAGGAGCTTGATAGAAATGTAGTGGAGTGAAAAGTACGATATTTGCCTTTCAAACGTAGTGAAGTTAAAGTCATAAGTTCCCCAAGAAAATAATACAGATACTCAAAAAGTGTACTCAAGTACAGTACTCGAGTAAATGCACTTCGTTACTGTCCACAAGCTGATTTTTCTTCCTGAAATATCATCTCATGTTTCTGTCGTATCGTCTCTCTCCCAGAAGAACACCTGAAAAGAAAAAGCTCAGCTTTCTCGTCTCCACAGGTTGCTACGTCACGTCTTCTGACCTTTCAACACATTCAGAGGTGTTTGAGATGATTCCCGACAACACTCCAACACGAGATCGAGATCAGAATGAGAGATTCGGGGCAGCCAAGTGACGCACAGAGACCGTCCTCTGGCTCTCGTCCACGTCCCAGCACTGCGAGATGAATGAAAAAGACCAGCTGGCTCTGAACCATCACGGAGATCAAAACCACGTGACGGCCTGCACACAAGCTGACTGCAGAACCGCAAACATGTCACAAGGAGGTACTCAAGAGCCTCAGAAATGTTCTGACATCTGCTCCGATTCAACTTCCCGTCAACATTCCAGAAGAAAAAAAAAGTTTATAAAACACAATGGCTTGGAATGCTGAAGGACAACGTGGAGGACGGGAGGAGATAAACAACAAAAAGCGCTGGTCAAATGCAGACGTTTTAAGAAGCCGTATTTGGTTTGTGGTGGGTTTACTGTATAAGACGTGGTGGTTCTGTGGAATCGGACCAATCAGAACCAACCGTTCAATCGGGAATGTGGGTCGGACGGGTCATACGTTCACATTCAATCCTCAGGGCAGACTTTTTATCCAAACCACTACAAAACTGACTCTGAGTTCCAGGTTTATAACTCAGGATTAATGTCACATTTAAACATTTTATTAAACCATGATTTACAACTTTAGTGGGAAATGTTTTGTTTTATTGCTCCAGGAAAATAATCCAAGCTGGGACATTCTCATGACACCCCGATACGAAGCAGACGGGCTTGGTTTATCCCCGACTCGTGACTTTGCGTTGGCGTGCAGAACGTTTCAGATTAAACACACCAGGATGTAAAACATTTCTCGGGTTCCTGCACGGATCAGCTCTGTTTCTCTTCACACTTTACACCATCGTCGTGATTCTTGTCATGAGCTGCGTCTCAAATCGAAAACACAGACCTTCCTTATTCAGAACCAGGCCTGTAGTACTCGAGTCTGACTCATGCCCTGATTTTAAAGACTCGTGACTTCAGAATCAGAATGAGACTCAGAATTACTTATGAATCCCTGGAGGGAAATTCAAATTTGCTACCAAGCTCGTGAATCAGAGAAGAAGTAAACATGTCTAAAATTAGAAGGACTTGAGCACTGATGACTCAGACTTTTTCTTTATTTTTTTTAACATGCCATAATAATTTGGCATAAGATATACGGGACATTCCACCGAACGGGTAGTGCAAAAGTCACATTTGATCACATGTGATTTTTCTTTAAG
>JAOBAM010000012.1:1567805-1580214 GCA_025212355.1 Notarius kessleri
AGCAGTCAGGGGTTAGGTACCTTGCTCAAGGGCACTTCAGCCCAAGGCCGCCCCACGTTAACCTAACTGCATGTCTTAGAACTGTGGGAGAAACTGGAGTACCTGGAGAAAACCCACACAGACAATGGGAGAACATGCAAACTCCACACAGAAAGCCCCCCCCCCGGCCACTGGGCTCAAACCCAGAACCTTCTTGCTGTGAGGTGACAGTGCTAACCACTACACCACCATGTCACCCGAGCTTTGAGAATAAGGTTAGTGATACAGGTAATGTATCTGAGGAATTTCTGAAAAAAAAAAACCAAGGAAAGAGAACTTTGTTTAGACATTATATTTGTCATATTATATTTACTGTTTAACCCAAGGCTTTTTGATGGCTCTATTCTTGACCTTTTCCATCACTTTACAGCATCTTTTAAATCACAATTTGAACTCCTAACTGTCAGGTTGCAGGCACTTATGGATGTACGTATGTGCAGGGGAGAGCAGGGAAACAAACAGGAAATGTAGCCAAATTGCAAAACAATACTCGAAGTTGGATTCTGGCGAGATTATAAGCACTGCACAGCTCAAGCTTTGAAAAGATCTTGGCTGTACGTAGCTGCTCTAACACAGAGGGAACCAGTGGAAGAGGATGGGGTACTTGATGGATATTTGATTTAGTCCTCTAAAGTCAATGCAGGGTTGGAGGCCTCCTCATTTCTTTTCCACAAAGAAGAATCCTGCTGAGGCAGGTGACTTGGAAGGACATATGTACCTCTGTTTGAGGGTCTCCTGGATGTACTCCTCCATGACAGCCTGGCAGGAGATCAATGACGCAATCATAAGGGAAGTGTGGTAGTAGACCATAAGTTTTACCCTTACTAAAGACCTCCTTCAGGTCAGAATAACATTCAGGGACATTGTCCAAGGAATCAGGCTGTGGACTCTCCACTGAAGTAGAGGAAAGACAAAGTTGTGGACGTAACAAACAGTTCTGAAAGCACGTGGAGGATCATTGGAGGATCTCTTTATTCTGCCATGCTATTAATGGGTCATGGAGCTGCAGCCATGGGTATCCCAGGATGATGTCATGATTGATGGGGGAGGCCACTAAGAGTGAAATGAGTTCTGAGTGGAGTGCTCCCACCTGAATGCAAACGGGAGCGGTTCTAGTAGTGACGAGACTATCTCCTATTGGTTCTCCATCAATGGTCCTAATGCTGAGTGGACTCTGCAGAGGGGTTGTGGGCAGATCAAACTTCTGGACGATCAAGCTGTTGATGAAATTCCCCTCTGCCCCCGAGTCAACAAAGGCAGATATCATGTGGGTCAAGGCTGGCAGTTTCAACAATACAGGTACTTTAAGTGATTGTGAGTTAAAGTTTCTCACCAGACTCACTGAGTCCGATGTGGTTTCCATGGGGCTGGTGCGAGGTGGATGAACTGGACACTGGGTGATGTGATGACTTGAACTCCCACAATAAAAACATAGCCCCTCTCATCGCCTTCTCTCTTGTTCGGAGCACTTCAGATGGGTTTGTGAAACCTCCATGGGTGTGGATGCACCAACCAACTGAGCTGGCCCAGTGTCCTCCTTGAGAGAGGGTCAGCTGGAGAGTAGATGATCCAGTTGGATTGCAAGGTCTATGAGGGAGTCCAAGGTGAGATGTTCATCTCTACACACCAGTTCGCTTAATATCTCGGGGCGAAGACCTTGGCGAAACACCACATTCAAAGCTGGCTCATTCCATCCACTAGCGGCTGCAAGAGTTCTGAAATCTAATGCATACTCAGTGACCCTCCATGAGCCTTGTGTGATGGTGAGTAGACTTTCGCTGACTTCAATCCCCTCAGGTTCGTGATCAAACGCTCATTTAAATAACTTGAGGAAACGTTCATAAGACATTGTATGCTCCTTTCCACTCTTCCATACCATGTTAGCCCACTGTAGCGCTTTACCGGTCAGAAACAAAAGGACTTTAGCAAATGTACATTCTTCTGAGATGTTAGGCATGGTTGCGAAGTACATGGAGCACTGAAGCAGAAGTCCCTTACAATTGAGGGCATCACCGGCATATTTCTCGGGAATAGGAAGAAGTTGCAGAGGACTCGAAGAACCATCAGAGCATGTTAGGAGGGCCTACGACATCACAGCTGCTAGCTGTGCCATCCTGGTGTTGAGGTCTGCAAGCATCTGTTGATGTTCTCCCAAGAGGGGTCCCTGAGCATTTTAATCTGTTTGCTTCGCTTCCTCTGCTGGATCCGTGTTAAGATGAAGTATCCTGTCAGGTTGCAGGCACTTACGGATGTATGTGCAGGGGAGAGCAGGGAAATAAACAGGAAACGTAGCCAAATTGCAAAACAATACTCGAAGTCGAAGGCAAGCAGGGGTCAGTTGATCGGCAAACAGAGCAATGAAGAGAAGATGAGAGACTAGGAAAGATAAATGTAGCAAGGGTCAAAGAAACTAGAGACAGGCAGAACTAGAAAGGCTTGGTATGACTGGGTAAACTCAGAATGATACTTCACAGTTAGAGTGAGTGTGAGAGAGGCTTAAGTAATGTGGCTGATTGATAGGTAATGACTGTCGAGTGTACTAAAAAGCTGGAGACAGGGGGCGCTGTGAATCTTGGGCATTGTAGTCCTGAGAAGCCATGCTTGAAGTTCGTTTCGAGCTGTTGCTCTCAACGCCATTACTGACGCTAACATAGTGCATGTAATAGGTGGTCCCTAGTGCAGTTTGTGTGATGAGCTACAGCTTATGCCTCCTCCCTTACATACTTATCAGAAGTACCATGAATATAAAAATTATAGTGATATATACTGTAAAAATATAATTATATAACATAATGATATAGAATGTCTTAGTTGGCTGCACTTTTAAGAACTTAGTTGGACAAAAATAATCATATCAAAAAGTGGTGGGGCATGTCTCAGCATAAACTACACTTTATAAGTGCAGTTGTGTTAAATAAAATGATCCTCATATTCTTGGCAATAATAAAATTGTACTGAAAACTTAGCAATCTTACCGTATATTTATTTTTGATGTTAAGACTAGTTAAATGGGGTTATGCAATGATTTCATTTGTCATTTTAACAGAGGTATCAGCATTGTACTAAGCATTGTACTCAGTTCCCATTTCATGAATCAAAATATTTTTTGAGAGCCAGTAAGTCAAGGGGAAATATAAATCTGCAATGCTGGTATCACAGAAATGTGCATCCTGTGTACAATTAGTAAAAATTCTGCAGTAGAAAACAATAAACTGAGAAGGCAGTTAAATCTCTATCTATCCCTGGATGGACAAAATAACGTCCTTTTATGGACTGTGCCTCAATGCAGAAAATTAGTTTCTGAAAAATCATTAGCAAGTTGCTTGCTTTATTTGGTGACACAGCCCCCTGTGCCTCATATCTTCTCAAATTTTCCACAAGAATTCTGTTGGCAGAGATCCAAATCCAGCATGGATTATTTATCAATGTGAAAACTCTAACTTATCTTCTGTGTATGTATTCATCACGAAGAGTATTATATGAAGTAATTCATATAATCAGAATAATATGAAGCATTCATTTCAGTGTTTCCCACAGGTCTGAAATATATTTGTGGTGGTAGCCAGAAGAAAGGGCTGGCATTACCTGCCAACACAAAAATGATTTATTACATGTGATTTTGGATCACACTGGAATCTGCTCTGCTCACACCTCTCAATGAATCGCACATGCTATCTATCAGCAACAACCACAGGGGGTCTGTGTAACTTACATTCGTTGGATTTCAGAATCTGAAACAAAAATTAGAAAAACAACAAAAAATTGGTTTGTTTAATTAAATTTTATCACCAGAATAGAACACTGTGCTACAGCAGGAAAAGTGGAGCTCCTACACTCACACACTTTTTTCATTTTGGGTATTAAACATAGCTCATCAAATGCAAAAATTCAATATTCATCAATCCAAAATGTAAAACTGAGGCTATGTTCAAATAAATTTTCAAAAATTAACCTGGGGTTGTACACACACTGTGAGATATAAAAGGCATCAGGAATCCTGTAGCACAGAATTAGCAAACAAGCTGTTAGAATTACTGTGTAACCTCAGCAAAAGTAAACACAGTGTCATTTAAAGCCATTTCAATCACACCCTGTTTACTTTCTCTGAGATTTGACACATTAATTCTAATAGATTGTTTGCTAATTATAAGAGGATAACTTAGTTGTAAATATGAAAACTAGATGGGACATTTTGGGCAACAACTTGATTGTTTTCTGTTCACCTCATTGAGTTAGCCATGGCTAACTGACTCATCTCTAGATGCTTTATTCAGTTCCCATTTGTGCTCGCATTGTTATTGGTGCATTCATTCCATTCCCACGTAGCAGATTTGACAGCTAGGTGTGCTCTTGTTACCAATAATCCAGCAACCAATCGCAGAGCAGAGGGCAGAGGTTTGACAGAATGCAGGTGGGATGAAAATCTGTTTATAGTGCTATTAGCTTAACCAGTTAGCATTCCAAGTAAGCGGCTTTTCATCCTACCTACATTCTGTCACATTCCAATACAAGATGATAATAAAACTGTTTTAAATCACAGTGTTTACTTTTGCTGAAATTTGAAACATTAATTCTGGAATTTCGATCATGTTAGTGATCATGTGTTTTTCCTTGAAGGCAATCATCTTAATTATTCATCACTGACTAGTTTACTTAACCACCTGCTTTTGTGCACCTTCTGTTTGCTTCATATTTTTCTGTTTTATTTTATTTCTAGGGTATTAAATTAATATAGATATTTTGGCACTGCCTAAAAGTGGAGCTCCTGCTGAGTGTAGGAGCAAAATATTTGCAAGGCCACAAAATCAACCTGAATATAATAATAATAATATACCATAGGAACCACCGCCTATAGTAGTGTATTTCATGTCAATAAATTACTGCAGTGTCTTGTGATGGTGATACCAATAATGAGATAGGCATCGCAGTTACGAATACATATTTATTCCTTTCTTTGACACAGAATGCCATGTGTCAGAAACAACACCACGACGTCTATTATGGTGTGACTCTGCTGGGTCCCTGGTAAACCAGTGTTTTCACTTTACATCAATCCATCCATTATCCATAACCACTTATCCTGTGCAGGGTTGCAGGCAAGCTGGAGCCTGTCCCAGCTGACTATGGGCAAGAGGCAGGGTACACCCTGGACAAACCACCAGATCATCATGACACATAGAGACAAACAACCATCCACACTCACATTCACACCTATGGTCAATTTAGAGCCACCAATTAGCCTAACCTGCATGTCTTTGGACTGTGGGAGAAACTGGAGCAAACCCACACAGACACAGGGAGAACATGCAAACTCCACACAGAAAAGCCCCCGTCGGCCACTGGGCTCAAACCCAGAACATTCTTGTTGTGAGGCGACAGTGCTAACCACTACACTACCGTGCCGCCTTTGTACTAAACAATGACCATATTTTCCTGTCAGTGAGGGAAGGCTCTATTCCTTTAAACACATTTGTATATAGGCAAACTTTTTTTTTTTTAAATAGATATCCTCAGCCAGAATTCGATAGAACCATCAGAACTGTATGCAACACTCTACCAATCAGTTTAAATGTTAATGGTTCAGAACAAATATGACCACAGTACATTTATTACAAACCAAATTAAAGACATGGCATCTTTATCTTTATATAGATATCAAAGCCTCCAAAAACCCTGATACCTAATAATAAAAATAAAATCACAGATGAAAAGAGAACTAAAGACATCTGATATTATATACACAGTGTCTGTCTACATTCTGTTGAAAAAAAAAAAAAAAGACAAACACTTAACTTCTTGGGGTTTTTTTTCCAACGGGGAATGCAAGTGTTACGACATGTAATGATGCCACTGTGGTTGGAAAATCCTGTGTTTATTCATTCTTCTTTGTCAGTTTCCAGTACCTCAATTATTCATTGTAGCCAGAACATTTATTGGCTAGAACAGGGGTTCTCAACCTTTTCTACTTTAAGGCCCACCATGTAATGAGTCAGGGCTCATTAAAAAAGATCTCCAATTATTTTGGCTCATCTATTCTATTAGAATCTAATAATCTACTGTAAAGTGTATTAATGGAAAGCAACATCACTCCCTGTTACAGATGGGAGTCCAAGAATGAAATAAATGCAGTAAAAACCAACTGTTTTGAATTGTAGGTATTGTATTTAAAACTGTATGGATGTGCCAGAAGTCAACATAAAACCATGCATGCAGGGCATTCTCAGTCAAAAGGGATTAATGATCCAAAAGTGAAGTCTGGTCCATTAACACAAGAACTTATTGCCATGTTTGTGTTCGGCAAACAAGCAAGTTATTAAAGCCAAGAAGTCCACTCAAAAGAAGTGGATATCGAAACCACTCAATGGGATTAAATCCTTACACACTAACAAAGAAGGATTTTTCCTATGAGTCGGAGAATTATCCATCAGTTGAGTTCCCCGACATCTCAAACTACCTGGTGCTGTAGACATCATTCTACACGGACACACAGACGAAAACCTGGAAGATCATGAAGAAGTACAACTTTTTATACGTAGCTGGGTTAAAGATCTGGGGATCAGGACACTACAAGATAAATCCTGTATTGTTTTTGCCCTGGGTAAGGAGGAATTTCTGGGCTTTTTGAAAGTGTCTTTGTGATGATTGCTAGGACACTACAGGATTTAGTATCAAGTGTAAACGAACCACAGTGGCTCTATTCTCAATCCTCCCTGCTCTTCTCTTCTGGGTAAATCATTCACAAAGATCCACAGAAACCCCTTTCAAGACCTGAGTATTCCATTTCCAAACCTGAGGATGTGTTAAGCGTTTCCTGAACTTCAAAACATCTCGAAATAACGGAAAATGGTGAGAAAAGTGATTTGTGAATCCAAACGAAATAAATCAGAGGAATTTATAAACCTTTCCCGAAGTGATCACTGCAAACTCGAGCATTCTTCGACTTGGCTCCCTTCCATCACAGCAAAAGGTTCAAGAGCCACCTTTGTCATTATCTTTTCCTCTTTCACCCTTTATCACTTCACAAGGAACCCAGAAGACACTTTTATCAGTTTCACGGTTTGATTAATTCGAACAGCACAAAACAACACAAGTGTAGGGCATTTTAACGATTAGCAACGCATTCCAGTGATGAACAGTGAGCTTAGCTGACCACCACTTCACATCTTGCATATCCAAGGCCCTGGTCACACTACAGCTCGTGATGGGTTTAGGAATATTTAGCAATGAAAAATTGGCAGCACTGCCACCAATCGTGCAATACATGTCGAATGTTCTCTGAGTTTTGTGAGTTGTTTTTTTGGTGTGTCTCTGCCTTGTGAGCGGTAGCGATGTTTTCGTCGGCAAACTAAGCAGCGAATACTTGCAGACGGGTTTGGGAATACTTCCTGAAGCTCAGGGAACCTTTGCTGATCTTCTTGAGATATACTTGTCACGAAGCCATGTCCCCAGTGCTCACGGGAGCCTCATCAACACAGCGGCACGGCAGAACCTAACCTTCCCCGAGACTTAAAAAGTGCATTTACATTCGGGGATCCTTCGGAGGGTGCTGTGTGCACTCCTGGGACCCAGTCATTATGGGAAACACCTGATGCTGATTTGAATGCAATCAGCATGCGCATATTTGCCCTTTTCACAAATACCAGCATGCATTGCACGGTGGGAACTTCCGGCATTGTTGACAACACGGGCACAGACTAACTTTATCTAGCGTGCACAATACATATCAAGTAAACACAAGCCATCAAGTGAAAGAGAGCCAGTCAGTATAATGGTATGAAAGTTCTTTACTGTACATGTACAACTGTTACTCTGAAGACTTAAAGATTCTTCGTGCTACTGCAGTTTCATTGTCGTTCCTGAATGTGGAATTGTTTATTTTAATGTAAATATATCTCATCTCATTATCTCTAGCCGCTTTATCCTGTTCTATGTGTGATCTGTAAATTATACTCTGTCTTGATGAATGCTGTGTTGTGGTGATGCCAAAATGATAATGAGTTCCAACAAAGTTCTCTACAAACATTATTACAGGTTTACATGGTCTCACAGATTTTTTTTTTTTTTACTGCCTTGCCAGATGGCAGTAGGTACCATTTTTATGATGGTCTTTGGTACCGTATGACCCAGCCGCGAGTAAAACTTGCAATCTCCTGGTCGAGAGGTGGACATGCTAACCACTAGGCCAACTCGCGGTCAGAAACATAAAAGCAGTCTAAAAACATCACATTTCAGCTTGCATCCAATCTTTGAACATTGAAACTGATTATATACCCCAATGTTGGTTTTTGCACCGTGATCAGCAGCCTGGGCCTGACCACCAGAACTGTGCAATGGATTGTGGGATATGTGTAAGGGGTAAATATGTAAGGACGCTGTTTTCACAGAGACTTTGTGAAATATTCTGTCATGTATGCAGCGGTAGACGGATCTAAGTGCAGGAAGAGTGTTTATTAGCAGGCGAGATATTTACAAAAATGAAATTTGAGGCAAGGTCAGAGGCACAAAACACAAATCATAAAGAATCATAAAGCAGAGTATTTAAACAGCATTATAAACTTGACGAGAAACAAACATGACATTGATAATCATAATACTTTGCAAAGACTCTGTGAAAATAGCATCCATATCTACGTTTGCTGATTGTGCTCAAATCAGCATCAGGTGTTTCCCATAAGGACCGGATCCCAAGAGTGCACACAACGCACTCCGTGAGTGAGCGCGGCCATTTGAGCTGCACCAGACTCAAGCGTGCAAAGTTGTGACAGTCATGTGTTTGCCTACTGTGTGACCACAGCTTTTAGCTTGCCTGTATATCACCAACAAAATGGCTCATTTTCATTGATAACCCATGGCAAAACATCACGAGCTGTAGTGTGCTTACGCTTATGGCTGTCCATTGATATTCAATGATGATGAGGTCCTCTTTGTTGTCTTCTTTGCCTTCCCAAGTCCTGCAGCTATTGCTGTTAGGGTTGTTGTTGTCTGTCGCCATCTCTCGTGCACCTGCTCATGAGAGAGAAGCCCAATCCTGGACTGGCAGATCCTGGGACAATGACGACAGGCGAAGGGACCAGGCATGGGAGCAGAGGGAAGGAATCGCCAAAGGTGTCACTGGGTCCATTTCTCCTCCCTCAGCCTGGTCCGTTCTTCTTCGAAGTGGCGGACTCTCTGGGACACAGTCTGCTTCCAGTTCATGTGGTCTTTGGTGAGGATCTCAAGGTCAACAGGAGGAATGTTGCACAACTGCAAGGACCACTTCAAGAAGTCCTTCCAACGCTTTTTGGGTCTTCCACGGGAACGGGTCCCTTCTGTGAGTTCTCCACATAGGACCATCTGGGGCATTTGGTTGGGGGCCATTCAGATGACATGTCTGGTCCATCGGAGGACACGATGGAGGATCATGGACTCCACACTTGTGGAGTGGAGTGTGACCGTAGCTTAATGAAGCAGATGTGACGTTGGATGCAACCCAGCAATTGTTCCCTACTACGAGTGAAAATGAGCTTCAACTTGAAAAAAATTTGCAGCCCACTAGGTGGGGCTTTGCAGCCCATTAGCGGTCCAGTAGTTCAGAAACACTGATCTATAGCACTTATCGGTCAGGGTTGTGCGGGAAGCTGGAGCCAATCCCATCCTACTTCAAATGAGGGGTGGGGTTCACCGTGGGCAGGTCGCCAGTCTATCACAGGGTTACATAGAGATGAACAACCATCACAATCACACTCACACCTCTGTAGCCAGGTGACCTGAAGGAAACCCACACAGGCACGAGGAGAGTACAGACAAACTCCACACAGAACGGCCCCAGTCAACTGTAAGATTTGAACCCAGAACCTTCATGCTGTGAGACTTTTTTTTTTAATTCTCAGTCTGATTTCTTCATATAAATGGATGTAAAATGTAAAATATAAAGGTAAAAGAAAAAAATATTTCAAATAAAACTAAACAACAAGTGAAAAAAATCGATTTTAATTTGAATTCATGACAATAAAGTCCACGTTTCTTGATGGACTGATTGATTTATTTAATGATGAACTTGCACAAGTGTAATTTTTGAAATTCATTTTTGAAGAAATTAAAATGATGTGTATTTTCTAACTGATGAAATAAAAACAGTGTGGGTGAGAAGAAAAAGGCAGCTCGTGAAGTGTGTGTGTGTGTATGAGACAGACAGGACAAACCCTTTATGATAGCTTTCGCTATAATACAGCGGGACAATTCCATCTCACTTCATAAACCGGGATATGAGTTTTCCCCCCCACAATCCCTCCTGTTGTCATGGCAACGTGACGACAGCAGGTGAGATGAAGCCTCTCGACTCTTTAGCGTTCTCCACTTGAGAGATTTTTGACCTTCAACTACTGTTCTAGACATAAATCAACAAAAAACAGTGCATCTCAAACACTAGTAGAAAAAAAAAACACGTTATTTAGCGTTAACTCACAGAAGAACTAGCTATTTGGCTAATCGAGTTAGAAAAGGGAATCACGCGCTACGTACACAAACAAGTCCTTAAAAACAAACACACGGCAGTTTCTTCTCGCACCACGTTTGATTTTCAGAAGTTAACAGCGCTCCAGGAAACTTGATGATGAGATTTGTGAGAAATCGGCGAACTCAGAGTTAGCGCATTAGACTGCGTTTAATTGAATAAATTAAACGCACACACAGCTGAGTGACAAATATCACACAGACAGGAAGTAAACCCTTTCGGTTCAGTGCATATTTACTGTATACACACACACAGGAGTGCATTATGGGTAACACACACCTTCAGTCTGAAGTAATGAAAAGTTAGCAAAGTGAGCCGGTGTGTCACATCTCGCGACTGTATATGATTAGCATCCTGCTGAGTTCTCGTGTAAAGAGTTAATGATCTAATAACAATTCGTAGTCCTCAACTCTGGGGGTGGGACAGAGCCCTGAGCTGCAACATCTGGAAAGTTAAACAATACAACGAGAACTTCATGTTCCACAGAACAACAATCACATGATTGACCTACAGAGACTCGTGTGTGTGTGTGTGTGTGTGTGTGAAGTCCAATTCCACAGGCAGGAAACATCATCTTGCTTTAGTTATTCAACTGGCACAATGCCAGAACCTTTCTCTGTCTCTCTTTTTATCTGTCTCCTTCTTTATCTCTCTCTTTATCTGTCTGTCTCTGTGTCTGTTTGTCTCTCTCTCTGTCTGTCTTCCTGTCTGTCTCTGTCTTTCTCTTTATCTGTCTCTCTCTCTTCATCTTTCTCTCTACTTGTCTCTGTCATGCTTACTGTCTCTCTGTCCTGTCCTGTTTCACTCTCACTATCTGTCTGTCTGTTTATCTTTCTCTCTCTCACAGAACCTTATTTTAACTAAGTAATCGAGTTTATTTCCATGAAGCTCAAGAGGCGGAGCTTTGTGGGTGGAAGTGAAGCCAAGTGGATATATGCAGTGATCTGAAGGGCGGGGCTAGGGGAAGGGCTGTAGAAACCAACAGGGGTAGGAACAAGTGCATGGTTGGGCGCAGGGGCCAGGTGGATGTCACGGGAGTAGAAATGGATGCTTCAGAGAGTTTAGCAGGCGGAGCCAAGTGGATGGCAGAAGAGAGATGAGAGGGTGGGGTCAAGTTTGTCCACTCCAATTTGAGAAAACCAAGGGGCAAGATAGATAATGCAGAGAGCTGATGGGGCGGGGCTAGGTGGATAATACAGAGAGCTGATGGGGCGGGGCTAGGTGGATAATACAGAGAGCTGATGGAGTGGGGCTAGGTGGATAATAGACATGTGGATACATCCAGAACAGTCACATAACATCATGAAGTCCCAGCCAATCAGAATCAGCTCCATGGTGTTTAATTACATCACATCCTGTATTGTGTTTATTCCTGTAAATCACCAGATCAATAAATTTCTCTCCCAGTCACATTATTAATATCCCACTGAGCAGGTTAGCAAGTCATGTGGCTAGTGTACATGTTAACTAGCACGCTAGGTGTTCAGGATGCGAGGTAGTTAGCGGAGGCAGGTTTCAGACGTTATATAACGAGTATAGGAGGAGTTTAGGGTGTGAGTGAGTGAGTGAAGTTCTCTGGGCTCCTTATTCGATAGAAAGATGAAGTGAAGACACTCGAGAATCAGGAAAATTAGTGTTGAGACTGCGAGCAAAAGAACAGGATGGGTGTTTATTCCAAGGCCATCAGGATATTTATAGAAATTATTTGATTTTTAAGCTGCAGCTTGACACCAATCTCATAAAATTATCAAATATCTATCTAAGGAAACACTGCAATTAAAAAAAAAGTCAATAAATAAAACCACAGCATTTTAAAAAGTAATAATACATTCTTGTACATTTAATTTATCTTTCTATGCATACATTATTTTAAAAAAC
>JAOBAM010000012.1:2245518-2261813 GCA_025212355.1 Notarius kessleri
TAATTCTGGTCTAATTCTATTTATTGCAAATACTCTAAGCATTCCATTCTGTTATGAATCAGAAAATAAATTATTATAAATCACAGCACTTTTCTTTTTTTAAAAGTACTTCATCTACTTCAATAATGTTACACAAAGATCGATCCATAACAGTTGTAAAGGTCACTTAATTCCACAGGGTGTCGATAACGGTGGACACCGGTGAAAGTGATCACCGTTATTGACACCTCACATGACTTCTCAAATGCATGTTTAGATACAAAATGGCAACTGTCAAATGAAAAAAAATAGGTTTCGACGAGGAGATCATGAAATATCGGTGAATTTGATGGAGTAAAAACATGTCCATGATCTTTCCACCATGCTTACCTGCGATGATAATGTCCGAGTTTTCCTCAAATTGCTGATTGTGATGAAAAAATTTCATCTCAGATAATGACAAGATCATAGGATGAGGGTGCGTCTTCTGGTTGATTAATTAACCAATAATAACTGTTGGGACTGAAACTCACCTTTGAAATTTTTTTTTTTAATTGGTAAATTTGAAAAGGTGTCAATAATTGTAGCCACCACTCTACTAAAATAACATCCTTATTTAGCTTTTTTTTTTTTAAAGACATTTTCTCCTCTCAGCCTGTAATATATACAAATCTGTCTTAGATTGTTTTCTTGGCACAGTGTTATTCTTGCCATGTTTAAAGCTGTTAGCAGATTTGTGCGCGCGTCTGTCTGTCTCTGTTGAAAGCTTTTTGCTTTGTTCTCCTGGTAATAGACGACAAAAGGAGTTTGCACATGTGTGCAGCTTCAAATTTATACCCTGGGACACAGTCAACACTTTCAGCAAAACACGTGCACAAAAAAAATATTCTGGAAACACAAGATTCTGTTTATGCCACTCAAGGGGTCTCATGAAGAAGTCCATATTTAGTGTACTGATCTAAAATTTAAACGTCACGTGACCTGTGGATGATGTCAGAGCATCAGCGGGACCTGTTTTGAAAACTGGTTTCAAAGAAAGTACGTGTATAAACACACTTAAGATTAAAATTACCACCTCCTGGAAATAATTTCCAAAACCAGGACTCGCTTCTCTGTGGTCTCGTCTCCTCATCGGTTTATTAGGCGTCTCGTTCGGATAATTTGTACGTCTTTGAGTCATGTTTCCACCACCTTTATGCTCTGCGGGGCATTTAGGAACAAAGTGATGGAAGATGGCATGATTTCTAAATGTCGTAAATGTTTTTTGTTTGTTTGGTTTTTTTTTAAGCATCTGAACAGAAATAGAGCAGTGTTATTACAGCAGGACAGAAAATTGGGAAGTGCACAAATCCAAGGATGAGGAGAATGCTAATTTGTTCTATGACTGCATATGTAAGAAATAACACATGCACGGCATGCTTTTGGAGTAAAATAAACAGCTGATTGTGCTTGAACTCACACTGCCCTGGGAAGAGCAGATGGAAGAGGCAAATGAAAAGAAACCCACAAAGTACCAGGAGCTGGTGGAGAAGTGCTGGGAAGAGGGCTGGAAGACTCATTACGAGCCAACAGAGGTGGGCTGTAGAGGATTTGCAGGGCGCTCACTCTGCAAAGTCCTCAACCAACTGGGCCTAACAGGAGTGGCTAAGAAGAGGGCCATCTGATCCGTATGCGAAGCTGTAGAGAAAGCCACAAGGTGTTTGTGGATAAAAAGAGGGCTGATCCATGGGCGGTTGCTGCTGGGATCTGATCAACCTCAGCTGGGTCGCCTGAGCGAGGGTGCCTGATGTTGAAAGACCCGAAACACCCAGTGACCCCAGGTTACATCACTGATGATGCGTCCCAGTGCATCCAGAGGATGCATTTTGCACACTATCAGAGATACAGTTATACTAGCTTGAAGTTATTTTTAATATAAAACCGCCATACCCTTCATCATGTGTACTTTAAATTAAATATCAAGACACATGCACAATCCCTCATCTCTACATGCAACCTTATAAGGATGCCTAAAGTCAGTAAACGTTTAAGATTTTAGAAGTATTAAATGCATCAGAATATAAACATGTGCAGTACAGAAATTCTACACTACACTCACCAGCCACTTTATTAGGAACTGCTGTTTTAAGCAGTACCAGTCAAAAGTTTGGACACACCCTCTAAAAGACGCTACGTGTCTTAAACGACATCCGTCATTACTTTCTCTTTACTTAGTTGAGTGGTTCTTGACATAATATGGATCACTACAGTTGTGGAATAGGACTATTTACTGTATTTTTATTATGAGCTCAAACGCATTAAGAAGGCAAGAAACTCGTCCACTAATTAACTTTTGACGAGGCACACCTGTTAATTGAAAAGCGTTCCAGGTGACGACCTCGTGGAGCTGGTTAAGAGAGTGCCAATAGCGTGCGAAGCGTCATCAAGGGAAACGCTGGATACACTGAAGAATCTAAAATATTAAATACTTTTTTTTTTAAACACACAATTCCAGATATGTTCCATTTGTGTTATTTCGTAGTTCTGATGTCTTCAGTTTTGTGATCCCACGCTGGCTGAAAGGCCCGAAGGGGGGTTATGTCATGGTGATGTCCGTCCGTCCGTCCATCCCGGGAAGCGTGCTCACCTTCTGAAATCAACTCCTCTCATAATTTTTGGAGAAATTTCACGAAACTTGGCAGAATTCTACGCATATTGTAATTTCGTTAAATTCGACCACATTATGCACCAACAATAGACTTGACTTGACGCATTTTACCAGAGTTCCAGCCCTTGATTAACAAAATTATTGCCAATTTCATGAGTGTTTTCTCTTTCTGAAATCAACTCCTCTCACACTTTTTGGAGGAATTTCATGTAATTTGGCAAAAAGTTTTCATCCCCTACTTGTCAAAAGGCCCAAAGAGGGATTATGTCATGGCGATGTCCATCCATCCATCCATCCGTCCATCCCAGGAAGGGTGCTCACCTTCTGACATCAACTCCTTTCACAATTTCTGGAAGAATTTCATGAAACTTGGCAGGATTTTTTGTTATATGTCGGTAATACGCCAACTGCAATTTTGTTCAATTCAGTCGCATTTTCCCAGAGTTCCAGCCCTTGATTAACAACCTTCTACTTTCACAATTTCATGAAAGTGTGCTCGCCTTCTGACATCAACTCCTCTTACAATTTTTGGACGAATTTCTCGAAGCTTGGCAGAAGGCCTGGTTATATGACGGTAATACGCAGATTGCGATTTAATTTAGTTTGTGAAAATTTTCCCAAAGTTTTGACCCTCGATTAAACAACTTGTACTTTGACAGTTTCATGAGGGTGTTCTGAAATCAACTCCTCTCACAGTTTATGGAGGAATTTCACCAAACTTGGCAGAAGGCGTCGTTATATGACGGTTATACGCACATTGAGATTTCGTTTAATTTGGGCACATTTTCCCAGAGTTATGCCCTTGTTTATTAACAAACTTGTACTTTGGCAATTTCATCAAGGTGTGCTTGCTTTCTGAAATCAACTCTCACAATTTTTGGAGGAATTTCATGTAATTTGGCAGGATTCTTTGTTATACATCAGCAATACGCATATTGTAATTTCGTTCAATTCGGTCACATTTTATCAGAGTTATGGCGGAATTGCCGGCGGGGGATATTGTGCTCTCCGAGTGCTCTTGTTCTACAATGTAGAAAATACAGAAACGCCTGTGAAATGAGTAGATTAGGGGTGCACAAACTTGTGACTGGGACTATTATATGCATGTATACAGTACCAGTCAAAATAATTGACACAACAGAACATCACTGTCACTCGGAACAGCCTTAAATAACATTAACATTCGGTCATTTTAGCTTCAGACCTTTATAATCGAGAAATTCAAAGTAACAGGATTTTTACAAATTTGACTTGAAGACGTGACTCCGATTCAGCGTGTTCTCTCTCACCGCTCACGGATTAGAGCGCGGGTTTGATTGTTCAGTGTTTACAGCGCTCATAAAGTTATATAATCTAACTGCTACCTGTGAAGCAACAGCAGAGACCGGTGCAGTTGAAGGACGTCGTCGTGTCCTGAAGCCTGCGTGGGCGCGCACGTGTGTGTGTGCGCATTCAAAGCACTCAGCATGAAGTGCTGTGATTTTAAAGCACAAGAACTGGACTGAAATCTTTCCTGCTTGTGCTGGAATCGTTTGATGGCCCGTCGCAGGACTGGGCGTTATTACGAAAAACATCACCGTTCTCAGAGGAAGATCCTCCTACGATACCGTGATCTATCGGCTGAACAATTTCCTAACAGTGCTGTGGTGTTTCGTTGTTTTTTCCGTTCCCGATCGTCTGCGTCTGTGTGAATAAAATTGCATCTTTTTTTTTTCCAAGAAATCAGCTTAAAAAGAAAATGAGTAAAAATGCATCACGATATCTGAGAACAATGTATCGTGGCATAATTAATCACGATATCAATGCTATATCGCCCAGCCCTAGGCTACTGTCAATCAGGACGTACTTTTCAAGCTAGCTAGGAAGTAAATTAGCTAACGATAAGCAGCAGACTGAAAATGATCGCGACGAAATGAGTTTTTAAAGATTTTGGGTTTTTCACGACACGCATGTTTTATCGAAATAGATATTCAATGAAACAGAAACGCATTCGCCTGGAGATCGCTAGTTCGAATCCTGGTGATGCCACAGCCATAATAGAGAGAAAAAATGGCAGGGAGGGGCGATGTTCTCTCAACGCGAGCCAATCCTGGGTATCAGTGAGCTCGTGCATTCGGGAGTGGGCGGATAGCACTTTCGTCCGCCCCCTAACGTTGCATGAGCAGCAGCTTGAAAAAGATGCAGTCGTTGGCGTAAGCACATGAAAAACGAGACACAAAAGCGGTTCGAATTTCACACGTTTACTGAAATTTCATACTCGTTTAAGTTTCTTTCCTCTTTCGACCGTCTTACCAGCCATAAGTTCGAGATCGCATTAATCCTTTGCAAAAGTTGATCTTTGATCTGTGCGTTACGCTGATTGTGTTGTGGACATGTATAACGCATGGTGTAAGGCGGATTGTGTTCATCGCCGACACAAAATCACGCCTACCAGGCGATGGAAGAACGTTCCAGATGAAGTGTTGGGTTTGTACAGCAAGGTTTGTTTCCATCTAGAGTTTATTTTCCACTCGCTCAGTTCTGGTCTCGGCATCCAGAACCCTTTTTTTTTTTTTTTTTCTCCGTGGACGCTTCGTGATCAGAAGCGCATCACGTCAATTTGAAATCAGTATGTCTGCAAATTCACCTGCATGAGACTGAAATCAGAACGAGCTTACGGTGGAATAAGTTCTGCGCTCGGGTTCATGACCGAGTTTATTCAGAGATCACAGCAGTGAGGCAACAGAAACGGATTATTTCCCTTCTTAACCAACAAGGCGGGGCTTATTATTGACCAATCGCAGCTTGATTTTGAATTAGAAAGGATGTCAGCTCCTCGTTTGATGTAAACATTTTATTTGTAGCCTGTTAATTGTAAGAAGCGTCGACCATGATGTGGTCGTCTTTAAGAATCGTGAGCACTTTTATGTCGCCCCGCCCTTATTGTTACCAGGGGCTTTAAATAACCACATAGTGAACTTCAGACTTTGTTATCTTGAAAAAGTAATTTACGATAACAGCCCCGTCCTGTGTACTGTGCAAACGGTGAAGTTCTGCGTCGTGTGAACTTTAGCCGCCGCAAAACTTCATTACCAAAGGCCTTACTGCTGACCTCTTAATAAACCTGACGCTGCAGCCTGGCCGTGATTGAGCTCTAATCAGCCGTGGGGATGGGATTGAGGTGAGAGTTCTGATCCGGGGTGAGAACCCGGGCTCAGGATGGCGCCGACTCCGAGCTCGGATGTTAAACAGGTTCTGTTTGTCTTGCAGATCTTGTGCAGAGAACACGACGCATCTCACGGACAAGTATGTGTCTCTTTGCCAAAGTTCTTTCTTTGCCTAAACACACACCCCACCTCCTGCTCTTCCTCCTTTGTTCCGAGGCCTTGAGAATGTCCTGATACAGGAAAAAAAAAAAAGGTTCAATTACTTGGCTTCACGTGTTATTAGCGCTGCCTAATACGGATATTTAGATGTAGAGTTAACAAATGTATTCTGCACCACGCCCCTTTCTGCTCAGACCCCGAGCGTTACTTCTATCTGTGTAGTGACAGCCACGTGTGTGTGTGTGTGTGTGTGTGTGTAGGTGGTAAACGCGGCCCGGTGCTCGACGACGACGAGCTGCTGAGTCTGAGTAAGAGGCTGGTGGAGGACGCTGTGTCGCGCGCTGTGCAGCAGTACATGGAAGAAACGCAGCAGAACGGCTCCGCCCCCAAAGATGACGCTCCTCCCAATAACACCCCTAAATGACAGCGTGACCTCTAACCTCAGAGTCTCACCTGCCTGGGTGGAGCCCCGCCTTCTCTCCTCCTCCACATTTCCTGCCCTGCTTCAAGGGTGACGGATTTGCGCGTAAGAACGACGGAACGAGCGACGAACAAGTGCGTAGACGGACTGGAATTTTCTATGCACGTGGATTTTTTTTTTTTTTTTGCACACGGATATTGAATAAAGCAATTTTTCATAGAAAATAAAATCTGATTTGCGACCACGGCGATATCGAACTGCACCTCCGGACCGCCACAGGAACGGGCGTGGCTGTCATGATGACTGATTTGATTTGATTTGTCATGGCCTACAGTGTTAAGCATACATTGTGTGTTTGTTTTTTAAACATAACAGGCCTTGTTTATATGTTTGTGCACCCTTTAGGCCGTGTGTGTGACGCGCAGTGGGTCAGGAGGATGCTGGACTCGGACACAGAGAGCGTGTACAGGAGAGCGAGGGAGTTTAAGACACTGTTAGGACGAGCAGAAGTACGAGCACAAATCGCACGAGAACTGAGTGTAACCGGAACACACACACCAGCAACCTAACCTCACACACACACACCTTCATCATCACACTTTAGACTAAAGAGCACTAAATGCTGGACAAAACCGACTTTTAATTAAAAGTACTATTTTTTTAACGAGCGCTGAGTCACTCGCGCTAAACGAGTGAATTTTAATTTCATTTTTCTTCCTGGACAAATCTGAGCTGTAAAAGTTTCACGAATTTGATCTGAAGTTTGAGTTTTTATTCTTCATCTTGATCACAAAACAAAGTTTATTTTATTTATTTGTCACGTTCAAGGTGTTGTTTTATTTTAATGTTAAATAACGCTGCCCGTGTGTTCACCTGGTCCTTAATTACAGATTTATTTCAAACCGTGTTTACCCTCTGCTCTGGTTTCTCTTCACCTCCAAGCGTTCTCGGTTAAACGGCGAACCGAACCGGAGCCGTCGCTGTCCCCGTCGGCGCTTTCCCTTGTGTGTTTATTTTTAAATCTCAGAAATTCGTCGTGGATTTTTTTTTTTTTTTTTTCCTCTCTTTTTTAAAAGATGATTCCAGCGCTGATTGCTGAGTCACTCTGTCTTATAGGAGTGTTAATAAAGATTTTTTTGGTCTTTCCTAACGCATCGTGGTGTGTTTCTGTCTTTTTTTTTTTTTTTTTTCCCCCCGGATCTGAACGCCTCCTACACGGAAATGAGTAATCCCACTGCTGGAGAATGAACACACTTCATCCTGGATGATAAATCAAGTCATTTTTAAACCCACCAGAACAAACTCAAATGTTGTGCTTTGGCTTATTTCTCGTATCGTGTATATATTTAACTCCTGACCTGCTACTCCAGTCGTTACGGTAGTTTGTCAGATTACCGTAATGACTAAAGTAGCACTTGGACCGCAACAATAAGACGAACTACCGTAAGCACTGGACGAGCACACCAATTATACTACTCCAGTACTTACGGTAGTTTTATTTTTTATTCTTTATTCTATTTATTTGTTCGCACACAGTAAGCGTGCTCCTTTGGTCACTGAGGCAATTTGACCTTGTTTGTTAAGTGTGTTTATGGTTGCTGTGCTGCTCAAGCAATTACGGTAGTGAGATTGATTGTTAGTGTGCTTGTTGTCGGCGAGATACTCGAGTAATTGTCCATTTGTCAGACTACCGTAATGACTAAAGTAGCACTTCGACCGCAACAATAAGACAAACTACCGTAAGCACTGGACGAGCACACTAATTATACTTTCTTTGTGTTTCTTGTACTACTCTAGTACTTACGGTAGTTTTTTAAACTTTATTCTATTCATTTGTTCGCACACAGTGAGCGAGCTACTAGGGTGTTTACGGTAGATGTGCTACTCCAGAAATTATTGTAGTTTATTTGTTGTGTGTAGCTGTGCTGCTCAAGAAGTTACGGTAGTTAAATTGCGTTTGCTGTAGGCGCGATACTTGAGCAGTCACAAATAGTTTGATTGGTGGAACTGCATTTGTTCCGGGCGTGATACTCAAGCAATTACGGTAGTGAGATTGTTTGTTGTAGGCGAGATACTCGAGCAGTTATGGTAGTTGGATTGGGGAGACTGCATTTGTTCTGGGTGTGATACTCAAGCAATTATGGTAGTTTGATTGCTTGTTAGTGTGTTTGTTGTAGGCGTGATACTCAAAGAGTTACGGTAATTTGTCTTGTGTGTTTTACGTTCAGTAGTTTGATTACTTGTGTGTTGATGGTAACTGTGCTGCTCGAGAAATTACAATAATTTCATGACTTTTTAGCGTGACTTCTGTAGGCATGATACTCAAGCAATTACGGTAGTTTGCTTGTTAGAGCGTTTGTTGTAGGCGTTATACTCGAGCAATTATGGTAGTGAGATTGCTTATTAGTGTGTTTATTGTAGGCATTGTACTCGAGCAGTTTGCTTGTTAGTGCAATACTCAGTCACAGTAGTTCAATAGCTGTCTGGTGTGTTTGTTGTAGGTGTGATGCTCAAGAAATTACGGTAGTTTGATTGTTAGTATGTTTGTTGTAGGCGGGATACTTGAGGAATTACGGCAGTTTGAACGCATGTTATTGTGTTTGTTGTAGGCGGGATACGCAAGCGATTATGGTAGTGTGATTGCTTGTTATTGCGCTTGTTGTAGGCGGGATACTCGAGAAATTACGGTAGTTTGCTTGTCAGTGCGTTTGTAGGTGTGATACTCGAAGTCACGGTAATTTGAATGCTTCAGTGCGTTTGTTTATTTGTTAGTGTGTTTTCTGTATGCGTGATACTCACACATTTATGGTAACTTATCTTATTATTAATGTGCTTACATTGTGTGCTACTCCAGTAATTACGGTAGTTTGTTAGTGTGTTTACGGTAAGCTTATTATTCCATTAGTTGAGGTATTATGTGTGTTTATGGTGGGCGTGCCTCTCTGTCAGTGATTCTGGTTTGTCTGTTAGCGTGATATTCCAGTCATTACGGTAATTTGTCTTTTTGTAAGCATGTTTATGGTCGGTGTGCAACTCTAACGGTTCTATCAGCACGTCCTTTTTTTGGTTGGAAACTATGGTAAACGTTGCTTTACATTACGCTGGAGAACATCAGGGTTGGAGTTTTCCAGATTTAGTGCGCGGACGTTCCCTCAGCCTGGACGCCGTTAAAGCATAAAGAACGGCAGCAGACAGGCAGGAGGACAGACGTGTCCTTAACCATGAGAGCAAAAGGAGAACAGGTCGTGTTCACACACTCCTCTGAGGCAATAAATCAGTACAAGGACCAAACTCGCTCAGGTCTTATCTGCTGTTAGAGGAACACAGCACAGCACGGAGAAGACACGTCAGAGGTCGAGGTTCGCAGGATTGAAGCACATGACCCGGAAGTGGACACGCCTGTTTTATAGCCTTACACCGTGCTCTGGCTATAAAACAGGTGTTGGAACGTTTCCCGGAAAACTTCACGTGTAACACCTGCGGCGCGAGTTGTACGATTAAACCTCCTGTTCATCATCGTTTGCTACTGGAGAAAGTTCCGGGTAGAACTCTGAACATCCAGGAACGCTTTTTCGCTTTAGATGAGACGTTGTGTGCTTGCTGATTTTCCTATGTTGCAAATAAAAAAAAAACATTTGTTTCAGAAAGTTATCGACAAAATACATCTCACCGAGCTGCTTTATCACTGGAGACACAGGAAGGACCAAAAAAAAAGTGCATTCATTTGTTTATTTTAGCGTTCGGTTTGATTAGCACTTCCAGGTGGAATTTGTTAACGGCGAGAAAAGAGAACGCTTCTAACTTTTTTTTTTTAGAAAGAGTAGCTACGTCCGTCAGTGATTGATTATTTCTGGATGTCAGAAATTGTTGATTAATTGCGTCTCTGACGATCGTGCAGGTTTATTGATATCAGTGCGCTCGTTTCTATAGTAACCGCTCGTCCACGTGAACGGACGGATGTAACGTTTACAGGAAGAGTCTCCAGCGTAACAGGGTGAAACTGGAACTTTACGTTTTCTCATGTCGTACACGGATGAAGGACGACTGTTTATCGCTGCTATAATGTAAGCGAGAACAGGAAGTAGCTTGTTTCACGGATGTAAATGGTAAATCGCAGGAACGTTGCTGCGCCGTTATCGGAGCTACAGTAAACTGAACTGCACTCGGCTCCATCTGAGAGAGAAACGTGGATTTCGTGGCTCTCCGATCTCTCATATACACACACACACCACTGTTTCTATAAATGTCCCGAGGCAAATCCAATAACTAGATTCACACAGCGTGAAACAGCAGCGAGCGACGGCCGTATGCCATCATTACCCCCTAATTACCCTGAGAGAGAGAGAAACGCTCCCGCTGTATCCACACAGCTCCTCGAGAAAGGGCGTTTGTGCTCACGCTGCACAGACTCTTTCCAGACGTGACTCGAGTCCTGATGTGCTGATCCGCTAAGTTGCTGCTCATTAAAAAGTCCAGAACGAGGGCGTTTACGCAGCGGTGTTTATATACAGCGTGGTTCGCATCCCCACCGTCTCCAAACTCGCGACTGCAAAGGCATCTGGTGGGTTGGGTTCGGTTCTTTATGGTCCACGTGGGAAACGAACACCAAGACAAAACGTGACATAAACCACATGTAATGTTTATAGCAGCGTTCCTCTCGTTTATCAAAGGTCACGCTTTTTATCCGTTTATAGTTACGATACCGTCACGTCGTTCCCTCACGCAGCTTTAGCTCTGATTGATTAACAGAGCGCTGACTCGAGAGACTCCTTCGTTAGAGAGACGGATCATCGATACAGAAACCTTTTAACCTGTTTACGATCACTGGAGCGGCCGCTGGACACGCCCCTCTGAGGGAGCTGTTACTATAGAAACCATAATGCAGTTTGTAATGAATAAAATTGAGAACATTTCAGAGTGAAATCCTACACACACACACACACACACACGATCGTTTATAAATTAAAAAATGACATTGCAGTTGTGCATGTGGTGTAATTTTATGCACAAGAAATTCTTTCAAAGAAAATCCAGTCACAATATTAAGCGACATCACACCGGGGGAATCATTTCAGAGCTTAAAGGGGGAGAGAGAGACAGGTAGGCAGGGAGAGACAGACAGAGAGAGAGGGTGGCGGGAGAGAGACAGGCAAAGAGAGAAAGGAAATGAGAGAGGGAGGGAGATACAGACAGAGAATGGCAGAGAGACAGACAGATGGGGAGTGAGAGAGGAAGAGAGACAGGGAAACAGAGACAGAGAGAATGGCAAAGAGAGAGAAAGGAAATGAGAGAGAGACAGACAGATGGGGAGGGAGAGACAGACAGGAAATGGCAGGCAGGGAGGGAGAGACAGAGAGAATGGCAGAGAGACAGACAGAAGGGGAGGGAGAAAGGAAGAGAGAGACAGACGGACAGAGAGAATGGCAAAGAGAGAAAAAGGAAATGAGAGAGAGAGACAGATGGGGAGGGGGAGAGAGACAGGCAGGCAGGGAGAGACGGACAGATGGTGGAGGGACAGAGAGAGAATGGCAAAGAGAGAAAGGGAGGGAGATACAGACAATGGCGGAGAGACAGACAGAACGGAAATGAGAGAGAGACAGGCAGGCAGGGAGAGACATGGAGTGAGAGACAGATGAGGAGGGAGAGAAAGAGACAGATGGGGAGGGAGAGACAAAAGAAATGGCAGACAGAGGGAGAGACAGACAGATGGTGGAGGGAGAGAGACAGGGAGGGAGAGACAGAGAGAGAATGGCAAAGAGAGAGAGGGAGGGAGAGAGAGACAGAGACGGACAGAGCGAAAGGAAATGAGAGAGAGACAGGCAGGGAGAGACATGGAGTGAGAAAGAGAGAGAGATGGGGAGGGAGAGACAGACAGAGAGATGGTGGAGGGAGAGAGACAGGGAGGGAGAGAGAGAGAATGGCAAAGAGAGAGAGGGAGGGAGAGAGAGACAGATGGACAGAGAGAGAAAGGAAATGAGAGACAGGCAGGCAGGGAGAGACATGGAGTGAGAAAGAGAGACAGATGGGGAGGGAGGGAGAAAGAGAATGGCAGAGAGATAGACAGATGGGGAGGGAGAGAGGAAGAGAGAGACAGACAGAGAGAATGGCAAAGAGAGAAAGGAAATGAGAGAGACAGGCAGGCAGGGAGAGACGGAGAGAGAGAGAGAAAGGAAATCAGACAGAGAGAGAGACTGTTCGTCTTCCTCCACTCCTCAGTGATGATGATCCTGCTGTCGATGGCACAGGATTGTAGTTCAGACTGCAGACTTTCTTCAGAGAGAAAAACCAGGAGACACAAACACACATGAAGCTAAAGGGAGAGCGCGGCTCCACCGGCTCCAGCGCGGCTCCAGCGCGGCTCCAGCGCGTGCGTCAAAGCTTTAGTGAAGTTCAGTTTTCAGACCGGGCAAAATCAGACCTGTGAACCTCCTGCCTGACAAGCGGAGAGTTTTTACTCCGTGACCGCTGTTCAGAAAATCAAACCGAACGCATCGCTTCAACACGGCGAGCGCCGACTGGATCTGTACGGTTTAGTGACAGCAGGAGATCTGTGGTTTTGATGCTGAAAACAAGACAACGAAAAGCGTGACCCCTGTTGGAAATTTGTCTGAATGCACATGAATAAACACGAGTATGTAAATGAAGGCTGCGTCTCGCTGCAGCTGGAGAAGCTTCTCGAGTTTTTCAGCCCAAAATCAAACTTCAGATGAAGAGCGACGTTTAGCAGGAAACCCAACAGCGCTGATCCTCTCTGTGAAGCACGGTGGTGGTGGCGGCGGCAGCATCACGGGCGCACCTTTGCCCTTCAGTGAACTGTTTTTCTTTACTGCAAAATGAATTTTTGTTGTTTATCGGTTACACTGTAAATATTGGCACCCTTTCTGATTACAGCATGTTGCTGAAAACAAATTTGGAATATAACATTTGAGTGAATTCACAGGTCAAAGTCGAGAGAGAGATGGGTTTGTAAATGCAGCAGTTCAACCGTAAATATTGACACCCCGATAACACAGCTGAACTTGTCAACATTACAACAAGGATTTATTTTTAAAAAATGATGTACACCGCTATGTTAGACTACGACTCTGAGGACACATTGATGAGCTGAAAAGAGGTTCTTGAGTTATTTGATCAGATCTCTACAGCTCGGGCTTTGCTTGGATCTGACCTTCCAAGTCAGCGTCATCCTCTGAATTAATGCTCTTTATACGCTGCCTCGACAAACAGCTTTCTCTCCGACAGCCGTTTGTCAGGAGTGTTCAGTCAGGGCTCATTAGCTGTGTGTGTGTGTGTGTGTGTGAGAGAGAGAGATGAAGCGCTGGTGTTTCCATTGCAGTGTCACATCTGATCTCTGATCTCTGTCACACACACCAACAGAAAGACACAACAGTCCCATCACTCATCTTTTCCCTTTAAGGCAGACAGTCAAGTGTTTTGTGTCCTGCTGTGAACAGGCTGCTAACAACGACACACACACGGACCTCATCAGTAGCGCGACATGCAACAATATGAAATATATCAGTAGTTTGGTTCTGATTATGTTTTAGCTAGCCAGTTAAGTTTTTAATGCACTTCTCATTTGCCATCCCATAATAACCCTTCCTGTCTTTTCTGATCCATGGCGATAAAAACCTGTCCTTTTCACTTTTGAACGGAGTATCAGTCAGTCATCACACTCAGGGTTAGATTAAATCTGTTCACTAAACATCTCGCTTTCAGACTGACACTGGAGAATAAACCCAACCCTCAAATATCTCTAAGAGAATTAAACAGCGCTGACGAACAAACCCAACTCGCAAAAAGGTCCATGAAATGTTCAAGAAAAAGTTAGTGTTTGAAATAAAACATACGTTTTACTCAGTAGGCGTTCCATAAATAAAGAAAGAAAAACAAGCTAGCGGAGGTACGCTAAAAAATAAATAAATAGGAGGCTAGCATGAAGAGATGAATAGCTCGTTACCCTGACTGGCTATTTAGCTGTAAAAATGGGTTTTCAAGAGATAGAGAGTGGGATGGGGTGTGTGTGTGTGTGTGAGAAACATCCAAACAGTGCAATAAACTTTTATTTACTGCTAGTTCATTACTCAGATAATTTGTTAACAGATTTCGCTGTGTGTGTGTGTGCCCACTCATTTCTCTCAAATTGGTCCAGCACTACCTGGCCCTGTCTCCATGACAACCACCAGCCAGGCAATTACAGCAGAGGGCCTTTTGTGAATGAAATTTATTCACAAGCAAAGTGATGGAGGAAGGAGTGACTGAGGAGAGATGGAGTGTTGTGGAGAGGAGTGACGAGGTTCTTGATGAGGATTAAGGGCCACGCCCAGCTCCAGGTGACAGGAGGCTAAACAGAGAGAGAAAGGGTATTTGATCCTGCTAATCATCACATCAACACCACACCCACCATTACAATTATCACCACCACCACAACCACCATCATCTTCAGCCAGCAGGATGGAAACAGAGCTGCAGATACAGACCGAGGAGGAGCTTCCTGTCTCTCTCTCTCTCTCTCTCTGTACTAAACAGAAGGTCCTAATGCAATCCCCTGCAGACTGACGGGAGGCTCAACTCTTTATCTGATTAAGTAGAGACAGTACATGCCCAGAGCAAACAGGAGCCAGAAACAAGAAATTAACTCACACACACACACACAGTCTCTCTTCTGGATTCTGATTGGTCAGGTGTTGAATTTTCTATAAAACGTAGTGCAGCTGAAAAACCTCACAGGTTATATCAATGCATTTGTTCTGATTGAGTACGTTATCGTTTCTTTCGGAGCAGCTCATTCACAGGGATGTGTACAGCGGATGCTCCACAGAAACGGATGTTTTAGATATCAGTTTCTGTAACGTTTATGGGAGGAGTCTCCAGCGTCAGTGGGAAAGCAGGAACTTTAGAGCTTTAGTTTACACGTTACAGTTTCTGCAATAACGCAAGTCAGAACAGGAAGGAACCCGTTTCATGGACGTTCCACAACCTTAACTAGAACCACAAATGGATTAAAAAAAAAAACAGACATTGTGTGGTTCATTAATAACAAAACACTGTAAATGTTGGCAGACTGTAGTGGATGTGACGTGATATGAAGTCACATCACATCACTGATTAGTTTCCTCTAACGGCACAACACTGCATTATTCCTTACAAAAAGTCACCACAACATGATTTCTACAATTACAAAATAAATAGTCTGAGACTACTGTACTGCAGTGGTGGTGAAGGTGTGTGTGCTGTTTCTCTCTCTCTCACACACACACACGTTCAAGAGCTCTTGATGTCTGATTATCATGTGAAGCTAATCATCAGAGCTGGTCAGGAGCGCCACACCGCTAATAAGAGGAGGCCGAGTTCACAGGGAGGAATAATTAAAGAAAAACCATCAGTTGGGGGGGGATTGGAAGGGAAAAGGGAGGAGAAGGAGAGAGGGCAGAAAGAGGAGGGTGGAGGAAGAGAGAGGGCAGAAAGAGAGGAGGAGGAGGGCAGAAAGAGAATAGGCTGGAGGAAGAGAATGGGCAGAAAGAGAGGAGGGTGGAGGAAGAGAGATGTGGGGAATGTAGTGTAATGTAGGAGAGGCCATATGTGAGAACCTCCTGCCAAGCAGTGGCCCTGCAATGATCATTACACCTGGAGAGAAGAGGCTATGAGCCAGCCCTGCCCATCAGTCTCCATAGTAAATAATAAAATACAGTAAATAACCCCTATCCACAACTGTAGTAATCCGTATTATGTTAAGAATCGCTCAACTAAGTAAAAATGAAATCCATCATTACTTTCAGACATGAAATGACTGTTAATTCATCAAAATTAAGATAAAACCATTGAATTAGAAGCTGTGTCCAGACTTGTGACTGATTATATATATATATATATATACACACACACACACACACACACACACACACAGTGGTGCTTGAAAGTTTGTGAACCCTTTAGAATTTTC
>JAOBAM010000012.1:2403729-2414164 GCA_025212355.1 Notarius kessleri
TGATGTTTTAGGTCATATTTATGCAGAAATATAAAAAATTCTAAAGGGTTCACAAACTTTCAAGCACCACTGTATACAAACAAGCCATTTTATAAATAACCTTATCATTTACCATATAAACTCTCAAACAAGAAAGTATATTGTCTGGAATATGGTGAGTGGGTAAAACTTGGGGAGCAACCACAATTTTGGTCATTGATCACTTTATTCTGAAAGAATAAAAATGATTCATGTTTTGGCTGAAATAGTTGTTCTTTCTGAACCTGAATTTTTAATGCAGGATGAATTACTGCATGTTCTGCAGTATTACAAAGTTCAAAACTGTTTGGTTTTCAGTTCAAAGTGCCCTGAATTTTTGTTTATTGTAGTAAGATTCATTGAAGTAGATTTGATTACTGTTATTCTTTCTAGAAAATACAGTAAAACTGAAGAATTGTGACGCATCGTACCAACTATACGATGATGAAGCTGCCTCTCTTTATAAACAGGTGACCGCCGTGAGGGTATCAACACTTCAGTGAGTACAGATGTGCAGTCTGTGTTCAAAGGTAAAACGTACAGCCAGCTGCAGGCGCTGCACATGAACATAGAGAGTAAGATCCAGGCCGGTGGCTCAAACCTGGACATTGGCTACTGGGAGAGTCTGCTGCAGCAGGTCCGAGTCTACATGGCACGGGCAAGGTATTAGGCTTCTACTAGTAGGTTACATGAGATGCTTCTGAAACAGGCCTCACTGATTTTTACACTGTGTGTGTTACTTCTGTGCTTTGCAGACTGAGGGAGAGGCATCAGGAAGTTCTCAGACAGAAACTCTATAAGCTGAAGCAGGAGCAGGGGGTGGAAAGTGAACCACTCTTCCCCATTATCAAAGAGGAACCTGAGGCTGAGAATGCAGTGTGAGTTAACAGTTCTGGTCTCTCCTGCTTGGTTAGCGCTGATGATGATGAGCACTGGGTCTATTTTAACATTTACTGAAACAATTTTCACTATTTAAGTTGTATGATGTTTAATTCTTCATAATTTAGCAAAAGAGGTCATTTAAAATTTTTTACAATAATCATATTTATACAATACAGTGGTATCATTTACTGAACAATATTTTAATTAGTATGTATTCATTATACAGTATGTACGAGTTCAATAATGTAATGAGTTTATATATCTATCCGGTTATTTAACTTTTCATTGTTCATGTACTTCCTTCATCTATCTAGGTCTTTTATTATTTAAAATTATTTTAAATAATTTCATTCCCTTTTCTTATCATAGTACAACTGAGGAGGAGCCTTCTAGATCATCTCCGTCAGAGGCTGCTGCTGAGTTGCCAGAGCAGGTGGAGGAGAGAGAAGAGGAAGAGGATGAAGAGAGGCCTGGGCCAAGCTCCAGAGCACCCGAGGAGAAGGATGGAGGCGAGGGAGGAGAAGAAGAAGAAGAAGGAGGTGAGGAGGGAGAGAAAAACGAAGGAGTGGAGGCTGTGCTGACCGAGGAGGATCTGATCCAGCAGAGCCAGGCTGAGTATGACTCGGGCCGTTACAGTCCCGTGCTCCTGCAGCCCTCTGAGCTTCCACTTGACACGCACGTTGTGGACGCAGAGGAAGACCTCCAACGCCTCCAGCTTGCCCGCAGACAGCTGCAAGTCACAGGTGTGTACACGATATCTCTTCTCTGTGAACTGAAATTTAGTAATAAATAATGAGGAAGTGGTCATGATACATGAAGTATGTCATGTCACATATTCTGAACCATTGCAAAAGTTTTGTGGTTTTAATGATTGGTTCCTTCAAAAGTAATTAAATTTAACATCAACCATGACGCATTTGGTGTCTGATGTTTGCTTCCTTAGTTGCTAAGACTCCAAGGTAATAAAAATCTGTCTTTTCTTTAAAAGACATCATTAAGCTATAATGGGATGCAGATTAATTACTTTCAAATCTCAATTTGTAATCATTCTGGTTGTCCAGGATGGCTTCCTCAGTAATGTTGCAGCACTCATCACACCACTTCAAGGTGGATTAAATTCCAACATTTTTATTTATTTATTTCTCTTTTACCTTCAGGTGACGCCAGTGAGAGTGCAGAGGATGCGTTTGTGCGACGTGCTAAAGAGGGCATGGGGGGTGACGAGGCCCAGTTCAGTGTAGAGATGCCCCTGACTGGGAAAATGTACATGTGGGCTGACAAGTACCGACCACGCAAGCCTCGTTTCTTCAATCGTGTGCACACAGGTTTCGAGTGGAACAAGTACAATCAGACGCACTATGACTTTGACAACCCACCACCCAAAATTGTCCAGGGTTATAAGTTTAACATCTTCTATCCTGACCTGATCGACAAGCGCTCCACGCCACAGTACTTCCTTGAACCGAGCCCCGATAACAAGGACTTTGGCATTCTGCGTTTTCATGCTGGGCCACCTTATGAGGACATTGCGTTTAAGATCGTCAACCGTGAATGGGAGTACTCGCATCGACATGGCTTCCGGTGTCAGTTCGCCAACGGCATCTTCCAGCTATGGTTTCATTTCAAGCGCTATCGCTACAGGAGATGAGGGGCTGAGGCTCAAGTTTGAAGATGAACAGTTATATGACAAATCTTTTGTATTAAATTTTTTTTTTGTTGTTGTTCAAAGTATTTTTTTTCCTGGTTATACAAAATTCAATATGAAACAGTTTGATACATTTTAATAAATTTCCATCCCCCAAGTAACCCTACCCTATTGCACCATTACAAACTTATGACATATTAAATATGATGTACAGTTTATAAAATACACAAGAAACATGAGTTTGTGTGTGTGGGTGTAGTTTTTGTGGCTACTGCTTCATATAGAGGCGGTAGCCACTATGTTATCGTGCTGTAAGAGTATAACAACTGCGCACTGCACATGCGCATAAGGATTACAATAGTGCATGTGCATAAGCATTACAATCACCAGAACGGTGAATCGTGATCTCGCGATATGAACAGTTGATCTCGTGTTATCGTGTTTTAAGAATTGGTGTAACAATAGCGCACTGCCCATAAGGGTAGTATCTCACTCGGCTGTGACAGCCCTAGTTGGAGGCACAACAATTGCAATAAAATATGCGAATTAGTGACAATTTTCACTTGGAATCACACTGAATTGATGTTCGCATATTTTACCACAATTGTTGTCTCCAACTAGTCACAGGCTGTCGCAGCCTGGGTTTCCCTCGGCAGGCAAGGAAGTAGAGGAAGCCTCACGGTAACTGACTTGAGAAGGGTTTGCAACGGCTTTGCGACACCAGCAACGCGTTTGTGGCTATTTTGAGAATTTTTATTTATTTTATTTATTTATTTATTTTTATTGCAAATGTTCAGGTATACAAACATTTAGGCATACAAATATGTTGCATGAGTGAACAAAAATGTTCAAGGCACAAGGTAAAACAAAAACATTCCCATTCACACAGTTGTATAATTACCATTAGAAGTCTTCAAATATTTTCAAATGATCAAATGCATTCAAGAGTGACATTGCTTTTTTGCATTTCATACACTTTAAGGCAGTGAGAATTTTCTACAAGATGTTTTTTGAACACAGTGAAAATAGGCTTTACTTTTTTCCATTTTGAGCAGTGAATGAAATATTTCGAGAGCAATAGTAAATTATTCATAACATAGTCCGCTTGTGAATCCTTCAGACTCGTCCCAAATGTTATGTTGTCCAGGGTAAGTGTGTCCTGTAGCTGGATTTTAGAAGAAAGCCAGTCCAAAAAGTCCTCCCAAAATGTTTTTGTGTAAATACATTGAAAGAAAAGATGGTCCGTAGTTTCAATATCTGATTCACAGAAAATACAGTTGTTATCAATACTGTCAATATTGAACCTCACTCTTAGCATTTCACTGGATGGATAAATCTCATTCAAAATCTTAAAATGCACTTCCTTCACCTTTGGACTTAAGACTTGTATCTAATAGCAGTCAGTGCAGGGTTAAAACACCATCAACCAGAAATATCAATAAAATCAAAGGGAAAGGCAGAGATGAGACAAGATCATAAATGGGAGATATATCCAGAATAAACGCAGGTCACAACTGAGGAGATTGACTAACACACTGGAAGGGTTCACTGGACCATTTTGAATTTTATCAGAACAAACAGGACAAAATGTTTGGACAAAGCAAAGAAGTGATTCAAAATGTGGGTAAAGGCACCCTCTGATGGTCTGGAGAGGAAATATATTTCATCCATGTGTAAAATTAAACAAATGGATTCAAGTGATTTGTCTGTGATTTACATTTTATATTTCCCTAAAATATGGACATTTTGCCTGAAAGCATTAAGCTTATGACTTCATGGCATTTACAGGCTTCAAACTGCAAAATATTTCACTCGTTTGTGTCACACAGTTTCACTGATCTAAAATCCCCCAGAACCCAGTGTGTAGAGGTGAAGTGAACGTGGTGTGGACACTGAAGTTTTATCATGTCAGAGAAACCTGAAATGAAAGAGAAAAAAACAAACTGAAAATATATGTATTTTGGGGTTTCATTCATAAAATATATTAAGATGAGTGAGATATTTGCATGATTCCCAGGCAGAAGTCTTAGCATTTTAAAGTGTAGTTAAATCTGAAAAGTGAAAAAGAAAAATAGCATTTAAAGATTTTGACTGAAAGACACTCATGCATTCATTGTCTAAAAGTACCTGCTTTATACTGATTTAGCAGTTTTATTTTTAGTTAATCATCTCTGTGTCTGTGAATTCAGATGTATGTTTCTTGAATTGTCACAAGTCTGCCTCCCATTTCCTCATTTCCCCCAAACCATGAGAGTGAGACACATGGCCATCACTTTCTCTGTCTCAGTCTGTCTACATTTTTAATGCCGATACGTAGCTTAGGAAATCTTTTCGTATGTGTTCTGACGCTGTAAATATTCCCATCACTGTGTTTCTCCAGCAGGAACAGCTCCTCTTACCATGTAGAGGGATTTTGTTGAATTCCTCCTTACAGAATTCCTTGAGTATCTTTTTCAGATCTGAGAAAGAATTCCTCACTCCATCAAATGAGAGATGTTGATGGACAGCGATGTTGGATGAGTCGTCACATCTGGAAGAGATGCAGAGAAACCTGAAACACTACAGACAGAAAAAAAACAGAATAAAGGAGGAGAAAGGAGTATGAGAGGAAAGGATGGTCTCAGCCCAAATTAGACCAAAGACACGTGTGACATTGATAGTTGCTTTATCTGAGGTGTTTTAGCGTGTGTGTGAGATCAGACAGTGGAGACTGTAAAGGGAAAAAAGAGGAGGAGCACAAAGACCATGTCAATGAACACAAACACCAAATGAATGAACAACCCAATTTTTGGTAAAATACAATGGCAGAAGTAAAACAGTGAATCAAAGTGAATGAAAAAAATCTTCCTGCTTTTTTTCAGAAAATAATCAACAATGTAGTTGGGTGAAGATGCAGAGTTACTGTTCCCATGCTGGAGTTAATGATTTTCCTAGAACAGTTTTATTAAAGTTAAACCACAGCAATTTACCAGTGAATAGAGTTTTATACATTTATTCTATCACACATTTATCCCTTTATAGTTAAATCTAATGTCAATGAAGGTTTGCAAACAAGTTAGTTCCTGTTTTCACTGATGTTATAGCAGCGATAAACAGTCATTCCCTCAACACACTTCCTTTATACAGCAAGTCACATTACTGAGAAACCACAAAGTGTAAACTCCTCTGTCCTGAAGATGTCAGAAACTTCAAGTGCCAGCTTTACCTCTGACTGTTACAAAGCACTGACACTAGAGACTCCTTCCATAAATTTTAAATAAACATCTCTTTAAGTAAAGAAAACAATCACCATATCCATGATTAAACTTTAGGTTTATTTGTTAACATGGAGCATCCGAAGACCCGGTGAAGGAGCTGTTGCTATAGAAATGAGAAGGTATAAGAATGAGCACATTTGTGAGATTGCAGGCGCAGAGAAAGACAGACTGCAGAAAGACATCAAAGCCAAATCGAGATGCTGGAATCAGAGTCAGTAAACTAGCTAGGGTCGGGCAATCGGCAAACAACGCAGTGTAGGAATGACAAAGAGCAAGAAACCAGAAGAAAGTGGCAAGGGTCAGACTCTAAATGAGCAGTCAGACAAATACAAGGCTTGGTACATACTAAGAGCAAAACAATACTTCACAACAGTGTGTTTGCGAGGTGAGCTTATATGGAGGAACAGGTAACTGAGGAAATGACAGTCAGCTGTGATTCAGTAGGCGGGAGACAGAGGGCGCTGTGTGTTATGGGAGTTGTAGTTCGGGGAGTCCATGTTTGTCGACTGCTGAGCTTCAGAGGGTTTACTGACAACATTAATATAAACCTGCACGACTGTCAGAGCTGCTGTTATAGAAAATTAATCAACACCTTCTGACCAATCAGAATAGAGAACTGTAATGGATTTGTTGCTTTACTGGATGGAAAATGAAAAGGATTTTTAAAAAAGAAGTTTTTCCAACAATCATGTTCAGAATCTAAATCAGGAGTCAGACCACAGACAGATCCAGTTCACAGAGACAGATTTATCATCATTATTCACACAGACAATATATGACAACATTAAAAGAGATGTTTTTTGGAGGAAAAAGTCAGTTGTAGGTTTACAGTGATTTTCACAAACACATATTTAAGACACTGTAGTTATTTCCCACAGATTAAATAATCTAAAAATATCCATCCAAAGTGGAGAAAACCCCCGTTGCGTATCAATACAGCGGCTTGCTGACATCCTGACCTCAGTATTAAAAGCTTCTGTCTGAAAATGAGTTCAGCACAGAAACTTCATCACTGGGGGAAACTTTATTCTCCTGTGCTCTTATCTTTTATTCTGCAAAGCTTTGATTGTAATATTTGGATAAAAATCCCAAACTCACAGATAAACCTGGATTTATAAGGTTCTATTAAAAAAGTACATTTGATAAATGAAAAACAACATGCATTTAATACAATTCAATACAACCTCTCTCTCTGTCTCTTTCTCTCCTTCTCCCTCTCTTTCTCTCTCTCATACTTATTGTTCTGCCTCTTTTCTCTCCAAGTCTTCATAATGGATCAGCACCAGAACATTAGTGCATTGATGTTAGCTGGACTTCCTGCACATTTGCACCACCTTGATAACTGAAGCTTGATTGTACATTTTCTGAATCACTGAATGAAACAGTTTCAGCTGTACGTAATTAGGCAAAAGAGGAGCAAAAAACAAAGAAACAGTGACGAGCCATTTGGGAGCTGAACAAGTCAAGTCTGACTGTAAATAACTGTTCAGTCCACATTATGTGCAACATTTTGGAATCATTGTTAAATTCACTGCTTATTCATGCAGTGTGACATCTGCACGATACACAAGATCTGTTTTTTGTCTTGTTAACTTCGAGAGAAAAAAGGATGCTGGTGAGGGAACGACTCACTTATAGCTGCTATAACGTAAGTGACAACAGGATCTAACTCATTTCATGGATGTTCCACAACATTAAACATAACCCTCACACCACTACATCAGCGATTATTTTCCAATACCAGCATGGCCTGTTGTATTTTATTCCTTTACTAGTATTTTGTGATAAGTTATTATGAGCTTATTTATGACACTGTAATAATATAAAGGTATGGGTTAAAGAGCGATGTTCAACTGTTTGTTTCAATACTCTTTTTTTAAAGCAGTGAATCTGGGAGGAAGTTTTGATATTGACATTGGTTTAAGCTTGTTTTATTAGCTAATGCAAGAGTCTTATTATTAGCAAGAGTGCATGAAAATGCTACAGATGACACGGCGGTCTGGATGGTTTAGTTTCCTTTTAGTCATACTTTTATCTTTTAACTTGTTTTAACACCATACTCCTTGATCTGCAGTATGTGGAAGCTGAAGTCTTTCCATGAGCTGATGGGAAATCCCGTCAGTACTTTTACAAACATCTACAATGTTTTCAGAAAAGAACCCCTATGATAACATCTCTTTTAGCTGTATTGGAACATTAAATTTAAGCATATCAGCAAGGGATATTCATTGGAGTAAGTCTTGACAGAAATAAAATCTAATAAAGTATTTATATGTCCTCCAAAAAAAAAAAAAAAACCCAAAACTGTTTAATTGATCATTCACCATTTCAGAGTGAATTATTCTTTGCAGCAATTAGAGATTTGATTGTTTCGGATGTGTCTCTATGATCTTTGCACAATTAGATTCTGGAATTTTCTTCCATTTGTCAGTGCAAATTTTCTTCGACTTTGTCAAACGAGATGGAGAATGTTAGCAAACAGCAATTTTCAGGCCAAATTGGATTTACGCCTGAGGTTTGACTTCAAACATTCCAAACCACTTTTTTTTTTTTTTCAAGCTCTTCCTTTTTACTCTGTGCTTTGGCTCCTTGCCTTGTGGAACATATATGAATACTTTCTGGAGGCATTGTACATAAATACGGAGAAAAAAATGTTTAACCATGTTTGATTTGCCGTTGAGAAGTTGGCGAAAGAAGAATCATAACAAAGTCACCCACCAGTGAAAGGTTATTCATTGAGAAAAAAAAATGAAGGCATTATTAATTCTGTAATAAACACTGCACGGTTTAGACTTCTGGGCTGCTCTTATTGCTGACCTGGCCTTAAATCAAATTAAGAAAGTCTCTTGTCTTGACACTGGAGTGATTTGAAGAGACTGACTGGGATTCCTGCATGATCTAAAATTGACCTCTCTCTCTCTTTCTCTCTCTCTCTCTCGCAGCTCTGTTGCTGGCTCGAAATAATTTGCTAAAGGCATTAACCTTCCAAAATGAATTTTTAATCCAGTATGTCAAACTGTCAAATGATAGCTAGTACATTGAGAGCAAATATGAAATGCTCCGGTATTAAATTCATACACACGTTCTGATGTCGGTTATTGTTTTTTCTAACATCTTGGTGGTTATAGTGGTTCTAAATTCTTTGAGCCCGCGAGTGCGACATGGACACTTCAAGTGGCCCAGATTCAAGGCCATGGTGCATTTGCCTATCAAATAAGCCTCATGTTTGTATTTTGTATTTGCACCAAATTATGATTACGGCCTTGAATAACCAGGCAGTGTGCCACTCGATTCAGGGAAAGTGTTCTCAAGCATGTGTAATTAATTAACAGGTATGAAGACGTTTGCCTTTAAGTATAGCAGCCTTTATAAACCGGGATAGAATACCGAGCAGTGCGAAAGCAGACAGCCTCATTAAAAGTGATCCATGCGAGCGCCTCCACGTCTTTGTGGGCAGCGGACGCCGACATGTGCATCACGTCTTGCTTTTTCAGACACGGCTCCCGCCTCAGATTGCTGTCCAGGAGGAATTTTAATTTGTCCACATTTGCCATGCGGTGGAAAGTGTGAGGTGAGGTGATATTTATACCTAAGGCCATGTGTGCTATGTGTGCGCGTGTGTAGTTATCCTTCATCTTTAAAAATACTTTTTCTTCATCGCATCCTATACCTTGGGGTCTGTCGGACTTGCGTGATTACAGCGCTTTTGAACTGAGCTGAAAGATGATGAAGGCCAGTTTTCTAACAGACGGAGCTGGGGAAGGAAGACTAGCGTAGCCTCATGGACATCTAGCAACTCACATGTCCTTGTGCAGTTACTCTGCGAAAATGAGGTAAATGAGGAAAGAGATTAGAAGAGAAGAGAGGCAACTGAGACTTTTCCCACGTCTCTGGCGCTGAGAAGAGACCAGGCTCCCTAATGGATCCCTGTCAGTCTCTGTCTTTTCAGAATCTCCAGCCATGCATGCTGAGAAGCAGTTCCTGTGGCTAAATAAAGAGCTTTTTTTTTCCCCCCCTTCATGTCCTGAGCCTTGCTGGTCTCGTTCTAAATCCTGTTTCACAAAGTACTAAACTGTACCAAAACAGGCAGCATGCCTTATAACAGGCTTATTCAGACTTTTTCCCCCCATGAGGCACACGGTATTTTGAGCTCACACCCAACAAAAACACACTTGTCAGCAGGCTACTTAAACTACTGCAGTGTATTTGTATAAAACCAGGCCAAGGAATCCAATTTGCCCAGGGGTTTTATTGCCCGTTATTAACTGGCTAATAAAAAACACATGAAAAAAAATAAGGGTCTTGTAATACAGCAGACCTGACAACCACGATGAAGGATCATGCCTAGTCCTGCATTATTGATCTGCTCCTCAAAGTGTTTGAAGGCATCTGAGCACTGACTGGTGCAAGAGAGCAAAACTATACAGAGTTTTGTTCAACATTTTCAGCCTTGGTCAAATAGTGCCACTATTCACCATTTTCTGTGAACTCAAAACATTCTCCGGTTGAAGTGAAGTGCATTGAGGCATCTTTAAAGCACCGTGAGCATGGGTTTGAAACATCTCATCTCATCTCATTATCTCTAGCCGCTTTATCCTGTTCTACAGGGTCGCAGGCAAGCTGGAGCCTATCC
>JAOBAM010000012.1:2433815-2444831 GCA_025212355.1 Notarius kessleri
CCGTAGGTGTGAATGTGAGTGTGAATGGTTGTCTGTGTCTATGTGTCAGCCCTGTGATGACCTGGCGACTTGTGCAGGGTGTACCCCGCCTTTCGCCCGTAGTCAGCTGGGATCAGCTCCAGCTTGCCTGCAACCCTATAGAACAGGATAAAGCGGCTAGAGATAATGAGATGAGATATTTTCAAAAGTATGCAGACACCTGACCATCACGTGTGGTTCTTCCCCAAACTGTTACCACTGCCTATGCAAACAATGTTATCATCTTTGTCAGTAACCAGAGGGATGTGAATATGATGTATATTTTTAATGACTTTATATCCTTCTCCTCCACCAAAGTAAACTGGATTGAGTACCATCATGCTCTTTGGCACCCCCGTGCTGCCATCTGGGCTCATAAGATCTCAGGATGGTTTTAAATATCTGGGTGTTTTCCATGGTGATGAAAATTTCCTGAGACAAAACTTTGAACACATCACAGAGAAGGTAAAAGGTAGGCTTGACAAATGAAGCTTTCTTGCTAAGACACTGTCTTATAAAGGATACATTCTTATTAGAAACAACCTTATTGCTCATCCCTTTGGTATCATTTAGCAAGTACGGGTCCTTCTATTAATGTTCTGTCCAAAGTTCAGACTATCCATGTTAATTTCTTCTGGGACAACTTACATTGGCTTCCCCAAAGTGTTTTATTTATACCAAGAGAGGAAGGAGGACATGGACTTGTTCGCCTACAGAGCAGGACTGTTGCCTACCACCTGCAGTTTATACAAAGACTCTTGACTGGTGATACACAGCCCAACGGGAAGGACACAGCCTATGCCAAACTCCAAACTTTTGGAAACCTGGAATTGGATAAAATACTCTTTTGGCTAAAACTGGACCTCATGACGTGGTCCCTGTGTTCTATTGTAATCTCTTGAAGGTATGGTCACACATCAAAGTAGGGAGAGACTGGAATACAAACTCACTCTATTGGTTACTTCAATAGCCTATTATCCATGGCTCCATGTTAGACCCTACACGTGAAGGGCATTTTCCTGCTCTTGCTTTCAATCTGCGCGAAACCGGGATTGTTATGCTTAAGAAGCTACTGGACTTTACCAGCACAGATTATAACAATGAGAAAGAAATAGCCATCTGCCTGGGGATTAAATCTTTCCGGACTATGACTGGTCTTCTTTCTGTATGGAAGACCACACTTTCAAAGGACAGTTTTGACTCAATTACTGCAATGGTCTTATCTCTCCTAACAGCAGTGATCTGCCACCAGCTCTCACAATCACACCACATCATCAAGAATGCTCAGGTCCCCTTCTACAAATGTAAAGCCTCATGCTCATAGGACCAAATCCAGCTTTGGGGAAAGCTCTATATAAACTATGTGCCAAGTCTTTCAACAAAAAAAAGTCTTAGATAAGAGAACTGATACACCTTGGCAGACTATTCTTCAGTTAAAAGCAGAGGACACACCACAATGGAGATCACTTTACAAACCTCCCCTCACAAAAAAAGGTGGGGATTTGCAGTGGCGAATGTTTCAGGGTGCTATTTGCAGTCAACTCCTTTATCTGTGTTCTTAATCCAGAGGTCAGTGAATGTCCAGTTTTGTGGCAAGAGACTGAGAGAGACTGTTTTTCATGCCTTCATGAACTGTACAAGACTGAAACCTTTGTTGGAGGTGCTGAAAATTCTATTTCATATCTTTGACATTAATTACATTATGTTACATTAATGGCATCTAGCAGACACTCTTATCCAGAGCAATGTATAACATACCCAGAGCAGCCTGGGAAGCAGTTGTTTGAGTTTGAGTTGTTGAGGTTTAAATATCAGCTCATTAATTTCATGATTGTTCAAGCCAAATTGGCTACATACATGATTCAAAAGAATAAACTTGAAAGTAACTCATTTGACAACATACGCAAAGTCTACTTTTTTAGTCAAATCCTGCATACTAATTCAGTTTCATTATTATGAAGAAATGACCTAACTACATTCAGGAATATCTTGTACCTCAAGAATATCATATGTATGGTGGAGAGAGGATAGAATTCAGTTTAATCATTTACTTGAATGACCCTCACATGCACCTTCCATCCTGCCACTTTTTCTCACTAAGGGACCATGTTTTAGGTCCTTAAGAGTGTGTAAATAACTTTGTCTTTTATCAAATGTTTACATTAAATGTTTTGAAAGGTCAAAAAAGTTTGTTCTCTCTCTCTCTCTCTCTGTGCGCATGCATGTGTTCACCTGCCTTGGCCTGTTACAGTTTGGTGTTGGCTAAAATGTTCCGTCACTGATCTGACCAGATCAGTTACAACTGTCAGTGAAGATAAATTTAACCCTCTATTAACCAGAACACATACAATTTTAATAAGCTTTTACAGAATCCTTCTGATTGATAAACACATTGAAATTAGAGTTCAAATCATATAACTGATGAAAGTACCTGTTTCTAGATGGGAAAATATAATTCCATCTTTAGTGTTCTACCTGATGGCAGGTCTGCACTGACAGCTTCAGCCACCAAACCTTCAAGGGAAGAATTACAGTAGTGGGTTCTCATTGCCTTCTACTGGATTATTATAGAGGTTTTCTCCTCTCAACCATTCACACACATATTCACACCTATGGACAATTTATGGTAGCCAGTAAACCTAACTGCATGTCTTTGGACTGTGGGGGAAACCAGAGCAAACCCACACAGACACAAGGAGAACGTGCAAACTCCACACAGAAAGGCCCCCATCAGCCACTGGGCTCAAACGCAGAACCTTATTGCTGTGATGCAACAGTGCTAACTACTATACCACCATGCCGGCAAAATATAATTAAGATGATTTAACTCAGGAAAGATTTCTAGTTCTCACCTGTTTCTCCGCTCTTTCTGTTGCGGCTGTGACGGTGTCGTGACCTTTGTGATGATCCATTGTACACAAATAACAGATGCAGTTTTGATCAGTACGACAGTAGATCTCAGTCAGCTTGTTATGTTCAGAGCAGATCTTCTCTTGTAGTTTTGCTGAAGCTGCAATTAATGTGTGTTTTTTCAAAGCAGGAACTTCAAGATGAGGTTTCAAATGACATTCACAAAATGAAGCTAAACACACCAGACAGGACTTGATGGCTTTGTATTTTCTCCCAGTGCAGATATCACACTCCACATCTCCAGCTCCAGCATAAAAGTGAGCAGGAGAAGCAGCTTGGACTTCAGTCTTCTTCAGTTTTTCCACCACTTCAGCCAGCATGTTGTTTCTGCGTAGAACAGGCCTTCTAATGAAAGTGTCTCTGCATTGAGGACAGCTGTAGATGCCCTTCTGATCATCCTGATCCCAGCAGCCATTAATACACACCTTACAGAAACTGTGACCACAGGGGATAGTCACCGGATCCTTCAGGAGATCCAGACACACTGGACACATGAACTGGTCCTGAGCTACTGAAATACTGGCCTCGGCCATTTTCCTTAATTCACACAGAGAGAAAAAGAGGTCATGGTTTTTTTCTCTAAAATGAGGAGGTACTTCCTGGTCCTGTGTGTGTAAAAGAGAGAGCCAGGAGGAGGAGCACAAACACAGAGAGGTTATGAATACTTCTTTGTTAACCATTTCATCTCCTTTCATTGTATAAATATAGAAGCTCTGTTGACTTCTCTGGGCTCTAAGGCATCTGGGATGGACCATCATACAATGGAAATCTATATTGTGGTCAGACAAGTCAGTGTTCCAGGTCTTTTTTGTAAGAAATGGATGCTGTGTGCTCTGGACCAAAGACAGAAAGGACCATGTGATGTTACCAGCAACAAGTCCAAAAGCCAGGGTCTGTCATGTTATGGGATTGTGCCACTGCCTTTGGCAAAGGTAACTTACACTTCTGTAATGGCAGCATTAATGCAGAAATGTAGACTGAGATTTTGGAGCAACATATGGTGCTTTCAAGACAACATCTTTTCTAGGGATATTTCAACAAGACAATGCAAAAGCATATTTTGCACACATTACAAAGTAATGGCTGTGGAGATGAGAGCACCCAAAATGCTTGCTGAGTTGAGTGAGTGAGACGCTACCTCAAACCCTCTCTCTCGTATATATTAGCAGGTGACTCAAGAAGAAAACTTTGGGCAGGGGCAAAAGCAGGATGACCAGCTAAAAAACTGTTAGGGGCAGGTGCACATCATGGAAGGCAGAGACCAGCAGCCATGGCAACCCCTTCTTACATCCTGGTCCACCATGGCCTCCTCCAGGAAACTCCACAAACATCAACAGCTTTTGCACCATTGGAGCTCCTGTTCAGGAGAAGACAAAAGAAGCCTAGGAAGAGCAGCCTTCACCCTTCTGAACCACCATCAAGCATGTGAAAGAGATGTAGGACCACATTGAGAAAGTGGCTCCCATCATCCACCAGCACATGCTCACTGCCCAGGCTGAACAGAGCCATTTTTATAACCACTCTGCCCAGCCCCGGGAGTTCCACCACAGTAACTGCATCCTACTGCTTGTCCCCATTGCCAACTGCAAGTTCCTTGTACAGTGGCAGGGCCCCTTCTCTGTGTTGGAGTGAGTCGGCCCTGTCAAATATCGCCTGCAACAACCAGGTAAGAGAAAGAGCACACAAATTTACCATGTTAAACAATGAAAACATTGGATCAAGCCTCTCCCACTGCTCTCAGCCCATGCTTCTGTTTCTCCAGAACTACCATGGTGCACTGTAGTCCAGCAAGGTGAGGACCTCATCGGCCAACAATGCCAGGAACTGGGAGACCTACTGGACCAGTTAAGGGACATTGTTTTAGCAGAACCAGCTCAGACATACCTGATCCAACACAACAAGACCCCTTGGGATAGTAGTCCGACAGCACCCGATCGCATCCCATAGGCACACCCTCGTGCGATCAAGGAGGAATTGACTTGAATGCTGTGGGATGGAATCAGTGAAGAGTCCACCAACCCCTGGTCAAGCCCCATTGTGGCAGTGCCCAAGCCCAACAGAAGTCTGAGACTCTGCAATGACCTCAGGAAGGTCAATGCTGTCTCAGACTTTGACAGCTACCCCTTGCCCAGGGTGGACAACATAGTCAACCATTTGGGGAGTCATATCCTCCCTCAGCCTCACCAAGGGCTACTGACAGGTGGCGCTGATGCCCTAGGCTCAGCCAAATATTGCTTTCACCAGCTCATCTGGCCGCTGGTGGTATTGGGTCCTCCCATTCGGTTTCCATGGGGTGCCAGCAATGTTCCAGCATCTCCACAGAGCGTTCACAATAGCCTACAAAGACAATATAATTATCCACTTGTTCATCTGGGCCAGCCACATGCACCACCTCAAAACCATCCTGGGGGAGCTGAGGAAGGCTGTGCTCACTGCCAACTCTTGAAAGTGCCATCTAGGGCTGACTCAAACACAGTCCCTGGGTTATTGCATTGGCCAGGGGCTGCTAAAACCACAGACAAAGAAAATTGTGGCTGTCCAGAATTACTCCCGGGCCACCAACAAGTGACAGGTACATACATTCTTGGGGCTGGTCACATATTACAGCAAGTTTGTGCCTAACTTCTCCTCTGTGCCCTTTGGGCAGCATGGTGGTGTAGTGGTTAGCACTGTCACCTCACAGCAAGAAGGTTGTGGGTTCAAACTTCACAGTCGATGGGGGCATTTCTATGTGGAGTTTGCATGTTCTCCCAGTGTCTGCGTGGATTTCCTCTGGGTGTTCCAGTCCCCCCCCACACACACACACACACACACAGTTCAAAGACATGCAGGTTAGGTAAAATACACAGCCACTGGGTTTGTACAAGACAGTGCATACTTTGTGCTGGTCCCAAGCCTGGATAGATTTGAAGGCCCAGTGTGAGGTTAGTGTAGAAATAATGTTTGTGTCCTCTCCCATCTCTGACCTGAATAGGAGAGCCAGACAAGGTGCAATGGACCAGCAAAGCAGAGCAGGCATTCCAGGCCTGGAAGAAGGTCTTCACCACTGCTCCTGTTCTCCAAAACCCAGACTTTGATTTACCTTTCATCATTAAGATGGATGCTTCAGAGATGGACCTGGGTGCTGTGCCTTCTCAGCTCTTAGAAGAAGAAGAGCATCCTGATGCTGTCTCCTACAGAGAGGAAGTGGTTGTGGAGACAGAAGCCTTGGCCATCAAGTAGGTGATCATGGAGGTCTGGTACTATCTGTCTGTTCATCACATCACATTAGTCACTGACCATGCCCCACTTCAGTGGATGGCAGCAGCCAAAGACACCAAGGCTTGTGTTAATTGCTGGATTCTGTTTTCATTTTACTTATTACCTGTGCTTTGTTTCATTCTACACCTCTTTTGCAGAGACTGTCGAGATTGTTATCATATATCACAGCATCATGAACAGTACCAGATATCTGGTGAGCAATTTTGTTTTCAGCATGAACGGCCAACAGTTCATTGATGTCAGTGTTTTTCCAGTTTCTAGCCATATCTGCTGATGTTTTCTCTGATTTCTGATTTCTGTTTCTGCCAGTTGCTTTAAATTGAGGCAGTATGAGTAGTTCCAGATGAGCAGCTAAATCATCATTTATGCCACCACCAGTCACAGCATGCAAATCTGATGGTTCCAATACCCACCAGAGCCAAGAAAAAAAAATTTTGTAAATGTTACAAGGTTGCCAGGGGATAGATTAATGTTCAGCTCGGTAATATATCACAAACAACTCAGTATGTCACAAAGTGATTCAATCTTTGGTGCCAAAGACAAAAAGGACCATCCAGACTATTAGCAGCAGGTCCAAAAGCCAGGGTCTATCATGGTATGGGGTTGAGGCAGTACACTTGGCAAACGTAACTTACGTTTCTGTGATGGAGCATTAATGCAGAAAAGTTGAGATTTTGGAGCAACAGATTCTGCCTTTAAGACGACATCTTTTCTAGGGATATTTCAGCAAGACAATGCAAAACCACATTCTCCACATATTGGAAAGGCATGGCTGTGGAAGAAGAGGGTGCCTGTCTCCTCTGTCCCCAATAAAGAATGTGTGAACAAAAAATTTGCTGATGCCTCGAACTGTTGCTCAACTTCAGAAATGTTTGCAGGAAGGATGGAAAAAAATAACACCTGAAACATTTCATCACTTGGTGTCTTCAGTCCCTAAACATCTTTTCAGTGTTGTGAGAAAGAATGGCAACATTATAAAGTGGTAAATGCTTTACTGTCCCCACTTTTTCTGATTTGGGGTTGTATTTTTCCCTGACATAGCCCACTCAAATATAGGCTATCAGTGATCGTTGGACAAGCAACAGAACAGAAAACAACATACAGTTTGCTGTTAATTTGATTAAGAATGATATTTGGAATAAATTACCTGTTTGATCACTATCTATAAGGGTAGAGGATTCTTTTGCCTCTTCTTGGGTCCCAGTCAAAGCAAGTTGAATACTACAGTTACCCCTGACATTGCCGCCCACTTTGTTGCTTGAGGTTTCCCCCAGTCAGGATCCAAGCTGGTCAACAGAGCTGTGGGGTTTGCTGATCAGCTGATCCCCCAAATAGACTGGTACATGTGGAAATACGACCAGCTTTCTCACCCATGTCCTACTATCTCGATGATGATCATTGAGTTGGAGGTTTTTTTTAAAGAGTTTTCAGTTTGCTTATTCCCTGTGCTTTGCTTCTATCTACACCTCTTTTGCAGAGACTGCCTAGAATGTTGTCATATACCACCGCATCATGAACAGTACCAGATATCTGGTGAGCAATTTTGCCTTTGGCATCAGTGGCCAATTGTTCTTTGATTTCAGTGTCTTTCTAGTTTCCAGCCATCTCTGCCGATGTTTTCTTTGATTTCTGTTTCAAGTGTGCTGCTAATTGCTTTAAATTGAGGCAGCATGAGTAGTTCCAGGTGAGTAGCTACATCATCATTTTCATCACCACCAGTCACAGCATGTAAATCTGCTGGTTCCGATTCCCAGGGGACCTGTGACAAAATATTTCCTTAAATATTTCTAGGTTGCTAGGGGGTAGATTAATGTTTCAACTTTGCCATTTTTCTTCCATTCCCACATGACACCATTACAGCATAATATACAAAAAAAAATACAGTTTTCAGTGTAAGTGGGACTGGGGTATCTGTTCAGGGAATCCAGGACAGAATTTAGTGGTAATAATTAATCAGCAGCTAGAAAAATAAATGCTAGAAACTGCTTATATTACTTCCCATTTTGAGCTCTACATTACTCCAAATTGGCAAGGGCCTTTTGAGGTCACATGGCAAGCTGGGGAAGTCAAGTATGAGGTCAGGTAAATGTAGAAAGGTGACACACTGCAAATACACCACCTCAATTCCTGTAAACCATTGAGACAAGCAGTTCCTGTGACTCTGGTGATGGTGGTTCTTGAGAGAGGAACTGGGACCAGAGTTGACCTTAAAAACTGGGCTCATTGTGGAGACCATCTTTCAATATCCCAGTGAGCACAGGTTGCTGTGTTGCAAAGGGAATTTTCCAAAGGCTTTTCTGCCTTTACCTGGTCACACAAACCTCACAGAGCACCACAGCAAGACTCCTCCAGGTGTAGTTGTATGCAGTTGCCATTTTAGTTTACCCTCACACAAGAAAAAGGTAGTTTGGATGGAACTCAAGGCTATCAACTTGGGAGTAATTGAGGAGTTCCACAGTGATTGGAGAAGCCCTGTGGTTTTAGTGACCAAGGCTGAAAGATTGGTCCAGTTCTATGTGGGCTTTAGAAGAGACAATGAGGTGTCTAAATTGGATACATACCCAGTGCCAAGCACTAATGAACTGCTCAGTTGGTTGTGTGTGATTCACTTTGATTTGACAAGGGGTTTGACAAGATTTAACCAAGTGGTATTGACAGATTCCCTTGACTCCAATATTCCTAGAAAAGACAACATTTTCTACTCAATTTGGGTTACCCCAATTTGTTATTCTTGGTGTTTTTGGAGCCCCAGCAATATTTCAATGTCTCAAGGACAGAATACCCTGCCTGCACAGCACATAGGTATATGATCCTCCTGCTCCCAACAGTCATTAATACATACCTTGCAGAACCTTTGACCACAAGAGATATTCACTGGATTTTTCAGTAGATCCAGACAGATTGGACACCTGAACTGTTCTTGGTCTCCTGAAATACTGGCTTCAGTCATTTTCCTGCAATAAAACCCTGGGAGGGGGGTCTCAGATATCAGTTTTGTTTTCTCTGAATGAACTTTGAGTTTCTCTGTTTATAGTGTGGCGGCACTGTAGTGTCATGCTTCGCACTGTCACCTCACAGCAAGAAGGCTCTGGCTTTGAGCCCAGTGGCCAACGAAGGCCTTTCTGTGTGGAATTTGCATGTTCTCCTCATGCCTGCGTGGGTTTCTTACAGGTGCTCCAGTTTCCCCTATAGTCCAAAGACTGTGGTTTTAATAAAAGAGCCACCAATAAAACTGTTAGTTTAAGTGATGGCTCTAAATTGACCGTAGGTGTGAATGTGAGTGTGAATGGTTGTGTGTCTCTATGTGTCAACCCTGCGATGACCTGGCGACTTGTCCAGGGTGTGCCCCGCCTCTCGCCCATAGTCAGCTGGGACAGGCTCCAACTTGCCTGTGACCCTGCACAGGATAAGCGGCTACAGATAATGAATGGATGGATAGACTGGTTTGAGTATTTCAGAAATGGCTGATCTCCTGGGGTTTTCACACACAACAGTCTCTAGAGTTTACACAGAATGGTGCGAAAAACAAAAAACACTGAGTGAGTGAGCGACAGTTCTGTGGGTGGAGACAAACGCCTTGTTGATAAGAGCGGGTCAGAGGGAAATGGACAGATTGGTTTGAGGTTCAAGATTTTTTTTGCCAGGAAGGATATAGCAGCTCATGTAATCACTCTTTACAACCATGGTGAGCAGAAAAGCATCTCAGCATGCAACAGAAGAACACACTGGGTTCCACTCCTGCAGCCAGAAACGGGGATCTTAGTCAAGAACAAGTTCCTATTAAAGTGGCCGGTGAGGTGTAAAATGTGATGAAAGGCTTTTACTTCAAGGAGCTGTCAGATATGAGAGCTGGAATTGGGCTAAATTTACAGAATGAAAATGTGTCTCTGCATGGTCTCGGCTATGCCCCTGTTTTACGTGCTGTGAGTGTTTAGTCGTCCTAACCGTCCTCATGTTATCTGTGTGTTTTCAGGGAAACTGCCCTTCGTTGCTATGGGCGTGAGCTCTGTGATCCACCCCAAAAACCCCCACATTCCCACAGTGCACTTCAACTACAGATACTTTGAGGTGGAAGAAGCAGACGGTGAGTTTTATCTCCTCATCCAGCTCCCAGTGTCTGTGTGGAGAAATGTGTTATCTAATAACCACATGCATCTCTCTCTCTCTCTCTCCTTTTCTGTGTCTGTCCCTCTCTTTCTCTGTTTGTCTGTCTGTGTGTCTGTCCCTTTCTCTCGGTCTCTCTCTCTCTCTCTGTGTCTCTCTGTGTCTGTCTCTGACTGTCTCTCTCTCAGGCACTAAGCAGTGGTGGTTTGGAGGAGGAACTGATCTGACTCCAGTCTACATTAATGAGGAAGACGCTGTTCTTTTCCACAGTGTTCTCCGTGACGCCTGTGACAAGCACAACCCTCAGTATTACCCCGACTTCAAGAAGTGGTACGACCCTCCTCACACTCTGTGGCGTGCGCGCGCGCGCTGGGAGAATACAGAACGTGCTTCAGTGTTAAGACACACTGCATTATATTCAGCTGCAGATGTTCCGAGTCAAAGAGCTTTAACTGATCCTGTGGTACAGTTAGAAATTCTCATCTTGGTGGGTGGAGAACAAATGTCCCCACAAGGATAGAAATACCAGGCTTTCAAAACCGCGTGTGCTCGGACAAGCTGGTGGTGAAAATTTAAGGGAAAATGTATTAACCCAGATGAGACTTATTATTAATTTTATTCTGATACGTTCGAGTGGGGGCGGCACGGTGGTGTAGTGGTTAGCGCTGTCGCCTCACAGCAAGAAGGTTCTGGGTTCGAGCCCCGTGGCCGGCGAGGGCCTTT